>JAKTPC010000099.1:0-25801 GCA_030557395.1 Ambrosiozyma platypodis
GATCCAATTAAACCCCTCTTACTCATGAGTTTATTGATTCATTGCAACCAATGATGATACTGTTAACTGGATATCAATTCCTATATTATATCGGAATGATATCCACACCCCGATATATTGTGGTGTAGATATCAATCCCTAAGAATACAGTAATTGATATCTGTTGGGATCCCAATGCTATTAGGTAAGTATCAGGATCCTGATGGTTATATCCATGTTACGTAAACTGACTTCGAATATAATATCGGATCGTATTTATGATTCCAATGTTATTACAATATAAGGATTGTTATTACGTAAGTTAGTTCTGGATACGGCATCGGACCGTACCTGACTACGGGATCAGACCGTTCTTATAACCATAAGCTTATCATGATATTATTGTTAATATTAACTTCATTGTTCAGAATAATAAGTCAAGAATACCAATATCATTTTGATATATATAGGCCTCTTCCCCCTGGGAATTTTATGTATTTTGTATAGAGTATCGAGGGAATATTAATAGAGAATGAATCAATCTTTATTGAAAAAGTTATACCTACTAAAGTCTAATACTTAAGTTAACTGGAAAAGTAAGTTATCATCTTCTACCATACCTTGGTATACTTACAACACCCTTAAACGGGATGGTATCGAGACTGAATTATTGTGTGAATCCAATTAAACCCCTCTCACTCATGAGTTTATCGATTCATCGCAAACAAAGATGATACTGTTGACTAGATATCAATTTCTGTACTCTTACGGCTTGATATCTACACCCCGATAATTGTCAGGATACCAAAGACTACTTAGTGAAAATTTCCCTGATATGGCATCGGTTCGTATTAATGACCTAAGATTATTTCAAACGTTTTATATTTGGTTTATAATAAGCTTAGAATTATTCATACAATCCGATGCCATATCCTGACAAAATGCACCCCCTTTCATCCTTGAAGTCTTTCAGCCTATCCATCTACAACATCATAACATTTGGGATAGCTCCATCTAATGCCGACTCACTACACTTTACACTTTATGTTACATAATTTCCCATTTTCCTTCTTTGTTACTTCTTCATTTTACTTTACTTTCTCTTCCTTACGACATGCCCCTTTTTTCTCTCCAGCCATTTCCATTTTTATTTCTTAATTAATTATCTTTCTCTTACAAAATGCCCCTTTTTCTATAATATCGATAGGGTCTCATGTAGTCTTTGCTCATATATACATTGTATAATAAATATGCTCTTTCTTATGTCAGTCGAATCTTTCAACTACTAATAATAATTGTAGGTAACCTGTAAATAAACTTGTATGCAATTTTCTTAGTTTTTTTTTTCACACGTAATTGTAGATTGTATTAAATTGAAATTATGTTTGGGATGATAGGATATCGTAAAAGTAAAGAAGAAAAAAAAAAACACAAAAAAGTATTACTCCATGCTATATGTAAAAACAAAAAAAAAAACGAGGACTGTAGGAATATAATAGCCCACAACAAAGAAAGATAAGCTAGTACATAGGACAACAAATTAAATAATGCAGCAAAACAAAACAAAACCAGAAAGAAAAAATAGTAAATACAAAAGAAAATTTAAATATGACTAACAACTAAATCAATCAACATCAAATTGACCTCACCTCAAAACAAAAAAGAGATTTCAATCACTAAATATCTCAAGCAATTTATATTTCTCAAACCATCTATCTCTCATTAGCCCAAATTTTCTGACAACTAGAACTAAACTCACCAAAAACGTCATTCTTCCAATGAAACATTATCAAACTCAATTTGTTAAAAACGTTTGTTAATTCCAGATTACAATTGTTTTCAACATTTACACTAATATAATGAACATCATCTAACAAAGAATTGAAACATGGTGTTAATTTATCGTTCAATTCTAAATGTAACTTTAATATCTCATCATTAATTTCACTCATGCTTAATTTAGAAATTGATTTTTGTGATTGTTTCATTAAATTCACTGAATGTACAGAAACTGAGGACGAGGACCCAGCAATAGCTTTTCCCCATGACGATTGTTGTGACTGCTGTGCTAAATTTGTATCATTGTTGAAATTTCTAATGAAGTTGGTTTCTTCTGTAGATTGATCGAAATTGACAAGTGATGAATCGTGTAAGTTGTGTTGTTGTAATTCTGGTAATCTCGATCTTTTAATTTTTAAATCTGTAATCGCTTTACTTAATGATGGGGATTGAATGTCTGATTGAGTCAGAACTTCATTTAATCTGATCTCAGCCGATAATCTATCAATAATATTCTTCAACCTTGATTGCTTTCTTAGTATTAAATCCTGTAAATAACTTAATTGTAATTCTTTCATTTTTCTAAATTGTAGAACTTGTAATATAGAAATTAATGTTAATCTAACGATCATTAATGGTTCCTTAATTTTGACTGTTATTGCCTGTGTCAAAAATTCAATATTTAAAAAAGTTAAATCAATTTTATTTCCAAACTTTTCTATTGCTTGGTGTTGATTCTCCAAAATACTGAAAATATTGTAAAATGCACCTAATTCAACCAGTGAAATTCTATTTTTCTCAAAATCTTTGATTATTTGTTTAACTATATTTTCCAGATTCATAATAAGGATTAACAGAGTTCTAACTTTCTTTTCTAATGGAACAAAAACTTTACTATTTAAACCAGAATTATATTTTTTAAGTAATCCAACTGGAGGTAAAGGTAAATAAGAAATATAAGGATTTGGTTTAGTAGGATCTTTAGGTGAAGTTAATAAAATCGATTTGGCAGATAATGTAGTAAATGGAGGAGCATTTAAAATTGAAGACCAATTTTTCTCACCTGGATCCAAAAATTTATTAAAGATTTCAGACTTTCTTATCTCATCATCTGATATTAATTCATTCAAGAAATATTCCAACATTCTAATTCTTCTTTCTATTATATGAGTATCAGATTTATAATTAAATGGATTTTTCAACAGCTTTCCTAATGAATGCTTTTCAGGAATAGGTGGTATAACTTTAGTTTGGAAAAACTTCATTAAAAATGATCTTAGTGAAGCAAAATCTGAATATCTTCTTAAAACAACAACATTACCACTGCTAGATTCAACTAATTGAACTTTATAAAAAACAGTTTTAACATTCTTGAAATCTCTGATTATTTCAAACCCAGAAACTTTGATCTCATTCTCACCACCATTACCATGATTCAAGTCATTTGTGAATCTTAATGATCTTCTGTTTTGTAGTAATGATAATGCTGGATTAACGTACATCGTAGGCTGCTCAGATATAGATAATTCAGTGTATTCACCAACATCGCTATCTTCAACTTCATCTTCACCACTAGGAACACCACTATCATGATCAATGGAAGGCAATGAAGGTACTGTAGACACTACAGAGACTTCTTTATTAATATGAGGTGCTTGGGCATTATGAACTACTGTACTTGCTTTATCAGATTCATGCAATGGGGATGATTGCCTTATACTCTGAGAGTTGACAGATGGAACAAAAGTACCACCTGAACTTGAAGATAGACTATCATTAGCAGCACCAGCATTTAATTGTTTGGCTAATAGAGCATCTAATGCAGTCTTGGGTGGTGCTGGCGTGGTGGTATTGTGGTTAGAAGTGTTGTAGTTATCATTGAAAATATCCTGACTTGAAGCTAAAAACCCAGAACCAGTTAATCCACCATGACTTGCATTTGCATTTGAATCAAATAGGTGACTGTTATTAAAATCGTTAAATGTGTCATGACTGTTTGTGGCAGTATTGTGGTTATCGTTAATTGTACTTGCGTTCAGTATACCATTTGAATAATAATGATTGGAACCAGCAAATGGATTGTTATCTTGACTGAAATCATCAAAATCTCCAAAATCCATTTCCGGATGTTTATGGGTTGTCCGGTTTCGATGATATCTATGAAATAAAGATTGGTGAAGACCTGCAGATAACTGTTGAGCTGTCTCATCTTCTGTGTTTACTTTCTTGTTATCAAAGGTTCTTTAATTTATTGGTGGCGAATCTGGTCGGTGCAGAGGTGTTAACTACATTTCTTCTGTCATAGGCAATACTACCTTCTGGCCCATTAATTTTACTGAAGCTTAACAATTATATACAACTACTTGCATCAATTTAAAAGAGTAAGAGTAGAGTTAATATGTAATATAATACGTAAAAATCAAAGATAATAAACACAACCCAGGGTAAACAAATGTAACAAAATATAATGAACCACCAATTCTCATAGTCATGAGAACAAAACATAACAAAAATAAAAATATAATGAAGATACCGATTTTTTGGTATAATCAGTAATAGTAAAAGGTACCATTCAACAAACAACAACTGAGAAAATACACAACAGGGGGAAATAAAACAGATTGGAAAAAAGTAAAAGATATAAGAGCAATGAAAACGCAACAAAACAGCAACCACCCAAAAAGTTATGGTACATTATAAAATAATAACAAAACTAAATGAAAACAAAACAGTAATAATAATAATAATAATAATAATAATAATCATGATAAAATGGAAAAGGAAGGGAAGACATAAATAATAATAAAAAAAGAAAACAAAAAAGTACCAGATTTCTATTAAGCAATGGTTTGTAGGTGATAAAAGAAGACAAAACTAAAAACGTAAATGTGAGTAAGACAATTCAAATCTTCCTTTTCTATAATATATCTATAGGATGTTGAAAAAAATATGTCATCAGGATGGAGGAGAAAAAACATTTATAACGTAGTTAAATAATTAATCATTAAAAAAGAGCAGCGGAGTCACTATTATTTAACAGCTTGTAAAATAGTTGCACGATGAATTGGAGGTTGTGGAGAAGAACCAATTCTCATACCAGTATGGGGATTAACAATTTCCAAAGCCTTTCTAACTCTTGGGGTATGAGCTCTAGGAGTTGTAGGAGAAGAACCCTTAGCAGCATTAGACAAGTTAGAACAAGCAGGAGAAATAAAATCAGTTGGAGTTAAAGGAGAAACAACCGGATTTGCAGCAGACGAAGTTGGAGAACCATTCGGAGTGAAGATTGGAGCAGAATAAGCATTATATTTATTACTGCTGTAGTTACTAATAACATCAGGACAGAATTCGATATCATCATCGAATTCAAAACCCTTTGAAGACATGAATCTAGCTCTATGAGTTGAATATAGAGAAGCAACAGAACTTTGAGGAGAAGATAAAGCTAGTGACTTATAACTTGAAACGGACGACGCAGAAGAAGCAGACGAAGAGTTGGCAAAAGTGTTATTAGTGTTACCATTATTATTGTACATATCGATTGGGGAAGCGGTTCTTTGGATCTGTGAGTTTAAAAGAGCCTGATAGGAAATTGGAGAATTGGTGGAATTATTTGGGTTGTTGTAGTTGTTGTTGTTTGAGGAGGCAGCGGACGCTAGCAAAGAAGCAAAATTGGTTGGTTGTTGTAGTTGTTGTTGTTGTTGTTGTTGCAAGTCCGAGTAGCTAGAGTAGTAAGTCATTTTTGGATACATTTATTTTTTATGTGGGATATAAAGTGTATATATATAAAGCAGTAATAAATTAAAAAATGAGAATGTAGAGCTTTAACAGTTGTTTGTTTATTTATAGGGAAGGGAGGAGAGAGAGGAGTCGGGATTTTTTCTGGAATAGATATAAGAGACAGAATCGATAAGAGAAATAGGCGAGTCTATATAAGAGTGAAATCCATGTAATAGTTGATGAGATGGAAGGGGAATAGAATAGAGATGGCTTGCTGAAACCTGTTGCTGATTCGGATTGATTGATAGTTATAATGGTTGAATTAATTAAGTGGCTGTGCGCGGTGTTGCAATTCGAGAAGTCGCATTGTTTCTTTTGCTGGGAGCTGTGCGGCCCATCAGCCAATCAGCGACCCGTCTGTAGGGGTTACCCGGGGTGCGGGTGGGGTGACTGAGCGCGGAAAATGACCTTAGACTGGTGCACGGGTGCTCTGTTTGTTGGGAATCTGGTCTGGCCCTATCTCATGCTTGTTCTATTCCTTCATGAATCATTCCATTCATCGTACTAGTAGACCACTTTGAGGCCATTTCGAAACGATCAAGGGTAGCAACAATAATCATTGATGTTAAGAGCGATTTGATAAGTGAAACGGATCACTTACACTTGACTAAAAGCTGCAGAGCAGATCATAATTTCTTAGAAGTTAAAGTTATGATCGCATTTATTGCTGGCCTAGACTCTGATCTTCCTTACCGATTCATTATATTTTATCACTTTTTTATGGACCTAGAATTCAGGGGGATGAAAAAGAGAATCACCATGGCACTGTATGGGCAGTCGATGACTTTGTGGCAAGAAATTCATTCGGCGTCTTCGATCTGTTTGAAACACGTTACAGGTTATGCATCCCACCCAATCTTGGGAATTAAACACACAGATTTGAATCTTTCCTTTGAATTCTATATGCATTTTCTAAATGCTTGGGACATTTGTTATTCCTCTTTTAGTTAACTGAAGCGAGTTTAGAGACTGTAAAAATTTGCTTGTGCACGACTCTAACCCAGAGCGGGTATCAGTAGTTGAACCTGACTGAGCTTTGAATTGAACCTTCAAGAAAAGGGAAACACTTTTTATTAATGCGCAGGTCCTACTGTCTACTGCAACGCGTTAAGTCACAATTGCACTAGGACCAGTCGCCAACGAATAGACTACATAATGACCTCTCAGAGAGTATTCAAGTCTCTATCTCTGGTCCCGATCCACGAACCTTCTTACCTTAACAGCAATAACATCAACCCATTTACTCAAATTACACCGGTGGCAACATCTGCTCTTTCTTCGCAGGCTAACTCTAATAAATTTCAAGAGGTTCAAACATCAGCAATGCACCTCCAAGCATCAATTGAAGTTCAACAGTCTAATAATAACGATAGCATAACTAGTTCGTTCGATGAAGATGATTTCATTTATAATTCCCCAAATCCTAAAATGGTTTACCCTAGTTCTCCTTCAAATCGTGAGAAGGAAAGATTTGATAAAAGAACCAATACTAGAAAGAAAACAATTAGTGAAATAGTTGATTCATTTCCTTCCACAAAATTGCCTTCTTTACCTTCATCTCCTACACTCGAGGCTAATGTTGTTGATACTGTTAGTATTGCTAATTCACCTTCACGTATTGACTTATTTGATTTGAATGCTCAATTGCCTTCTTCTGGGTCAAATACGAAACAAAATCATAAAACATTATTCAATAAATCCGCTGCTGTTAAGAAACAAACTAAAGCAGCTGCAACCAGAAAGAAACCTGCTCCCAAACCTAAACCTAAACCAAAAGCAAAACAAAAGTCAGATAAAACTAACAGAAAAAGGAAAGCTGAAGTTACTCAATCTGAACAAATAGAAGAGAGGGTTAAAAGAGCTAAAATTAATTATAACTTTAAAGAACGCCTGACTAGATTTAGAGAAAGACAACAAGCACAAAACTTAGAGCAATCAAAACAGCAACAGTCACTATTAGAACAACAACAAGAGTTAGAGAAGCAAAAGCAGCAACCACGAGCAATAAAACCCAAAAGAAAAGGAGGAAGAAAGCCAGAAGTTGACCCGGAAAATTCGCTAATACAACAACCACAAGCAATTAAGCCAAATGGTAAAAGAAAAAGAAAGCCAAAAGCAGACGCAGACAAAGCTCAAGTCATGAACAAAAGAATTAAATTAGAAAAACAGGTTACTCCGAAAGAAGTTCAAGTCCCGGCTTCTGATTCGCCTGAACCTGAGTCAATTGTTAGGAAGACATCGACGAGATCAAGTAAACATGAACAGGCTATCATCTCTTCTTCTCAACCAAGAAGTGATGATAATAATGTCACTACTACTGTAATTGAACAAACTGTCATCTTATCGGATCCTGTTTCAGGTGATCACCAGGATGATTCAATGCACTTTAGTGATCCCGTTCAATGTGCCCAATTTAATGTTGATCAAAATCCTCCAAGCTCACCTATTAGATCTGCTAAGAGTGTTGCAACCCCTGTCCTAAAGAAGGCCCATATTGGGCAGCCACAGCCTATGAATCAACCTATTCCCAATACTATTGAAATGAGGAAGAAGCCAACCCATCAATCTGGTCGTGAAATCACTTCCAAAAATAAATCCACTGAGGTTACAGAATCATTCAAAAGGTTACCACCTGCCACTATTTCAGTCAAGCCTACCAAGACAGTGAATTTACAACATATCCCTGCCAACAGATCAGCTCAGTTGGAAGAAGATAATGGTGATATTTTGAAAGGTATCACTGAATTCAGAAATTATATGTCTCAACAGGTCAGTGATGTTTCAAATGTTGTAGTTCATAATAAACTAGACCATCCTACTAACCAACCTGACCTGACTGTAGACGATGCCGAACAAACAATAATTGCTCCACCAAGTATCCCCCCAAAACAGCAACAGCATCAACTTACCAAAATAGATTATACAGCACCTTCCTCGATGTTTAATATGCTTACTGTAATGTTGAATGATGTCACCAAAAGAATGGAAATGGTTGATACCGTTATAACTAATAAGCATCAACAATTAAAGTTAGAATTAGATAAGAAATTTCAAGGATTACATGATTTACATAAATCTAAAGTTCAAAGATTTCTTAATTCAACTAAACATAATTTAGAGGGGATGATTTTAAGTGAAGATAAATTGTTTGACGGAATTTCAAATGGTTGCACCAATTAAATCGGGGTTTTTGGGAAAACTGATCTTATTTCCTTTAATTTGCTATTCTTTTTTATTTATTTTTTTTATTTTTTTTATTTGATTCCTCTTTGCTAGAGCTCCTTTTTTTTTCTTTTATAACATTCTCTTTGCTAACTTTTCTTTTTTTATTTTATTTGCAGGACCCCTAATCCTTTGCTTAATTTCAGTTTTTGTATAGTACTAACATTATGATATATCAGAAAGTCGTTCGAGGCTTAAAATGGCACTGATAATGTACACCTAAACTGGGTAGGCTTATCAATCTCCCATGACATGATTGCGCCGCGCTGCGGCCTATATAAACGGAAGGGTCCGCTTTGAGCCAAGTAGAATAGAACCAGGTAGATTAATGTGAAATTAAAAACTATCAAAGTGGGTCAGCCCTTTTAAACTGCTCTGCCATCTCAACCCCAAACATCCGTCTAAGTAACAACTTTCACTCAAACATGTCTTATGCTCCACCTCCAGGTCCTCCTCCATCTCAAGACAAATCAGCTCCACCTCTACCAGCAGCAGCAGCAGCAGCAACACATACAGGAGATATAACTTCTTTTCAAGCTCCTCCTGGTCCCCCTCCACCAGCAACCACTTATACTGCACCTCCTGGTCCTCCTCCTACTTCGAACCAAGACTTCACTCGTTCATCAGTTAGAAAAGAAACTACTCTGGCTTCAATTGATAGAGATGAATATTCTAAATTATTACCGTACACTTATTTAACGATTAATGTTTTGCAATCTCCTGAATTATTCAAAGAGTACCTCAGATCAATTGGTAAGAAAAGAAAAGCTTTATTTGGTGGTAATAAAGAAAATAAGGAATTAGTCAAAGACTATTCTAACAAAATTGTTGTCAAGCCTGGTTCTAGAACAAAGAGGTTTTATAGTACTGACGATGATATCATTAACCTGTTCCTGGAGGATAAATGCTTACCTAGAATCAGAAGGTTGGCAAATAGATTTAACTTACTAGACAAAGAATATTTATTCTATGATTTATGCCAAATTTGTCTTTTTGATATTTTTTTCTATATCGATAATTCTGGTTCAATGAATGCTGGTACCAGACTACAACAATTGCATTCTTTTTTGAATTTATTTATTAAAGTTAATCCTTCTACTCAACCATTAAGATTAAAAATAATGAATAATCATGAACAAATTGCTCTAGCTTGTAAAGTCAATTATGGTGTTGATTTAGATAGCATCACCACTGAAGAAGAACTAAATTTAGTCTTCTCTACAATGAGCGTTTCTGGTGTTACCCCATTAGCTTCCAAATTGCATGACTTAATCATTAAGCCTGAAGTCTTGAACAAGAAGTATTTAATCAAACCAATTTTAATTGTTATGTTTACAGATGGAGCCCCAAATAGAGACAATAGGACTTTAGGTAGGGTTATAATGGAAACTCAAAAACACTTGGCCAAATATAACATGCCTAAAAAATCAGTTTGTTATCAAATTGCTCAGATTGGTAATGATCGTGAAGCATCAGATTATTTAGATTCTTTAGACAATGATCGTTTAATCGGTGATGTTATTGATTGTACCTCACCAATTGAAGTAGAGTTAAGGCAAATGACTAAGAAGAATAAAGAATTAAGTAACGAGATGAATTACGTTAAGAAGTTGCTATTAGGTGCTATCGATATGACTTATGATTCTATGGATGAAACTTCTCATAAAGTTTATTAGTTTAATTAATGATATATGATTATGGATTTTATAATTTTTTCTGGCTTTTTTTATGTTTTATTAGCATTATTATGTAATGTATTGATATTTATAATTCTTCAAATATACACTTTTGATTTCTTGTCATAAGTAAAGATGCGAACCCAGCAAAACCTGGTCGCTGCAACTTAGTTTCACGGGCCTTCCAATAAAAGTGGCCTAGATTGAGTATTGACTGGGCCAGCCAGCCCAAAACGAACTATGATCACCTGAAAGAAGAAGTATAAAGACCCAAAATCGAAAACTTCAAATTCCCAGTTTCATGTGTATCTTTGTTTCTCCGGACCCTGGATCCAGTATCTAACCACCTACCTAGACATATAACTTGCAGCTATGTCTAATAAAGCTCCTGTGAGCGCACCATCTGATCAGGAACCGCAACAGGTTCCTCCTAACTTACACGCTGGAACAAGTTGACCCAAAGGAGTATCAAAAATTGTTACCTTACACTTATTTAGGAATCAACACCATTCAATGTCCCGGTATTGCTAAAGAATATCTGAAGTTAATACCTGGTGCTAACAAGAAGAAATCAAAATATCTATCTAAAATGTCTTCGATGTTTGTTAGTAAAGAAGACAAAAAATTGGCTAAAGAGTTTGGCTCTAGATTGATCACCAAAAAAGATCATTCGGACTACGTTACCAAAAGATTCTACAATACTGAGTCAGATATCTTGAATACTTTAGAAGAAAATCAATGTTTACCAAGAATAAAAAGATTAGCCGAGGAGTTCAACTTACAAGGTAAAGAATTCCTATTCTATGAATTATGTCAAGTTTGCCTATACGACATTTACTTTTACATTGATAATTCAGGATCAATGACAGTTGATAATAGATTAGAGCAGTTGAGGTTGTTTTTAAGGTTGTTTTTAGATGCTAATGCTTCTTCTCAACCATTAAGAGTTCGATTCATGAATTATCATAAGGATATTGCTTCTGGTTTATTGCTTGATAAAGATATTGATGTTAATAACATCTCAACGCAGGATCGATTGAACACTGTTTTTGAATCATTAACAGTCAATAGTGGCACTCCTTTGGCTAACAATTTGTATGATTTAATTTTGAAACCTGAAGTGATCAGTAAATCATATTTGGTTAAACCTATTCTAATAGTTATTTTCACAGACGGCTGTCCAACAAATGACAATAAAAACCTAGAAAAGATTATTCCTGAAATCCAAAAAGATTTGAAATCAAAAGGATTACCTAAAAAATCTGTACTGTATCAAATTGCTCAAATTGGTGACGATGAAGAGGCTACTGAGTATTTAGATTCTTTAGATGAAAATCATGATATTGGGGACGTTATTGATTGTACATCCCCAATTGAAACCGAGTTGAAACAGATGTTCAAAAAGAATAAAGAGCTGAGTAATGAAATGAATTATGTTAAGAAGTTGATCTTGGGGCCAATCGATTTGACCTATGATGTGATGGATGAGAACTTTTGAGGGTTCATTATGCGATTTAAGTTTATATGAGTTTAGTAAGTTCATATGATATAATAGTTGACAATATTTCCGTTTAATTGTTCTTGTAGCTATGTTTCATTTAATTTGATAGAAACGAATTACTCCATAATTTTCAGAGACTCTTTCCCAACCAGTATGAGGAAGATAAAACATTCAAATAACAGCCAGCTTTTTCTGAACCCCAGAACCTGTATTTTAAACAAATTTCACTATTTCTCCTACTCGTTTCATATCACTTGTGTAGTTCAAGTAGTCAATCACTAATTTTTTCTAGTCCAAAATAAGAGGCAGCGGTTACCACTTTAAAATGCATTTTCTCTGTGCTTCTTCATCAAGTTTAGTATATAACCATTTTAACATGAACTAAAAACCTTCTTCAGTGATGTGAGAATCTTAGAAGTTCAAATCACCTGAGCGTTTTTCGTTTGTTTCAATCTTTTGATTTTCAATAAGTGTTTCATGGAAATCATATCATCATCTTACTTAGGCCAATTAATTAAAGCTGCAAACAACTGCGTTTCTGCTATAATAAGTTTGTGTAATATGTATTATTAACCAAATTCAGTGATTGTGACATCTGAGTGTCGTAAACTTATGAATTAAGAGTTGCCTGTATTTTCTACCAAATCAAATCAGAGATCACTTGTTTGCCAATAATCAGTTCCAGTGCTTACAACAAACGATCTGTCGCAAAAATATTTACAACACCCCTGCACCAGTTTTCCAGCCAATGAAAACGCGCGAATTGTAAAGCGAGCGCCAGAGACGAAAAAACAGCTCTCTTGAAATCGTTTTTTTACCATCAAACAACAACCTAACCAGACTCTTGACCAGACTTTCTTCAGAACAACAGTCACAGCATCCGTCTCTCATATATATACAACAATGTTATCCAGATTTGCTGCTAGAAACTTCAGAGGTTTAGGTATGTCCTTCTTTACAAACCAATTCATTTGATTCAGCTGCAAGAACGTCTCCTATTGCTTCATTTAACTACTTCAACCTAAAATATTTTGGAATGCATACATATTTAGAATCACTTCTTTGGACTTCGTATATATAAGAATACTCATTTATCTTGTTCTTGTAATAATTTCAACTTCAATTCGACATTTAGTTCAGCCTATAATATCTAAGTCCAGATTTTGGCTCAATAAAGCTCATTTTTCATACTCTTGGAACACAGACAGAACCTAGATATTTAGATACAGGAAATATTTTTAACCGTTAATTTAGATGTGTTTTGAATACACCCTTCATTTTAAATTGTCTTATAATAAACACTTTATCAACGTATTTGACATCTTGCGTTTCGTGTGCTCGATTCCAGCCAATGAGAGCGAGCTGAAAATAATTTTGCAATGAACAGGTGCAGGTATGAAAACAACAGTTATCAACAGAGCGTTCTTGAAAACTATTGAAAAAGTCATAGAATAGTCAATACTAACATATTCAAATTAATTATTATAGCTTCTCAAACAAGACTTTTGTCAACTACTCCAGTTGCTTTAAAGTCCACCTATGACTCCCCAGATTTCTCTCACTACTTGAACAAAGGCAAGGGTGATAATGATAAATCAAAGGCTTTCACTTACTTCATGGTTGGTTCTTACGGTTTGCTTTCTGCTGCCGGTGCCAAATCTACCGTTGAAGCTTTCTTAGCCACTATGTCTGCTTCCGCCGATGTGTTAGCCATGGCTAAAGTTGAAGTGAAGTTGAATCATATCCCAGAAGGTAAGAATGTTATTGTTAAATGGCAAGGTAAGCCAGTTTTCATTAGACACAGAACTGCTGCTGAAATTGAAGAAGCTAATGCTGTTGATATCTCTACTTTAAGAGACCCACAAAATGATATTGATAGAGTTAAGAACCCAGAATGGTTAATCATGTTGGGTATCTGTACCCATTTAGGTTGTGTCCCAATTGGTGAAGCTGGTGATTTTGGTGGTTGGTTCTGTCCTTGTCACGGTTCCCATTATGATATCTCTGGTAGAATTAGAAGAGGTCCAGCTCCATTAAACTTAGAAGTTCCAGAATATGAATTTTCTGATGGTGAAACCTTAGTTGTTGGTTAAACAACCTTCTTAATACTCCTTACCATTCTACCAAATAGTTTTATTTATAATGATCGATGATGTTTTTATATCTAATTTGTATAAAAGGTGATTTTTCTACCACTGCTACATAAACTCCCACTTGCACACTACATTACACATTCTATTTCCACCCCACACGCCTAGTGTTTGAACAAAATTTAGACGTTTCTTTCTGTTTTTCTTTAAACATTATAATTTATTACTCTAACTCTATATACATAGTTTCTATTTTATTCTTATATCTGTTAAAAATCTGTTCCTGTAAATTTATTCGATGTCGTTAAAGCTAAAGATGAAACGCTCCGCGAGATTGGCGATTTGACGCAATGTACATACGGTTGGTTATCTGTCTTCTCTAACGGGTAGTTGATGAACAGCTCATTGGGCCCTTTCCTTTAAAGAGAAGTATATATCATTTTTCCTAGATCATTAGAAGATAAGGTCAACTAGTCATGTCTATACCCTTAGAAACAACACGCCCCATAACTGCAACTTCCATCAACACAGGGACCTCAACTTCATCATGGAGACAATCATTCGTTGAATCCGAAGAAAGTGCAAAACTTGTACGTAGGTTCAATGATTTCAAGACAGTTGATTGGATAAATGAATCTATAAAGGAAAACCAGAAGCATTATTATCAAATTAATCCAAATGCTGCAAATGTCACAAATCAAAGAAGTATCAGAAGCCGACCATTGAGTTTACATAATCCTCAGTTCGATAATAGTGATTTAGAGAGTCGTGCCAATACTGAAGACTTTTTCAATCTTGATCAAATGGGTGAATATGAAGAGTTAGAAGGAGAAGATAGTGCTGCGTTATCTTATTTCTATAAAAAATATAGATTTAAATATTGGAGAAGGTTTATTGCCGATAGATTCAAAGTGTCCTTACAGAGTTGGATCACATTAACTTTGATTGGGCTGGTGATTGGTTTGATTGCAGGCTGTTTAAATATAATAACTGAATGGTTAGGTGATATCAAAACTGGGTATTGTTCTGGTAGTCTTTATTTAAACAAGGATTTTTGCTGTTATGATGAAGAAGATACTTGCTCTGCTTGGAAAACGTGGACTAACATAGGTTTATTCCAATATTTTGCTTTTATCGCCATTAGTGTATTGTTTGGATTTATTGCCGCTATTTTATGTTTATTCTATTCTCCAACTGCTGCTGGCTCTGGTATATCTGAAGTTAAATGTATAGTTTCAGGTTTTATCTTACAGGATGGATTTTTGGGTTGGTGGACTTTATTAATTAAATCAATTGCATTACCTTTAACTATCGCCTCCGGTCTAAGTGTGGGTAAAGAAGGCCCTTCAGTTCATTATGCTGCTTGCGTTGGTAATGTTATTCCAAAATTTTTGAAAAGATTCGATAGATCATACGTTAACCAAAGTCAATTTTTGACTGCTGCTTCAGCTGCTGGTGTTGCAGTTGCATTTGCTTCTCCTATTGGTGGTGTTTTATTTTCATTGGAGGAAATCACATCAACTTTTAAGTTATCAACTATTTGGAAAAGTTATTATTGTGCTTTAATTGCAACCGGTGTTTTGGCTACTATTAATCCATTTAGAACAGGACAAATTGTTATGTTTGAAGTTAAATATGAATCAGATTGGAAATATTTTGAAGTTCCCTTTTTCGTTATTTTAGGTATTTTTGGTGGTGTTTATGGTATAGTAGTTTCAAAATTTAATATTAAGGCTGTTGCTTTTAGACAAAAATACTTAAAAAATAAAGGTGTTAGGGAAGTTGTTATATTGTGTCTCTTTACTTCGGTTATTGGATACTTTAGTGAATTTATTAGATTGGATATGACTGAAGGTATGGAAGTTTTATTTCATGAGTGTGGTGGTGAATTTGATCATACCCTATGTAATGCCGATAATACCATCCCTAAGAAAATAACTTTTCTTTTCAGTTTGCTATATGCTACAATTTTAAGAATGTTCTTAGTTGTTATTTCTTATGGTGCTAAAGTCCCATGTGGTATTTTTGTTCCATCAATGGCAGCTGGTGCTACTTTTGGTAGAGCTATTGGATTAATTGCTGAAACGATGTTTCCATGTTCAGAAGGTTCAAATGATTGTATCATTTCAGGTACTTATGCTTTCTTAGGTGCCGCATCAGCTTTGAGTGGTATCACTCATTTAACATTAGCTGTTGTTGTTATTATGTTTGAACTAACAGGTGCTACAAGATATATTGTTCCGACTATGATTTGTGTTGGTGTTACCAAAATCATCAACGATAATTTCGGTAATGGTTGTGGTGGCATTGCTGATCAAATGATTAAATTTAATGGTATTCCTTTTATTGATGTTAAAGAAGAACATGATTTTGAAGATTATAAGGTTGAAGATGCAATGACTGATACAGTTGTTGCATTACCTTATCTGGGATTAACTTATAAAGATATTGAAGAATTATTGGGCAATTGCAAATTCCAAGTCTTCCCAGTTATTATTACTGAAGATGATCCTGTTGTTTTAGGATATATTGAAAGATCTGATTTAATTGGATATTTGACTAAACTGAAAAGAGACACTCAAGGGGGCCTGGATCTGAATAGAAAAGTTAGACTTGTTACTGAAGTTCGAATGTTTTCATTGGTTGATAATCATACTGCACAACCACAGTTCATGGAAGATCTCACCGAAATAAACCTTGAACCTGTTGTTAAATTCCAATTTTTTAGAGTTGCTATCAATGCTTCATTAAATTCAGTGTTACAGACTTTTATGAAATTAGGTCCAAGAATGATGGTTGTTGAAGATCAAGGTAAACTAGCCGGCATGATTTCCAGAAAAGATCTAATTAAGTTTGAGCTATTCTTACATCGTTTACATCATGGAGATATTTTTGTGAGTGCTAGAGATTATGTGATTTTCCAGAAAATATGGCAGGTATTACAAGCTTTGGATAATCTTGTGAGTTTAGGGAAGGATAAAGTGTTTCTTCTGGTTGGTAGAAGAAGAGGAAACAGAGTGATGGTGATAGACCAGGATGAACAAATCTGATACTTTTTTTTCAGTTCCTTTTTTTGTTACATTTGACATGTACAGTACATATATATCTTTTTTACACTTTGTAGATTATTGTTAAACCCTGCTTATAGATCAAGATCAGCAATTTGAAGCGCTCGCCGTGTGAGGTCTCTTTTGTTTGAATTCAACACTTTGGTACGTGCGTACTCTTTTAGGTTTGGATTCTTTTCCTTCCTAAACAACAGCCAAGCATATAATCTCTCAGCACAATGATGATTCCCAGCATCAAGAACATTGTCTTGTGCTTTGATGGAACCGAAAACAATTTCAACAGACAGCATCCCACAAACGTTCTCAAAGTCTACAAACTGCTTCAGAACGATAACCCAGAAGAACAGATTTGTTATTACCAACGTACTTAAAGACCAAATCTTTCTTTATCAGCTATTAATTGCATTAATACTAACTTTTGTTTTCTTAGCTGGTATTGGGAATGATATAACTGTTGGCTTAGGTGGTTCAGGTAAAAGCATAATTTCTACGGTATGGCAACATCTTTCATCTAAGTTAGACTCAGCTTTTGCCAATTCAGTGGATTACCATGTTGCACAAGCTTATACTTACTTAATGAATTATTATCATCCTGGTGATAGAATTTATCTTTTCGGTTTTAGTAGAGGTTCATTTATCGCCAGGATCTTAGTTGGTATGATAGAAAAAATTGGATTGTTAAATAAGGGTTTAGAAGTTATGGTTCCAACTGCTTGGGAGATTTACCAAAGATGGGAAAGAGATGGTCAACGTTTTGATGGAAGTAATAGAGCTAATTCAATAGCCAGAGAATTTAAAAAGACATTTTGTCTAGAAAAAGTTGATGTTGAATTTATGGGTCTTTGGGATTCAGTTAATTCTTGTGGAATTATAAGAGATAGATTTTTCCCTTATACTTCAATTACATATCATGTTAAACACATTAGACATGCCGTTAGTATTAATGAACAAAGAGCAAAATTTAAACATAATTTATTCAATCCATACGTTTATCATGAAGAACCATATCAAGTCAATTCTTCAAATAGCAACTGCAATTTAGAATCAAGTGAGGAAACTTTAGAATCTGAATGCCAGTCTTTATGTCCATCCACTGTTTCTTCAGATTTATTAGAAGTTTGGTTCCCAGGAGATCACTCAGATGTTGGTGGGGCATGGCCAGTTGATCTAAAAGGTCATTCGTTATCTAATATTCCTTTAAGATGGATTTTATCCTTTGCAATTGAATTTGGTGTTAAGTTTAAAAGAGGTTCAATTCATGAATTTTCTAGGAAGTTTCCAAGTTTAGATAGCCTTTTATCGTGCCATCATAATTGTTTATGTTTATTTAGACATCAACCCGTTCAACATAAACCAGATCCCAGCTTTGTTTTAAGGTTGTATGAAGATATAGTTGGGGAGAATGGTGTTATTGATCCTACAAGTGACGATTCATTATTTTGCAATCCGATTCAGATGTCCACAACTTTACCCAAGACAACATTAGTAAAATCGGATTGTAGAGGTGACGATTCATTTTGGATGGCTTTAACTTGGTGTTTATTTGAAATTTTGCCAGTTGGTTATTTTGCTGATAATTCACATGCAGGCCAGTTTCAAAGGGTTTATATCCCAAATTTTGCAAGATCAAGAATAATACCAAATAATTGTAAGATTCATTGGTCGGTTTTATGGAGAGGTAGATTTATTGAAGATTTTAAGTATTCCAATTTACCGGATAGTTATCAATTGTTGTTACATAAAGCTAAAAGATCGTTTCATTCACCAAAATATAGAGACGACGAAGATGATACAGATGATGACAGTTACGGTAGTTCTGGTAGTTCTCAAATTGAACAACGTTCAACTTCGATTCAAGATGAGTTGATTGATTATAATACTGGTGTTGTTAATCTTCATTCTATTTCGGCTGATTTGGATCTTGACGGTCTGAATTGGAATAGAATTCCCGATGAGTTGACTAGATGGATGGAGTTATATCCCGATCTTTGAATACATTTCTTTGTAGTTTTTATATATTTTTAATCATATTGTTTTATTATATATTACCTTAATTTTACTATATTTTACTATTCATTTACAAGTAGGTTGTGGTGTCTTTCAAAGGTCCGTGTTCATGCTATGCGTTTTCAGAGTGAGGATATCATAAGAAAGAGGGGGAAATATAATTAAAGGTCTGTTTGTTATCGTTTACGACTCAACTAAGGTGTGCGAAAGTAAGAAAAATAAAGACAAAACTTGTAATACACTTTTCGTTAGAAAGACAAACAAAAAGAAAGAAGGGGGTGGGGAAGTAAACTAAAAAGGTAGAAACAAGTTATAAAGAAAATAGAAATAACAAGGAATAATAATAATAGTAAGATCTAGAAAGATCTGAGAAAAAGCCAACATAGTAAAAACACTATAATATAAATTGATAATAATCGGATCACAAAAAAAAAAGAACAGAGACAGCAATAAGGGGAGGGTGTGAATCACGTAAACATAAAAAAAACAGAAAGAATAAAGAAAATAAAGGAAACATAATATCGACTGATACATTGTCTATAAGAAAAACAACATTTAACATACCAGTCCATATCATATCCTAGTACAAAGGTAGATATAGAAATTTAATAATAATAAACAAAATTGATAGATTTCAAATATAATGATAAAAAGGTGAACAAAAAAAGAACAAAATAGTTGAAAGATTTAGAAGAGCTATCTCATTGAATATAAAAAGCAACACAATTTATTGAAAAATTGTAAACCTAGTTGTACAAAACGAATTTAGCTATACCACTGGAAACAGCAACAGTACAACCATCGGTACCATCACCATTGTAACTACCGTCTTCGTAAACACAATCACCTTGGACAACAGAGTCATCATCGTAAGCAATAATCTTAACATTGAAGTTGGCAGCATTCAAGTTGTTTGGGTTTGGAATGATGGAGACGTAAGCAATACCACCAGAAGAACCAGCACCAAAGTTCAATGGAGCCCAGTTACCAATGGTACCTGCGGAGGTACCCCAAACACAACCGTCAGTCCAAGAGACACCAGCATTATTAACATAGTATTGAGCTGAGGTCTTTTGACCTTCCCATTCAAAGTAAGTGTCTTGGTCAACAACAGTTAAAATGTTTTCACCGCCGGCTTCGACAACAGTTGGGATATCCATGTTTTCGGTACCAGGATAATCGGTTCTACAAATAGCAACAGATTCATCAAGTTCAGAGACAACTCTAGCAGAATCAGTACCCCAGGTACATAGGTAATCTTCATCTTTGTTTGATCTGTATAAGTAACCATCATTACAGTATAAACCACCAACAGAAACACCATTTGCTGGTTGGTCAGATGGATATTGAGTCTTAGACATACCTGGTTGACAAGCGTAAGAACAGTAAGTGTCATTCTCACATGAACCACCTGTAGATGTATCAGATGGATGGTATAAACCAGAATAACCACCGAAACCCAGATGATCTAAAGCAATAACACCTTGACCACTTGGGAAATCAGAACATTTGATAGTACCATCTTCAAACTTTTCAGTAGGGTCAACAAAGGAATCTAAGTCACCAGAAATGTCAGAACTTGAGGAAGAACCTGTGCCTGTTGAAGATGATGAGGAAGAAGTCTTAGTAGAGGAAGTTGCTGCGCTAGAAGAGGAGGAAGCGGTAGTGGAAGCCTTTTCTGAAGAGGAAGAAGCGGTTGTGGAAGCCTTTTCTGAAGAGGAAGAAGCGGTTGCGGTAGCAGAAGAACTTAAAGATGATTCTTCAGCAAAGTATGAAGACAGAGACTCAGCTGGAACAGTTGACAGAGATGATGTTGCAGCAGCATCGACAACAGTAACTGATGGAACAACAGTGTTACCTGAACCATCAACAGTGACGGTGACATAAACATAATCATAAGCGATGGCTCTCTTATGTTGATGGTGCTTGTGGTAAGATCTTTCAGTTGTAGTACAATCTTCTTCTTCAGCAGCTGGAGCAGCAGCTGGTTGAGCGCGAGGAGCTGGTAATGCATTAACAGAGGAAGTTAAAGCAGCGGCAATTGCGAAAATAGTGGAATATTTCATTGTTAAATAAAGCTATATGTATGGTGAAGGGTTAAAAGTTAGAATTTGGAGTTTCACTTGAATTTGAATGAATAAATGAATAAGTGAATGAATTAGTTTCAGTTGACCTTTATAATGTTTAAACAACAGACCGTTTGTCTTTGCTATGATAGGAGTTGTGTTTGTTTCGTTTTGTTGTAAAAGAAAGACTTGGGTGAGTTATACAAGGATCGAAGCTAAAGCCCTTATTGTCTAGGTATATTGTTTATTGTGTAAAAGTTGATTTCTGCCGCTATAAGGAGTGTATGTTAATCGAACGAGAATAACAAACAAACAAACAAATTGTAATACAACGTAAGCAAACCACATCACCCTAAGTTTAAAAGAGCCAAATGGCCAGCACCGACGTAGTTTGGGCCCGGCCCCAAATCAGAAACGCTTAATCCCAAAGGCGTAATGGAGAACTAAGCACTAGTGGCTCCAGCCAATGAAACCGGACCTGCCCCTGAGCATCATGGCAACTCCTTCAAAGTCGATGGGAAGAAACCAGGCGCGTACCTATGTTTACGTAAGCCGCCGCGATCAAGTTACCCGGACACTAACGTGCGCGAGCACACAAGCTCCCGATTAGGAAGGAGCGAGTAGCAGCCATGCAAACAGCCAGCAAAAAAGGGTAACAGAGCTGTTTCAGAGGTATTGAGAGTAGGTGGAGGGCAAACAGTATGTTGTTGTGTTTCTCGGAATATGTTGGCGTTGTAGAACCAATGTTGTGTCAAGTCTTCCTAAATAACTGGGGAAGAAGGGTCAAAATTGGAGTAAAAATCGTATAGATGAACATTTGTTGGGTGAACAACTGAAACTAATTCATAATGGAAAAAAAAAAAGCAAGAGATATACATACCTTTCAAAAAGTCAAAGAAAAATGAAGTAACTGATAGTTATTTGTGATATCTAAAGTAAAAAAGTTTGTAATTGCAGTAATTATAAGGAGTGACTGGGTATAAGTATATAGATCTTGACGACTAGGAACAGATACCTGGAGGTGGAGGGAGAGAGCAGTGGAAGTTATAAGGAATGTAAGTAGTTGGAAAGTGAAAAGACACTGGTGTTAAAAAAGAGTGTGATGTTTCGAAGAGTTTTTAGGAATAGTTGGGACTTTTGTATAAGCTTGGAACTGGGAAAGCAAAAGCGTTGTTGGCTCCTGTCTAAAAAAAGCCAAAATGAGGATCTGTGTTTGTTTATATACGATCGACTGGCTCGCTCCTTTGGTGAAAATTCGCGAGGTGCACTAAGTCGTCCCGTCCCGTGACGTCTCACCCAGGCGATCAAGATTTGCTTCCCGGTTGGGTTTGATGAGGCCCGGCCGTGGTTTTGGCGAATGCCCCGTGTGCACTATGTGAGATCTAAAGAAAGAGGCCGTTTGGTGATGCAGCTCGGCGGGCAATGGTTATTGCATTGACCTATTGTTAAAGAGAGCTCCTTGTATATCGGAATTTCAGTTTACTGGTGTGTTGTTGTAAATTCCTCTCTTGTTTTTGTTTATGATTATTATTCCTGTATATACAGAGCTACACCTTAATCCTATTACAGGGTTTTCAAATTTCTTTTAGATAGATATTTTTTTATAACTCAAGTTGGATGTGTATTAAATGAAGGATAAAACGAAATAAATGCGTCAATTTTCCACTCCTCCCCATTAACTAAGCCATAACGGGTTCTTCTGGAACATACATTTGGCAATGTGTCAAAGCTCTAGTGCTATATTTTAAGGTGATTAGATTGATTTTTGACTAAATATTAGTATTATCTAAAGGGTTATTGTGATCTATCGTTTTTTTTGTAATACGTCAGATGTATAGTCACTTGAATTTGAGACAAGCTGAAGTCATTTCCTTTGATTGACGTCTTGATGTTTCAAAGTTACATTGCGGTCTGTGATTGAGAAATTATTCAGTGACACATGTGCTTATATCTACCAGCTTTGAGTATATTATGATGCATCGTTATAACATCAATCATATGAATACTTCTCGTGGATCATCGTTGACTAAACTGGAACTGATCCATTAAATCCCCGTTTTTTCGTTCTAGCTTCAAAGAAAAAAAACAGTAGCTATAATTATTCAAATTACCTGTACCCCTTTCCAAGATTATCAAAATTTCTTGATCTTTTCTGATATTTGAGAATTTAATTTATTGGGATCCCCTTATAATTTTGTGAATCAACAAAACTTTAAAGGGGTAATTTCTTTTTATGAGGTTCGTGTCAGCGTAGAAGTTCTGTAATATTCTTCCAGATTGCTCGAGATTGTACCTGAACTTTTATCTATCAGTCTGAACTTCTACCTGGTCAACAAATTGAATGCTGGACGACAAGGTTTTGATATGAAAAATAAATGGTTAACAGGGGGTTAATGACCCAGCTTCTTTCTACTTACTACATAGACGAAGAGCAGCGCTTCAACCAACCAGGGACCAGCATTTATATTGACGATGCGGCAGAGTTGTAATTTCGATATGCTTTCTGACCATTTATAAAGTTTTTGTTGTTAGTCGTTGTTTAAATGGATTTAAATTTGGCCATACACACGTATATTGAAATAAGATGAAAATTCAAAACGTAAAGTAGAATACACACAAGCAATAACAAAAACATTTTGATATCAAACTCATAGCCAGCTTCAACCATTTACCCACCACATATCCCTTTTTTTGCGTTGGGTAATTTCGTGGAACCCTTCAGAAAATACCACTGCATATCTAAAGGGATAAGAACCCCAATTTATTAAAGTGATAAATAATATCAGTTTCTCAAAAACTTTATTTAGAAATTATAAGCATTGACATGGATGATCAAACAAACTAAATTATGCACGTAATATAACTGAATACGGCCATAACAGACCATTTCATTCCCTCTACCCATATATAAATTTGAACGTAACTTGTCAATATTTTGTATGTCGTACTAGACCCTACTGAAACTGGACCACCATTTCGACGATCCTTGAATTAATAACCTCCTGCATAACTGCTACTAAAAAGAATTAAAGTTATTGAGCGGCTCTGCCTGGACTTAATTTAGGCCCAATCTGGAAAGCTTCCCATTTGGGAAGCACCCAAATATTGCCGCATGCTGAGTTGGGTTTTTTTTTGGTGTAGAGATGCATTTTTCATTTTAGGAATTCGACCGATTGGGAATGAAGATGTTGCTGGTCGTGCGTTTACTAATGGAGAGTTCTTGCCGGCTTTTGCTTTGGAGTTGAAAGGGGCCCCAAATGAGGGAGTATTCATTCGATCGTTTATAATTGGTAAGGCTGATTGCTCCAATCAAATTTGGTCATTGCTTGTGCGTATATATCTTTTAATTGCCTTATATATATATGATACCCCATTTGACTTATCTCGTACTGTCACCGTAAACATTATGTTTTACCAAATACCAATCACCAGCTGAAAACTCAAACCAAAATGACATAGATGGATTATTTGTTGTTGGTTTGTTCTGATTTCTGATTTTTTTTTATTTCTATATAGTGCTGCATATCAATTACAATTACACTCTCGGATGCTCTATAAATATTAAGCTATAAATTGCAATACACGTATAAGCAAAATTCATCAAGTTGCTAGAACAATGGGAAGCTTAAGGTTATCAACTTTTGATTTCAAATTGCTTAGCTATTTGGCTCTCTCTGTTTACAGTTTGTGACCCCATTATAATTTCTTGCTTTGTAAAATTTCATATAGATCACTGAGACTTGACAGACTTGATCAATCACAAATTCAAGGGTTTTCGAATACATCCATGCAGCTGGTTTGGTCCCTGAAGAAATTTCTAGGCAGACCATAAACCTTCAAAAAGAGTTCATTGATTCAATTATCGTAGCTCCCAAAGTAACTAAGAACAATACGCCAGCACGCGTCCAGAGAAGGTAACTGGATTCTCATTCTTGACTATGAAAGACTTATCTGAATTACTTTAAACCAATCATTAAATAATACAATTTCAGTTATGAAAGTTATCATCAAAGAAAGGCGCCATGTTTCCCATGTTAAAAGCCTTCACCACTGGAATTTCCAATATATTCTCTAAGCAAGCAGCATATTAGGACAAAAAGATGACTGAACTAAACTTCATCTTTTTGTGTTCTCTTTACCAATAGATGTTCATTCAAAGTGAGAATTCATCATCAGTTCAAAGATCATTAATATAAATTCCCTTTTGTTTTGGTTGTATTAACTCTTATCCCATTTTAAATATCTGGATGAGTGATTTAATCCAAGCGAAACAGCTGGTACTCTTGGTTCTAAGACATCCTGGATCTTCTTATTTGGACTTATAGTGATTCTGTTTATATTTATTAAAGCTTATAGTGATTTGTTTTTGATAACATATTCAAGTATGTTTCCGAACTACTTATACAAACATTACTCTAACGTAAAGTAAATATATCTCATTACGTAAGTTGCCTACATGTAGGTTGACGTACGTCTTTTAAACCTACGTTACTCAGGCAATAATTCTTGAGTAATAGGTTTCCCATTAGTGATAAAATTTTGGCTGTACGTAAATAACCTTTGCAACTGTAAGGTTCAAGCTTAATTGTTCGTTCAGAATCTATTAACGCATAAGGTAACTTATCCAATTTTT
>JAKTPC010000100.1:0-23976 GCA_030557395.1 Ambrosiozyma platypodis
ATCCAATTAAACCCCTCTTACTCATGAGTTTATTGATTCATTGCAACCAATGATGATACTGTTAACTGGATATCAATTCCTATATTATATCGGAATGATATCCACACCCCGATACCCTTAAACGGGATGGTATCAAGACTGAATCATTGTATGGATCCAATTAAACCCCTCTTACTCATGAGTTTATTGATTCATTGCAACCAATGATGATACTGTTAACTGGATATCAATTCCTATATTATATCGGAATGATATCCACACCCCGATAATCTGAAACTGCAACTTCTTTGCCACCAATGAAATCAACCAAACTATTTCATCTGCAACTGCAACCTATTCTCTTACAAAAGTTTTGTAAATTCCGATATAGTGTAACGGCTATCATGGTCCGCTTTCACCGGGCAGACCCGGGTTCGACTCCCGGTATCGGAACTTATTTGTTTTTTAAATTGGTGTTTTTTTTTTATATACCTATTTCGTAATTCTTGTAGACTTACACTTCAAAACATACAACTTAAGCAAAACCTGATGCGAAAATAGTATTAAAATAGCTTCTAGAATTTTATCTGCAAGATGCACCGGAAGAAGTCGAGCTAGTGTATTAGAGGTCGGTGTGCGGGAGGTTATCAGTTGCAACTACAGGTAAACAGTACATACGAGGCACTATAAACTTGTCCCATAATATAACGGCTGTTGTGAACATAGTTTCAAAAATTTGTGAGTTTGAAGCCAGTCATATTCCATTTCAGTAATATCGATTGAATTGATCTGCGATCGGTGGAAATGGAGTGAGCACCCTTTGCCATCGATGTTTTAGATTTAGAAAGTAGAGGAGATCAGAATCTCGTTATACTTGCTACCAATCTTGTCTGCTTTTTCCGAAGCCAAACGAAAGCTACTGGTGGATAGATGCGCCTGGCAGTAAGGTTGCTGCAACTAACTATTTCTTTTAGCTCTAGGAAAGTCTAGTTTTCTGATAGCCAACCTATTAAAGGAGCTTGAAATCTTTCAAAGTATCCATAAGTGGCATGGAATGCTTCTTATGCCAAATAATCAACCACCTTTGATCCCTTATTTTGCTGGCCAAAAAGGATAAGAACCATTTTAGGATTAATGATGCCTGGAGAAAAGAAGCACACCAAACTTCCTTCTTTTAATGAACTCACTAGAAACTTTGAAAAGGCAGATTTGAATAGAGATGGAAGTGTACAAGATTCAACAGGAAGACACCTTCAAACAGCATTGCCTATTCAATGGAACCAGTCTACATTTCAACAATATCAACCACAGCCAGCTATCATTAACCAAGACCTTGGTTTTAAAGGTGTATCTGGTTCTGGTTCTGGCTCTGTCTCTGATTCCGGCTCTGGTTCTGCTGTCTCTGTTCCAGCAATCATGGTTACTAATGAAACACAAATGTCCGTAAGACCTAAGTTACAACCTCTTCAAGCTGTCCCAAGAACACACCAGGCTACACCACCAGTAATGACTCAGGGCCTAATATCATCTGGAGGCCAACCACCTCCACCACCACTTGTTATCATTCCTCAACAACAGTATCAATTTCAACTTCATCATCAACAGCAACAACAGCAACAACAGCAGCAACAACAGCAACAACAGCAGCAACAGCAGCACTTACAACAACCACAACAACCACAACAACCACAACAACCACAATCTCAACCACAACCGCAACCACAGAACAATTTATGGGTTAAGAGCACCAACTTTTCATTCCCAGCGAGAAGGCAGTCAAAACAATTAAATGTAAACGATATCTCAGATGCTTCTTCGTCATCACCGAAAAGAAGGAGAAAATCAGTTCAAGGTTTCACGCCACAATCACCATTGGTAGACTCCAACATACAAAGAAATATAAACAACATGATGGATTTAATCAACCAAATGCAACGTTCAGGTTCAATAATGCAAAGCTTGAATGAATTTCAAAAACTTGGAGTTGAGAATACATTAAGGAACATACCCGTGTTAGATATGAATGATAATGAGAAGGTCAACTTGACCAAGGATATTATTTGCCAATTGCCTGATATTACTTTGGATATGGTAGCTAAGAATATCGATAATATGAGAAACTTAGTCAGCAGTTGGATGAATCTCAAAAGGTCATCGATGGTTGCATATTCTTCTTTTGAGAGACAGCATGCTCCCACGTACATGACTCCAATGGCTGCCAGTTCCGTTAATTCTGTTAATGATTTAGTTGCTGGGTCAATTGAAGGAGGTGGTGGTGGTGGAGGTGATGGTGGTAAAGTATCTAGCACAGCTACTTTACTAAGATCTTCAACGACGTCAAAGAAAAGAGGTACAGGTATATTTCATAAGGCTTCGAAATCAGAGCCAACAGTTGATGAGATTAAACAATTAACTAAAAAAAGAGAAGATAGTTTAGCATTAAATGAAACTATAATGTCAACCCCTGAAAAGCTGGGAGAAACTGCGATGTTAAAAGTTGATCCAATTAAACCATCAGTTGATAAACAAGATGTTGCCAGCTTTTACCCAAAGGGGGTTTTAATGCATGATTTATCAATTAAACCTAAAATGAAGTGTTCACAATGTGGATCAGAATCAACACCTGAATGGAGAAGAGGTCCTGAAACAGCAAGAATTTTATGTAATGCATGTGGATTATTCAGAACGAAGTTGATTAAGAAATATGGTAGTGATGTAGCAGAAGAAATGATGAAAAAGAGAAGAGAAGAAGGTAACGGTGAAGATAGAAGCACTATTTAATGTCATTATTACTTTTTGTTTTAATATATTTATTACATGCGTTTTTATTCTTTGAATTCTTGTATTTGAAAAAGGTAGTGAAGTAGTATTGAGCATTGTATTTTTTTTATCTAAAAAGTTAATGAATTGTTCTTTTAATTTGATCAGTTACCAATGAATAGATTATAACTTACACACTCAAAGTATACCTTACGTCGTATCTGGGCGCCTACTGAGTAACAGTTAACGTGATCATATTTAGAGACCACCACCCCAAAACAAAAATCTGGGGAATACACCGAAAACAGGGGAATAAGGCCTGCCACTAGGGGGTTTGCCTTCATTAAAAGTCATGAAGAAATCAAGCTGCCGGGATTTAGTAGATACGATTGGATGGACACTTGAGAGACTCGAGGTTAACCCCTTGGGGTATAAAACAACCTTAGTTCCAATTAGATGAAGGCTCGATGACATCGGAAGGGTTTCTCAAAGAGGGCCGATTCAGGGATTAATCATTTGAGGTGGTTCTGGTGCCCCAACGAACATTTATCCTAATAAAAAGGCTCCTCTTATAAAAAGCTCTTATAGAGCTCATGGAGCTAACAAATGGTGATAGGTTCTCTAATATATCACTGTTCATCTCAACGGTACCTCTTGCCTCTCATTGGCTCTTTCCATTGTTACTTACTGGACAGTCAAGAGATTCTCGGGGTGAGTCCCGTTAGAATGGTCGCTCAAAACGGAATTCCCCCCGCACGTACATAAAACCCACTTAGTCTTTTTCCTTCCTTATTAGTAGGGTGATATCTTTTTATTATTAAGCTAGTCATCCTACACCCTCTATCTACAAGTTAATAACTAAAAACTCTACCAATTTCGTATGCCTACCGCAATTGTATAAGATGAACTCCGTAGGCTTCTCCATGGTTTCCCCAAGATTTCCCCATGTCCCCGTTTATTGTAACAATCCCGTACAATAGGCTGCACAAGGCACTCCCGCAACTTATATTTGCGTTACTCGTCATGAGAAGAGCCGCATTGATCCGGGAAAACTGGAAAAACCTACGGAGCTGGGATATCGCGGCCTCTCATTGGCTGACTGTTGCTTTGTTGTGGCGCAGGAGGTGGTGCTTTTCTCGGGGATCCCGTAGGACTCGAAGAAGGGCCGACCGGATTATCGTTTTTCCTGAAATGTGAGCGAGCCGGCGCAATACTTTACGTTTGGTTTAAATATGTGGGTGTTCCCTCATTTTTGACATCTGAGATGTGCTTTTTTTCTCTTCCGGAGACCATTTTCACTTCCCTTCTCCTTTTTGCTGCTACAACCCACTAATGATATTCAACCCTGCAGAATCAAGAACTCCCCAGCGTTTCACACAGAACGCAAGGAATGCTGTCTATAAGAATTTGAGACCAAAACCTACAGCAACAAAGAAGAAACCTCACCATGACCGTCTTCCTTCGATTTCACAATTGGAGCCTCTCTTAAATCCCGTCCCTTCAAATGATACCAGTCTCACGAAAGCGAGATCAAGCTCCTCTATATTTTCCAAGTTCAGCAGGAAGTCTCAGGAGTTGACAAGTAGCAGGAGTTCGTCTAGTTCCAATTCCAGTTCTAATTCTCCAATTCAACCACAGCCACATCAACAAAATAATTACTCTTACTTTCCTGACGCTTCTGCCTCTGCTTCTGCTTCTGCTTCAGATGGATATTCCATCTATTCAAAAGGCTCCTCTGTTTCGACTAATAATTCTCTATTCTCTTCTAATTCTTCCACTCTCAGTAGCATATCTTCAACTATATCCTCTTTGTATTCTTCCGATTTTCCGAAAAATGATTTCTCCATGGATAAATTCTTGCCTACTAGTCTCACAAATAAGCAGGTCATATTAGGGTTATCTTCTATGTTAGATCATATATCCCTTCATCCACTTGGTAACTTGGGAAATGAGGTTTTTACTGAGTTAAATACAACACTCCGAGACTATGGCGATCATGTTAATATCAGAAATGATGCAAATTCTCCAGAGAAGCTGATCGACTGGAATTTGAACTTACTGAGAGTTTTATTGTTTATCAGCGATGAACAGCTTCCTAACGAGTATAAAGATAAAGATATTTTTGTTAGGATAAGTGAGAAAAGTGCAGTTGATAATCTAACTTCTGAATTGATTAAGATTAACAATAAAACTCCTAAGAATGGGTACAAAAACCAACAATTTTTGAATAATGTGATGAAGAAGACTTCCCTCAATGGCTGCATATTTGACGATGGATCAAATGATTTATATTTGAAAGTTGAGAAAATAAATGTAACAGCAGATAACGATGCAGAAATGTTTCTGAAACAGTTATTAGACTCTGAATTATTCAAGGAATTCAATATTGATAATAATTATAAAAGATTGGTTGCTTCAATCTCAATTCAAAACTCAAGAAAAGTTTTACATTCAAATAAGAATTATAAACTGTTAGCTTTAAGAAATTATTTTTTGAATTTAATAGTTGCCACTCAAACTTTATTTGAATTCCATTATTCTGAATTGAAAGGGTTAATTCGTATAAGCGAGCTATCTCCAAATGATAAACAAGTATTATGGGAAAGTATCAGAGAACGGAATTTCAAAAAAATAAAAATTTTTGGTGCTTGTTAAAAGATAACACCTCTTTAAGCCACCAGCATGCTTAAAATACCATAATATTACTACTACAACAAAGTACAACCTGTTTTTCTATTTATTTTATGACTTTTATGATTACGCCTTCTTTCCTTCCACTACCCCCCTACTCCCACACTTTTTTTTTGCTTTTAGTTCTTTGCACCCTTTCTATGTGTTATACCTTTATATACCATTTTTATACTCTCTTAGATTTTTTTCCCAGGACTCGATCTTCACAATTTTTTATTTCCTATTTTTTTAATGACATACTGGATCTGTGATCAAAACACAAAATAAACAATGAAAGCAAAATTAAATTATAGGTAGGTACGTAATAATATACAAACAAGCTTATCTTTTGAGTCTGTTAGCCATCTTATCCTTATAATATTTCTTACCACCACTCATCTTTTTATCTTGAATCTCGGAATACTTACGCTTAAACCATTTCTTGGATGTATCATCATTCATCAACTCTCCTAACAGACCCAAATCGCCACCTTTTTGTTTTCTGTTCAGTTTCGATCTAGAAGATCCATCAACGACGGAATCACTCATGATCTCACCTATTTGGAACCTCTCTGGGATTTCCCATTTTTGTTTCTTGTAAAAACGTTTAGGATCGATATATTGTCTGTTCTGTAATATTGATAGTTGTTGTTTCAATGGTTTTGTGAGTTCGGGTTTTGGAAGTTGAAACCATTTTTCAGATCTTTGTTTTTTGAGTTGTGTTTTGTCTTCTGTACTTTTGGCCTTGCTCGGATTGTTCAACAGTAATGATGTTATTGGGTCATTTATTTTTTGAACTTTGCTGGTGCTGGTCGCCGTTGTTGTAGAGTTGAGGTTTTTTGTTAATGAGTTGGATTTAATGGTGGGCAGGTTCTCGACTGATTCTTTTAATTGCTCAAATTTAGTTCTTGCAGTCTCATCTGTAGTTTTTTTAGTTTCTGTGTTTGATTTTTTGGCTCTGGCCATTATGTCGAAAATATCATTTATTGATAAATCATCTTCATGGGATGATATGTATTCTTCAGATGACAGGGAGGTTGTGGAACAGGATTCATTTATCGGTGTTAATTCGTTCACTTGCTTAGCCTCTTTAGTTGCCGCCATTCTTTGCTTTTGCTAGGTTTTGAGTATTTGGAGATACAATATGCAAGATATTTACTACTTACTCTAGGATTGATTGATTGATTATACAGCTAGAGAGAATTTTTTTCAATCTTCAGATTTTTTTACAAAAAATATGATGAGCCGCACATTGCACAGCCACCCCTCCTCTACCTGATCTCAGTGAATGAAGAATGCGTTCATACTCTGGATTAATTGATACATTGGTTGGTAAAAGTGTTTATAAAAGAATACCCTGAAAATATAGCAATAATTTGTAATTAACAAAATCGTGTAATCGTAAAAAACTGTGGAAGGAAAAAGAATGTAACAAACACAAACAAAAAGACGTCAAAAAAAGGAAATAAACTATAGATAAGACTAAAAAAATGAACAGGAGAGACACCTGATAGTAGTAAAAAATCTAGAAAGAGAGAATCATCACTGATATACAGAAAAAAAACACTTGTTGTATGTATAAGATAACTAAGAGGTATATTGCAATTAGTAAAAAGGAAAAGTTGAGGGAAACTGTAAAAGAGGATAAAAGATAGACAAGAAATAAGTGCGATCTGGACTATATGTACCATCGGGGCCAGAACTTATTGCAAAATAAGACACTATGTACAGATTATTTCATCAGAGTAAGCAACAATAGAAACAGAAGCAAATTATTTAAAAGAAGAAAATTAGGGTATTATTATTATCAGATTAAACTTGAATAGATTCACTTAAAGCAATTAATTTGTCAATACTAGCTAAATGCTTACTACCATAACCAGGAACACCCGATTTTTCATTACTAGTAATTAATTTCAAGTAAGCTCTGATTTTCAAAACTAAGGCCTTCTTCATTTCTTTATTCTCAGTTAATTCAACTAATTTTTGAACAACATAATTGGCAAATGGATCTTTCATCATTAAACTTAATGAAGTTGATTCGTCTAATGGTTCACTAGCACCACCAGTATTACCTTTCATAACTTCATTGTAAATCTTGATTCTATTTTCTTTAGTTTGATGGATAATACATTTTTCAACTGCATTTGAAGCAAACTTGTGTTTCGATAAATCAACCAAATTTTCCAAAACAACATTTAAAACATCTTCCTTATACTCAACTCCTCCATGTTCAATAATATGTTGAATAACATAATTACCAAATTGATCTTGAATCAAATAATAAATAAAATTCTTCAGTTCATCTAATATAAACTTTTGATCAGCTTCATCGGAAAATTCCAATAATCTTTGAATAACACGACAACCATACGGGTGAGTTGATAAATGATAAATTTGATGCTTAATGGAATCTAAAATAAAAGGAACTTGGTCAATTGGAATACATTCAATTGCTTTTTGAACAACATGATTACCATTTTGGTCTTTAACTAAACTTGGAATATTATCTCTCAATTCTTCCATGATTTCTAATTGTTCAACTAATGGTAATGCTTCAAGACCTTTTTGAACAACCCTACAACCATACATTTGGAAAGACATGTTGTTAAATTGACCTCTCATTGATTCAAATAAAACTTTTTGTTGGATTGAATTACCGTGTTCGAAGTATTTTTGAATAACATAATTACCAAAAACATCGGTCATTAAGTCAATTGAAAAGTTTCTTATTTCATTAAAAATAACTTCTTTTTCTTGATCATTTGCAATCTCTAGCTGTTGTTGAATGAATCTAGAACCATGTTGATCTTTTGCAAATTCATAACCATGACCATAAATATCCTTTAATGTATACTCCTTATCATTTTTTTCACTTCTAAATTCTTCTAATAAAGGTGATCTGACAATATGCTTTTTAGGCTTCATTGGTTTTGGTGAGGATGTACCATTTTTCTTTAAACCACCTTTAGTTGGCGGACCGCCACTAGATGAAGGCTTTGGAGAACGTGATGGAGGAGAACGTTGTCTATTATTACCAACAGGGCCAATACCACCATGAGGAATTGGAGCAGCAACTGGACTTCCAGGCATAGATCCAGGAGGCTGGAACATACCATAAGGACCAAATGGTGACATCATAAATGGAGGTGGTCTATTCAGTAAACCAGGTTGATAAAATGGATTAACCGGAGGTGAAGAAGCAGCAGCTTTATTTTCATCATCACCCATAGATTCGGATTGGCTTTTCTCTTCATCATTTGGTGTAACTGGAGCACCTGCACCGACACCAGTAGGAGGTGGGGGTGGTGGCATAAACTGGGACATCAACTGAGGCATTTGAAAAAAATTACCTGGAGCCATACCATATTGAGACATCATAGCCATGTGTTGCATGAACAAATTCATATCCATGTTCATATCACCCGTCTGAGATGGCATTTGCATAACACTATTATCCATAATATTGGCATTTGTTGACGATTGATTATCAAATGAAGGATGGAAAACAGGAGCAGCTGCCGGATTCCAGATGTTTTTAGTTGATTCAGCTGGGTTATCTAAAATGATTGAACCTTGTTCTGAAGAATGTGAATTACCAAGTGGAGCACCAGTAACATCTGAACTAAAGGATAAGTGCCTTGAATTCTCTGGAGATCCATTATTGGAAATATAACTTTCTAATTTTTCACTGAATGATTGTTTTCTTGAGTCTCTAAAAGGGGCTTGAGGCGAGCTGAGGTCTGGCTTAACATTATTAAACATTGATGATCTTCTACTTGAGCCAACTAAATCCGTACCAGCTGCAGGATTTTGCAGCGCTTGTAAATTCGAAGAACTTGACTTGTTTAAATTCAACTTACCTAAGCCAGACTCCAGCTCTCTAGTTTTTTCAGTAACAGAGGCAAATCTTTCTAAAAAATTAGTACTACCAATATTATGCGAACCAGTATTAAAACTAGAAACACCGACACCAGCAACAGAAGCAGAGCCAAACAAATTTGAAGCAAATCTTGATTTTTGAGCTTGCTGGGCTGCAGCAGGGGCACTTATAGCACTTAAGGCATCTCTGAATCCATTTGGATTGAACAAATCAGAGCCTGAATCACTGATAACCGCTTCATCAAGGTTGGAAATGTTGTGGGAATTCAGAGTAGGGGCGGCAAAAACGGAATTAGCCTTTCCAAATATATTAGCATTTGGTTGAGATAAGCCGGATATGATTGATGCGACATCATCATTGGCATTAGAAATAACAGTAGGAGGGACGGGAACTGGAGCTGCAAATGATGCTTTAGAACCAGTTGATTTGTTTTCCCAAGGGCTTGAGGTGATAGGTTCATCGACTAAATAGTAAAAGGGAAAGACTGTTAGTATGGAGTTTTGAAAGAGTATGGAACAAAGGCAGTCGCTTTTTTATGCAGTTTCGAAAAAAAAACAGAAGAGAGTACATACCTGACATGCTTTTGAAAGCTTCCCAGTTTGTAGGCATTTTTGAAATATAAAGAGACGTTATGTGATGTTATGGAAATTAAAGTATTGATTTATTTGAATAAAAGTTCCTGGTATTGTACTTGACTCTATAATATAAGGGTGAAAGTAAGTTGGTATTGTACTTGACTCTATAATATAGGGTGAAAGTAAGTTCAGGAGAAAAAGAGGAAAGAGGTAAAATGTTGTGGCTATATACAGTTATTTAACGACGATCAACTTTTTTGTAAAAAATGTTTTCCTTTTGAGTATATTATATGAACAGGACGGAAACAAAAGTGGGAATAATGGAATGTTGAAAGGTTTAAAGGGTGTCTATTCAAAGGAGAGGGCCGGACCGATCAAAAACAGTTGGAGAGTAAAGATGTAGGTAAGCGTTGATTTGAAGCAACTATGTACAGATAAATTTTGAAGATGCGTAGTTATAAACAAGGGTGTGTGATACTGAATGGGTGGTTTGGTAGGGACTGGGGAAAAGGGCTGGATGTTGTGTTTGGCTGGTAATTGTGGTGGTTCTTTACTTTTTGGTTTTTGTTTTGCCTGGTCCAAATTTTTGATTAAGAATTGAGTTGGTGAGTGGTGGCGCAATATCCCAGATGGTGCACGGGTGATAGTTCATGCGCCTCAGAAAAATTCTTCGCTCGGAGGTGGCTTTGTGGCGATTTTGAAGTACTTCAACACCAAAGGTTCAGTTGCTTACACAATCCATTGAATAAACTGTCTTCATTTCCAGATGTCATTAACAGCTTACAGCTTTGGAAGAAATTTCAAGTAATCAACTTTAACTCAAGTTCTATCGATGAAGAAGTTAGTAACATATTGGATCTTACCCACATCAAACCAAATTTTGAAGCTAACTCCACTGAAAGTGTATTAAAGGTTCTTGTTAGAGAACCAATACTTCGAGCCATTGATTTTCTTTCTTTAGTTCCACCGAGTGGATAAATTTCACCCAGTAAAGTTATTACAGGAAGGTTCCGACATAGTTTTCATAGAACAAATATATATCATCTTAAATTCAAGTCGAGTCAGGATGCCCTAAGATGTTTTAAGTTTTCAAATTCTCAAATAATAAATACTTTACCTTGTATTTCATTTTCTCATATTCTTTCAAGTGCCAACACAACAAAACAATTAGGGGGTAGTTCATGCGAAAAACGTAATGTGTCAGATGAAGTTATGGAAGAATATAGGGGAAATAAGCTTTGCAAAAGGCTTTTGAGGTAGGAAATGATAATAGTGATCCTTTGGTAAAAAAGTGGTTGAAGAAATCAAAAAATACCAAGTCCAGTTTCTACATTATTGCCTCTGAGTTTATACTAAAGAAATATTATCTTTGATTATTTTTATATCAATATTCTGAGAAATAAAAAACAATTGACTACATACTCACCCATTAAATATTGATTTATTCTTCTTATATATGATATTGCCCAATGATAAGACAATACTTTTTCTTTATCACCATTTCTTTTATATAAGGCTATGTTAAACAGTTTCAAACACCTTATTCATATTATATTTCCATTTAAGATAGACCAAATATTGTTATCATGAGGATTTTCAATCTTTCCTAATTCTATAACATTTTCTCTCAATTTCTTAATAATCAATTCATTATCCATGAAAGTTAAAGCATATGACATATAAATGCCTCTAATTTTTTCCATTACAACAAAATAATAATTGTTTTCATCAGGGACCATACTTAAAATATTGGGAATTTTAATGTTAGTTCTGGATTTGACTATTAGCATAGCCATTAATTCATTAACATGCATACGTTTGCCTACTGTATTTTCATTCATATCTACAGTTCTGTATGCTGCGTTTCCCAATCCTTCTGTATTTCATCTAAACATTTTTCGAATTCTGACATTTTTACTATTTTATCACATTTGCTTAAATAGAAACAGTCTTCTTTGAGTATACTGTATGAACAGGACAGAAACAAAAGTGGGATTAACTGGATGTTGATAGATTTAAAGTGTGTCTATCCAAAAATAGTTGGAGAGTAAAGATCTAGGGAAGGGGGGATACCGGATGGGTAGAAACTGGGAAAAAGGGCTGAATGTTGTGTTTGGCTGGTGGTTTGTTTTTGGTTTACATATGTAGCACACGAAGTGATGCAGCTAAAATTGTATAAATTGGAAGTTCGGAAGTTACGACTTGGTTTCAGCTGCATAATATGTTCCGTAAAAATACAGATACACGTCTAGACCCCAGATATCTATATGGACTCAAAGAATTTATATTTATATCCAAGCAGAAGACTCCGTAGATCAAGTTTTCTATACATGCCCCAAAGTTAAATGCCGTTTGATAACCGTTTGAAGATGATACAAACTTCCGAAGCAATCACTCACTTAATTTGCAACCTTTACTCGATGACGTATTCTATTTTTAATATATATTCAATCTGTCATAGTATGCACCCTGGGTAATAATGAAAGGTGGTGCATTCAAAAAAAGAATAAACTCTTATCAAGTGTTGGTTTTTTCCAAAATTCTCCAAATTTTCCGAGATCACCACGATTAATATTTCAACAATGTAGTGCAGAAAAATTCCAATCTAAAAATAGCAGATCTCATCTAAAAGATTTCTCAGTAGATTGGAAGCAAAATCTCAGTTTCGAAATGGGTGTAGATGTGGAAAATTACCTTATTTTCATTAGTCGATTGGTACCTGAATTATTAAATAGGTGTAGACCATTTATCCAGGTAGACTCAACCATCGACCACCTTATATTTGTAAAATAATATCTGGGGGAAAATAGGTCACCTGGCCAAGTAAGGGCCAAGGCTTAGCACGACAAGAAGCTGAGGATGAGGTAATCATGCAAATCGATCAAATTCACTTATTTATTGTTTTTGATCGCTTAACGTGTACTACATACTCTCTCAAATGGCGGACTACCGATCAGGTGGATATTGCATATGCTCCAATACAATATAAATGCAATAAAAGTCAATGATCAGTCCAGTACTGCCAAGTTTTGTTTGGCTCCAGATCACCATGTACTGAAGGTGCACAATAATGAAACGATCCTTCTTTACACACAACTCTTCCAATAACTATAGGATTGGCTAGAACGAGATGTTTTCTTTCCATGTATTATAGCTGATTAATAAGATGGATTGGTTTTGGAGTATTTAAACTAGCCCAATTTCCCACCTTTTCTTTGGAATTAAAGTTCAAATGCAAATTCCAATTCTATCATCACTTGTACGCACCACCAGAAAAAGATGAAGCTCTCCACATCATTACTCATCGTTGTTACTTTATCCAAGCTAGCTGCTGCTCACCCAACTCCTCTTGAGTTTTCCACAGTTGAGAAAAGGGATGATGAAGAAAGAAAAGGTTACGTTCAAGTAATTGCTGAAAAGACTAAAGGTTCTAAATACTCAGAATCTAAAGTTGGTAACGAGCCTTATATTCATTGTATCAAGAATGCAGACGGTACTGTTGAATATAATTTACAGAACGAACAAGTTTTCTATTCTGTTGAAATGGAAGTTGGCTCTGATTCTCAAAGTGTTAAGTTATTAGTCGATACTGGTTCATCTGACATGTGGGTTGTTGAAAATGATGACAAGTGGTGTGAAGGTAATAGTGGCAACTCTACTTCTTCTGATGATGAAGATGAAGAAGATGAAGAAGATGAAGAAGATGAAGAAGATGATGAAGATGATGAAGATGATGAAGATGATGAAGATGATGAAGATGATGAAGATGATGAAGATGATGACTGGTGGTGTTCAATTGAGAAAAGAATAATCCCAAGTAAAGTTTTAGCTGGTCCTGGAAGTGTTGAGAAAAGGGATAATAATCCTGGTAATGTTGATGGACAAGACTGGGAATGGGCAACTGGTGATCCATTTTCTTATTTTACTACTGAAGCCACCGGAACAGCATCTGAATCGGGTCCTCAAGCTACGTATGACTGTGCTAAATATGGTACTTTTAGTCCTGACTCATCTGACTCATGGAAGAGTAACGACACTGACTTCTCTATTACATATGTTGATCAAAGCTATGCTAACGGCACCTGGGGTCAAGATACCGTTACTGTGAATGGTGCTAGGATTAATAACATGAATTTTGCAAGTGCTAATGATGCCACCAGTGAAATGGGAGTTTTAGGCATTAGCTATGAATATTTAGAATCTAATTATGATGGTAATCAAAGTTCAATTTATGATAATTTACCACTGAAATTAAAATTAGAAGGTTTAATAGATAAAGTTACCTACTCCATTTATTTGAATGACACTGAGTCTGGTACAGCTAATGTTTTATTTGGTGGTATGGACACCGATAAATTTGTTGGTGAATTAACTTCTTTACCTATTATCAATGAGAATGGTAATCCAAAGCCATCTGATATTGCAGTTACTTTAAATTCTCTCGCACTAGGTAGTACTGTTAATGGTACCAAAACCGATCTTGCATCTGGCAAGGCTAAAGCTATTTTAGATACTGGTACTACTTTATCATATATTCCCTTGAACATCTTAAAAGCAATTGTCAGGGAATTAAATCTACAATTAAGTCTGTATGAAGGTTTCTTCATGATGGAATGCTCCACCGCTGAAGATTACTATCTTTCTTTCAACTTCCAAGGTTTAGAAATCGATGTTCCACTCGAATCATTCCTATTAAATATCTCCATTGATGAAGGTTCAAAGAAAGGTGATATTTCTCAATTATGTGCCGTCGGTATTTTACCAAATGATGATTATTTATTATTAGGTGATGTTTTCTTAAGAAACGTTTACATGGTTGTCGATTTAGAAGATAATGTTGTTGCCTTAGCTCCTGCCAATTTAGATTCAAGTTCTGAAAACATTGAGGTTATTAGTGGTGATATTCCATCAGCGACTGCTGCTCTAAATGCAGCACAAACTTGGAGTTCTGGTGCATCATTTACTACTATTTCTCCAAAAGATGTCTCTGGAACCACGGTTAACTTACCAAAGACTGCTTCCTAATTCCATATAATCATATGGCTCACACCTTCCTGTTTAGTATTTTTTTTCGGTCTTCCTCTCAAACTAAATTAATATTGTTAAAAGTATACGTATACTCGAATTGTTTTTCTTTCGTTTAGATATTTAGACTATTTATTGTTAGCTTGAGATTTATGATCATTATTTCAATAATTCTTCAGTATTTATAGGTAGTAGCTGATGTTTACGGTTGCTGAGATCACTTGCTTGCACTCCATGACCGGATATTGCCTCACTAACACATAAGAAGATGCCGCTACTTGAGTTTAAATTCATGGTCCAATTTGTTGATTGAAATTTGAGTTGTCGAGTGATCTATGAAAATTCTTCGTATTATATATATATATTATTTTTTGATTAATTTATATCAATATTTTGGGAAACAAAAGATTTAACTAAACACTCACTTAATGGATCTTGATTTATTCTTCTAGAACATTACCTTTCAATTCTGCATTTTCTAAATTTCCATTTGTTCTATTTTCTAATCCTTCTTTGTTTATCTTGACACTTAAATTCTTACACATTCTGATTATAAAATCGGCACATGTGTCCTCGTACAATATAACTGTTTTCTCCCATGCATTATAGATAGACTGTTCACTTATTTTAGGCAAGTTTTTCATATACATTAACCTATGGTATTTTTTCCCCTATTTGATTTTTTGTCTTTTCTCATACCGTGCCCTGGTGTACCTTTACAATGATAAACATTTCCTTCATTTGCATTTTTAATATACAATATTACCCAATGATAAGGTAACTCTAACTCATCCTCACCGTATCTTTTATATAAAGCTATACTGGTCATTTTCAAACACTTTATTGATAATATGAAAAGTGGGAATAACAGATTATTGAAAGGTTTAAAGGATGTCTACCAAAAAGAGAGGGCTGTACAAATCAGAGTAAAGATGTAGGCAAGTGTTGGTTTTAAACAACTGTGTACAGATAAGTTCTGAATATAAACTAAACAGGGGGCGATAGTTGATAGTGAGAGTTCGGAACATGGTGAACGGATGCTTAGCATTTTTTTTTGTGGTGCTTCCACACCAAAGGTTTAGCTGCTGGTGCTTCACAATCATCATCCAATGAATCCTTCTGATTACACAATTAAAACCGAGAAAAAGAAACACACCTGACAAGAGTTCATAATTTTTGTATACTGATTATTTGATATATAGTGGTGGAATAATACTTTTTTAGTATTTATATATGTATATTCATAGTTATTTTTTGTGAAGTTCAAAACTTGAGAATTTCATAAGCTGTTAAATAACTTTTTATTTTCCTTCTTTGTTCTTGCTTCATGTTATACTAAGTTTTCTCTTATTGAAAAGAGACCCGTTACCACTGCCCTATTTTCCCTTAATATAACACAAGTTTATATATATATACGTATTTTCATATAATTATATAAATCTTCTTTGTATTATATTGTTGAGGTTTTGATGAAACTGTATACGGATATTGTGGATAATAGTGAAGTATATAAAGATAGGTAACTGTCGAATGATTAATTTCCTTGAATAGTGTCGTTTATTAGGAAACGCCAAACGCCAGACAGAACATCAGATGAGTAAAACGATTCACAGAATAATCAATCGACCTCCTTCCGGAAATAAGAGAACCCACTCTGTCTGGATACAAAAAGAAGTGGCTATTAGTCTCTATATATAATAATACTTCAATGGCATATCTGCATAACCTCTAGCATATTCCGTGGTTGGAACACTAAGTCTCATCCAACTACTCCCAATAATGGTACCCACATCCATGAATGACGTCAATCAGTTAGCCCATTGCCAACTGATTTGGCTATCCTAGACCAACACTCAGTTAAATAGTTTTGAGCATAATACTTCAGTATCCAATATAATCCCATATCCAGCTTCCCAATAGTTAATGTGTCAATTCTAACATGAGAACATGAGAGCTGTAGACGTTTGGGTCAATCGACGTAGTTTCCATACTTGAGTCAATAACGACACAAAACAAATTGCTGTAAGTATAACATCCATTCTAACACATACATATTACTCTTTGATTTATTCTTGTTATATTAGAGTGGAGGGTTGGAAGTGGTAGCACACTTTTTGTTAAAAGACAACTTTCAATATTATAAATCTGTATGAAGTAAAAAATGCTGATCAAAACACAAAAAGATACGGATTATAAACAGTTGAAAGAATATTGAAATGTACAATTTGCAAAAATAGGGCACATTTCATAATGAAATATAAATAAATAAATATAGGGCGAATTTGGAAAAGGCCTTTCCAAAATAAAAGGGACAACTGAATAAGGATTGAAATGGCCAAATTGGGAAAGAAGAGGCATTTCCCTAACACAAGGGATAAGTAAAGCAAAATGAACAAAAGAAAATAGAGTGTTACGTAACAATTCTTCTTCTATATAATATTGCTCAATGACAAGACAATTCTTTTTCTTTATCACCAGTTCTTTTATATAAGGCCATGTTAAACAGTTTCAAACACTTTATTCATAATATCTTTCCATAATAAATATTGTCTAATCGAATATGTTGCCTTTAATTTTTCCCAGTATTTCGGGAAATACCCAGCTGATTCCCAATCTTTTTAATGTATAAATTATAGTTTTGATCCACCAAAATATTTGTTGGATTTAAATCTGAGTGAGTAAATACTGATTTTTGCATTGTCATTTTGTATTTGCACGCCATAACTGTTATAGTTCTTATAATTATTAACATATTCAACAAAATCATTTTGGGTTTTAAGTGGTTTAGGATCGTTGAGTTCAAATATATTTCCATTTACGATAGAACAAATATTGTTATCATGAGGATTTTCAATCTTTCCTAATTCTATAACATTTTCTCTCAATTTCTTAATAATTAATTCATTATCCATGAAATTTAAAGCATATGATATATAAACACCTCTAATTTTTTCCATTACAACAAAATAATAGTTGTTTTCATCATAAAACCATACTCAAATTATTGGGAATTTTAATGTTAGTTCTGGATTTGACTATTAGCATAGCCATTAATTCATTAACATGCATATATTTTTGTATTGTTTTTTCATTAATTTTTATTTCGTTGAAAATAGGCCTATCCAAATTTTTGTGTATTTCATCTAAGTATTTTTCAAATTCTAACATGTTGAATATTCTAATATATTTATTCAAAAAAAATCTGTCTCTTTTTATATGAACAGGATAGAAACAAAAGTGGGAGTGAGGGAATGCTTAAAGGCTGAAATAAAAATGTGCCTCTCCAAAAGAGAGGGGGACGAGAAGGCGGCGCGGGCCAGAGTAAAAATGGTAAGCGCTAGTCTGAAGCAACTGTGTAACAGATGATTTTTGGAAATACGTAGTGATATACTATAGTGAAGGGTATAGTTAATAGCTGATACACTTAATAACTATTAACTGCATGGCGACCGGAGAAAAGGGCTAAATGTTGTGATTGTGGTACTTTTTGGCTTTTGTTTGACCGGTTTAATTTTTTGATTGAGGTTTGGCGGGTGGTGATGATGAATGTGGTGCACGGAAGTCTAGAATTTGGACGTCAGAGAAATTCGGAGGTTTGTTTTTGGCGTTTACGAGGTGTGGTGCTTCCAATATACTGTCTTCATTTACAGATGTCAGTACTCCATATATTGCTTACAGGAGCCTTTACAGATTAAGGAAATCTCAAATGATCAACTTTAGCTCATCTTCACAACAGCATTATCGATGAAGAGGTTAGAGAGAAATGTGTTTTTAATATTTGTATATACCGTTACATAACTCTTGTTATATTAAGGGAAATATAGCAGTGGTAACGGGTCTACTTTTATAGGAAGAGAAACTTTGATTTATTATAATCTTGTATGAAGTAAATAAAAATGGAAATGGCAGGATAAAGAATAAATGTCATTTCTTAAGGAGAAGAAAATATGAAATTATGTAACAAGTCTCTATTTACAAAGAGCCCTATTTTCTAATCCAGCTATTTTGATACTCTTTCAACCATTTATAATCCGTAGATTTTTCTGTTTTTATAATCTTTATTTTCTTCATACAGATTAATATTGGAACAAGTTTTTCTTAAGAAAGATCCGTTAGCACTGCCAGTCTACTTTTCCTTAATATAAAATATGTGAAACATACGTATGTTTACAGTTATTTTTGTTTAATTAAAAAGTTGATTGTTTGAAAAATATTTATAAGTAAATAATGTTGATAAAAACATATAAATAATTGGAAGAATATGGAAAAGGAATTTCTGTAACAAAGGGGACAAGTAAGTAAGGATTGAAATGGCTGAATGGGGAAAGGAAAGACATTCCTTAAACGAAAGAAAATAGTGTTTAGTAACAATATATCCATTATAATAACCTTATTTAAAGCAATTATTCTTCTAGAATATAACCAGTTAATTCTCCATTTATTAAATTAATATTACTTGATTTTCTAATTCTTTCTTGTTTACCTTTATACCTAAATTTTCACATACTCTAATTATGAAGTCAGCACATGTGTCCTCATACAATATATCTGTTGTCTCTCGTGCATTATGGATAGACTGTCCACTTATGTTAGTGATAGTTCAGATACTTCGTCATTATTAATGAATGAGCCAGAAACATCAGAATTGCAGAATGAACTTTCAGCTTTTGAAGAATATGAATCAGAAAAGTTGAAAGATCAACAAGCAGTTGTTTCATTTGTTAAACCAATTTGCGATTCAATTGTGTCTGTATTTTTCATTTAGATAAGTCCAAGTCTTGGCTTAGAGGTAGAGCTATAGTTTTAGTTTTACAGTAATTACTTGGTTCAACAATTGAAAAGATGGCAAGAGTAAGTATTGATCAGAAAATCAAACAAGAAACTACAGTTTTGTCAATCTTAGCCAAATTACAGGATATCCTATTCCCAGATGGTGAATTTTAAAAGGGTGGGGGGTAGGCGATACTGGATGGGTGGTTTGTGGTTATTTATGTGCAGGGAATAGGGAAAAGTGAATGCTGGGTTTGAAACAGGGTGCACGGATGTTTAGTTTTCGAGCCTCAGAGAAATTCCCCACTCGAAGGTTAGTTGTGATGCTTCAACACCAAAGGTTCAGTTGATGGTGCTTACACAATCTGTGGAATCAACTGTTTTCATTTCCAGATGTCATTACTCCACAGATCATTTACAGGGGCCTTTACTGCTTTGAAGGAAACCTCAAATGTTATTCCTCTAGCACAGCTTCTTGCCAACCAAATCAAATCAACTTCAGCCCAGGTTCACGATAGCATTATCGATGAAGAAGTTCGTGACATATTGGATCTTGCCCACATCAAACCAAATTTTGAAGCTAACTCCACTGATAGTCTTACAGATCCTACTTCAAGTCTGTTGAAGGTTCTTGTAAGAGAACCAATACTTCGAGCCAATGATTTTCTTTCTTTAATTCCTCGAAATGAACAAATCTCACTCACTAATGTTATTGCAGGAAGGTTCCAACATAGCTTAGTCAGAACAAATATATATTATCTTCGATTCAAATCAAATCAGGATGCCTTAAGATATTTCAAGTTTGCAAATTCTCAAATAATAAATACTTTGCCATGTACTATAACATCTCTAAATGAGTATAAATCTGAGATCAAATACATTACATTTCCTCACATTCCTTCAAGTGCCAACACAACAAAACAATTAGCGGGTAGTAAATGGGACAAATATAAGATATCAGACGAGGTTATGGAAGAACATAGGGGTGCAGAAGCTTTGAAAAAGGCTTTTGAAATAGGAAACGATAATACTCTTTCTGATTATGCAACCAATTTATCAGTTTTAAAATCAAATGAAAAGGACTCCACTATTCAGCCGGCCACTTATTCATTTCCACCAATTAAAAGATCCCAAGTGGTTATAATAAAGAATTTCCCTAGTAAGATTAGAACCCACAAAATTCTAGATTTTTTTTGGGATCTCGAGTTTTATTCAGTAGATGGTTTACAGATGAGAAGAGTCTATACAACAAAGGATCGCAAACTATCAACATTTGTTTTGTTGTTCAAAGATTCAGAAAATGCTAAAAGATGTGTTGAAATAAGTAATAGGAGAAGATGGTTTTATGATAAAAATTTACCCATTGTTGAATCTGAACTGTTAGATGAAGATGTAGAGATTCTATGATTCTGATAGTTAGTTTTGTACTTTGAATCATAGATTATCAATACGCGTTGATCATATGTACATGCTTTGAAAAGTAATAAATTTATCCCAATATACAAGCTATATGTAAGCGATGAGTATATGTCTAGGACTTTTCTGCAAGAGTTCAATATTCTATTAAAAGGTACTGATTCTCTTGCAGAGAAGTACGTGCGTTTACTTTCTTCATGAAATTCAATCGGCATGCTAAATAACATTTTACTACAGAGATATATGCATGTAAAATAGCTGAATTTCGAACTTTATATCATAATTGGAGAAATATAGTGTATGTAGTGTAGATCATTACGATAAATATATATTGTGCAGTCCGATGAATCACCAGTACTACCGAAACCTAAACCGTGCGTAAGACAACAACAAAAAAAAAAAGGTAAAATCGGCTTTGTTGACTCACGTCAATCTTAATTGAGACTTGAAATTTTGAAAAGTTCCTTTCAAAGCATTATATAAATATACGTCTATATGTTCGATTAAATTTTTGATATACCTAAAAACAGTCTCACTCCACAGCCTCGTTCCATACATCAATCAACTAGACTTAATTGGTCCAACTAACTAGGGAAGGGCGGTTTTCACTTCAAGGACTATTAGGCTCAACTTGTTCGACCATTAATTTCAATTAAAAGGTAGGTAGGTCTCTTCGAACTTTAATTTTATCGAAAAAAATGTATAGTACCTGGTGGTACAGGTTTAAAATGTACGTGTATATACCTACGTTCTAATTTCAGGTGCGCAGTCGACAATCCTCAATATGGTAAATAATTTTTGATGGCCCCCTCCTTCCCTTAGGTTAGGAGGTCGGATTCCTGTATTTTGGACACGATCTTCAAATACGAAATTCTTTTATTATAACATTAAGTTGTTACCATCCATTTACGTGAACATTTGAAATTTTGACACATGTATTAATTATGAGGATGAGAAATGCATAGAAATACTTAATTCCCCTAAAATTTGAAGTCTTTACTGAGTGTCATGAATACATATTATTGTTTCACATTCTGAAAACAAAAACAAATTAACCAAACATGAAGGGCAGCCCGCGAGCACCGCCCGCGCGGAGACTCAATCGGCAATTCAAAGTATATAGTACCCGCACGTTTCAAAAAAAAAACGGTTCGGAGGCACCCGGATCTCTCAACGATAACGGATTCTTAATTAATACGAATAGTCTGGATGCAATTGCTATATTTGTTATGGTTGATTAAAGTGTTTTTTTGTAGCCTGGATATTATATATTACAACGAAATAGCCGTGAACGCTAATCAGGGCTGGTTGAGTGTTAATACCCCAACAATCATCTTATGATCAAATCAAACGAATTCGCGTGCATGCGGAAGTCCCCCTCCTGCTGGAGGTAAATAAATTCTGTTTCATGAACAGCGACTTAACCAAGATATATATAGGTTTCAAGGAAAAATAAATTTGAAAAAGACCTCTGCGGGAATTTTAAAGGCTTAACCCCGCCCCGGACCGAGAGTACATGATCCGTACAGTTTTTTTTTTTTTGGTAGTTGTAACGAACAAGGTGAAAGAACGTACGTTCTGTATAGGAAATATTCATCATTTTTCATTTAAAATATATAAGTACCGGTTAATCCAGCGCATCGAATGCAAAGAAGGAGAATTGCAACAGCAATTAGCCCCAAAGTCTATTTAAGCTATACATTAAATATCGACAGAAAACATAATGAACCGTCTATGGCATTGTGATCGACCAACTATATTTCCCTCATTTTCAATTAAAAAAGAACTTCCCATATCTAAAGTTTGATCAGATAAAAAATACCTGAGATCTTTAATGTCTTCTAGAAATCAGTACCTGTGATTAATTCATATATACACATTTGTCTTCGTATTAATGCAAGTGATTTGAGAACATACTTGACGGAGAACACCAATCTTGTCTTTAACTACAAGTTTACTACACCAAAAACACTTTAATTAAAAGTTCGTTACCTTCCTTTTTCCTGTAGCTAAACTTCAACCTAGTGATTCCACTTTAAGTTTCCTTTGATAGCCACCTTCCTTTTTTGGATTTTTTGATAATTGTATACAATCGGTTACGATATTTGTGTGATTTCACAAATACTGGAATCGGATAGTATGTCTTTGAGCTGATTACAGTCTAACTTTAACCAAACCAATTTTGCTTTCTTTGATAAGGGGATTGCATAGATTGCATACCAGCAATGTGATGAGGAGGGATCAAATTATCACATCGCTGGTCATACAGGTGGAATGATTTAGCACCTGTGAATGACAACTACGTTGAAGGGGCTATAATAGTACATTACCTAGACTTGGAATATTGTTCAATATTATTAATCAGCTCCTGTGATTATGTAAATAATCCAATTTGAAGGTAGAGCAAGTTAACTGTGATGTGTGATCAATTTGAATGGAAAAAATGTGACTTACGATGCGGTATGTACAGTGTGCTACTTAGCTTTAAGGCCTCAGGCTCATAGCACATATTTAGTGGGGAATTCAGTATATATAGGCCAGGCTCAATATTGGAGACACAAAACGGCTACTTACTTACACATATAAACGTTTTAGCTGTTAGCTGATTACCAAGTAGTTTCATCTTTAAAAGGTAACATATCAGTCTGAGCCGTGAAAAAACTCAAACTGAATGCGATTGTGCAATTCCTGCACTATCCTGTACACCTTCTAACCCTGAAATCTGATTTATTGAAACATACAATCCCCAGTAGTTTTCCTTACATAGAACGGGGTGGACGCTGGCAGAAGGGGTAGTAGTTGCAGCAGGTGCAGAAGAAGAAGAAGAAACAGGTTTCTCGGTAGAAGCTGACACAGATGATTCAGATTTGTAACCATTTGAAGGGGAAGCAACAACTG
>JAKTPC010000101.1:0-22427 GCA_030557395.1 Ambrosiozyma platypodis
CCCCACCCCCTAGCTCATTGCAAACCATCATCACCATGGCTTAGTTTGCTCCACACCACACTAGGCTCATCAGAATAATCGCTGATCATACAATTGATTTACTTACGATAAGTTGGGACTTATATCAATAAGTGTCATGTTAAGTCGCTCGTCATGATTTCAAAGCATTAGCTATTTATGAATTTAGGAGAACCATCCAGCACATTACTTTCCATTATAAACCTTCTTTCGTTTTCATCTCCATTTTCGTCTTTGAAGCATCTGCTTTTAGGAGGGCTGGTGTTTAAAATAACCAGCACATCATCATCAAATGCCAGTATTAAGACCAGCCAGTCACATATACAATTCAAAGCCCATGCTGATTGCCTTTTGGTCATTAAATATATTTTCTTAAGAGAATGAGCATCAAAGCAATTAATATCGACATGCACTGACCTGGAAAATCCTTGGCTTGACCAGATAAAACTAATGAGTTCTGTAGCTTTGATATAAGATGACCTTTCTAAGCAGTTATGAACAGGTTTTGCTTTCTAGACTATTCTTATCTATAGGGGATAGGTAAACCTGAGAATCCTATTTCAAAATTCATGGCTGAAGTGGTAGTGGCTCGTGGAAGCTCGCTATGCTTTAGTATAGTACCCAATCATACTATATCTTGAGAGTGATACTAATTTGTATTAGCAGGTTATAATAATGTTTACATTATATACATAGTAATAAACTATCAATTGTTCAAACTATGAATCAAGTCGCTAAAGTCGGGATTAACAGCCACTAGACAAAGTCATTTCGGTTGACTCGGGAATAAGAAGACCCCGGTTTCAACGAGCCAGTGCAATCATATACCAGACAATTCTGATGCTCGTTCAAAACCGTTTATTTCAAATTAAAATGGCTGAATCACATCATATTTTCGGGAAACGTATATAAAATATGTTTATAACTGGATTCATAATATTTTTTTTGGTAAATCCAACTTCTATAAATTTTAGCTTGGCTAGTTGTGTTGAATTGTTGTTGTATTTATCATTCATCTCCTTGGCCGATTCGTTTACCACAACCACCATTATTTCCAACTTTGGGTAAAGGAGTTTGCCGAACTCCTAACTAGTGGATATGTTTGTACGTGGTGGCAGGGCGTAGCTTCGAGGATGAATCAACTGTTTTTTAATATAATAAGGGTCTAGGTCATTCAATAAAGAAAGCATGCGATTTGTATTTAATTTTTATTGTGTTGGGTTGCTTTTTGAGGACATACAACAATTATGATGATTATTGATTATTGTTATTGTTATTGTTATTGTTATTATTATTATTATTATTATGTTGAAGTTTCTCAGGCAGCAAGCTACCCTAGTCATAGAATATTTATAGCTAGACCCCCCCCCCCAAATAATTGTAATATATTGCATGTAACATTATTGGAACGTAGTTTTCAAAAGAAACATTCAAAATTCCATTTACACGATTTAGCAAAAGTACCAAAATTTTCACACTTTTCACTTACGCTTCTGGTTTACTTAAATTCCCTTTTTGTATTTATTACAATTTAACCCAGCTATAGAAATTTGTTCAAGTTGGATTATTAAGACTTAGTCCAGTGGCAGGAAAATGCTGTTGGTTATAGCTAGACTTTTTAGTATAGTAGTTACCTAGAATCAATGATTCACGCCCGTAGACTCTAACCACTTTAAGTTAATACTCCGGCTAAACAAAAGAATCCTGTACCGGCCATAGAGCTGCTAATTCAGCGAGAGGTTAAAATTACCGACTTTGTAAATATCTATATACAAACAATCTTCTTTTTTCTAAACTTTTAAGTAGATATGACCGTTTAGGGTGAACCAATCATCAATAATTTAACCAAAACAGGCAAACAGAAAGAAGTAAAATATTTCAATTTCATTTGCAAGAAATATGACAAGAATTCCGAATCCAACTACTTCACTTCAATTGTTCAACACAGAACCGCTCTCACCCGTCACCCACCCAGCACATAACCGATATCCGTGCTACAACATTGTTTTTTTGGTGATCGAGGAAATCATACGACCTGTTCACCATGGTGTAAACATCCAGCTACAACAACGAACTGCACAAATATATATCGTCTTTCCATTCTGGTAAAAGTGATGATGTTGTTGGTATAGTTATGTCGGCTGCTAGACCATAAATGTGCAGGTGCAAGCACTGGTGAGTTAGCCGGGGATACCATATATACTATAATTGTAACTGCTGTATATATTGGGTTTGGGTTTATATAGAAATTAGGGGAATACGCTTGGTGAGTCAAAAGACCAGTTGAAGGAAAAAATGATAGGTCGACCGACGTTTCAAAGAATCGGAAATTCAGTTAATACGGAGCCAGACCACTATCTAGATTGTGAAAAAACTCACGTCGATCTTGAATTCATCTGTCAAATTTAAATTCGAGACTACGTGCTATAATTTTTACTAGGAGCACCCAAATGTGGTCATTCCGAATTGTTACTTTGTACTCCCTTTTTGAGGTTTAATTGTTTGGTTCAATAAATTATAGCATGCGTACAAATAAAATGCAACAGAGCTGGTTACAATACAAGTGATTAGTCATGATATCTGTACCTGAATAACGGTAATAACGTGTATGTCATTTTCAAAGGGGTGTATAATAAAGGGGTCAATTCTACTTTCATACAAAGCAGCTTGGTTGATTCATGATCATTCTTGGAAACTTTTATATGGGTGCTCATCGATCGATTAACCCAAGTGTGCATATGCAAATATTGATGTAGATGAACATGCTAGATTCCGGTAATTTCAAGCATGCTAGATTTCTTCCACAATTTTTTACGAGATCCCGATATAACCCAATTAGGTAATAAATGCTCTAAGGGCCCACCAACTTGAGAAATGTCAAGGGAAGATCCCCACAATTCCTTCTGTCAATGAATGTAGTATACAAAAAGGTGCAAAAATGATAGTACTCTCTTAATAAATTTTAAATCAAAGCAAGAGAAAGGAATTTCTTTCTTTGACGGTTTACTCGTGATATATTTGTTCCTTATAAGTTTTATACTAAATCTATGCAATTAATTCCAGATTTCTTGTACCATAGATTTTCTGAAAACGTACGTTCTTCAGTGACCTACCATTTTGACCTGTAGAGACAGAATTCAAGAAATTGAGCTAAGCTTGTAATTTAATAACTTGGGTAATTTGGTTTCGGGAATTGGATTAGTTTGTTGCTTTGAATTAGAATAAGAAAGGGGGGACTGGACGTGTCACTAAGGAATGGAACTTGAAATTGTCGGCGCCAATTTGATGGCCAATCTGAGGGGGGGGAGTGGTTACACCCGTACACCATACTTACTCGTCGAATTTTGGCAGCGAGATCTTTGAAGTTGGCCCCATTAATCCTATTTTTGGTGGAACTCTAAATTCACAGTTTAACCTATTTTCATTACCTTTTAAAAATTGCTTTGAAGGTAAACTTTTATTTCTTGGCTTGAAAGCTATAGTCCTTACTGGTATGTAATCTAATTTTAGCCGGAGGTAAACTCCACATGCTACCCATGGACGCTACAATTACCGGTAAGTTATTAAGCAAATGAAAGAAGTACCTGAAAAACTATATTTAATTATATTCGTTTATTATGAGAATGAACGGAAACTTTGCATGCATTGTATATGCCTACTTACAAACTTCAAACTTGTCTGATTTGATCTTGTTCTTAGCTAGTCTGTAAAAATATATTTAATAGTTTCAATGTAAAACAGAAGAAAATAGTAAAAAAAAGGAAGTCATCAAAACCTCTTACAAGAAGTAGGGTAGTATTTTCAGGAGCTCTTGTTTGGAACAAGGTGAAGAGGGGACCAACATAAAGACGGCAAATTGGATGAAGGTATTGCATCTTACAATCCTTACTCATTCCAAAGTCAGACATGACAATTTTAGGGAAACTGTGGTATAGTTCGTAGTCTGTGGAAATTAAACAGTCTTCATATAAGTGTTTAACTCGTGTGGCTCTTCCAGATAGTGAATTCTTGTTACATGAACATATTGAACTTTTGAAACAAAACTACCAAATTGTCACATGAACAAGGCATAGAGACTAAAGCATCTTTCAAATCCACTTTCTGCCCTAGTCCCTGTGTAAGTAACACCAGTCACATCAATATTGGCGTTTCCAAAATCATTTATCTTTCGACTTGTTCACAAAATAATTTTTTCTTGATCTCTGCAAGCCAATGGTTTTTGAAGATGTATTAAAAAAGGGCTTAAAATTTATCAGTATTTTCCAAAAAACATTAAAGAACTAATAATTGAAAGAAAATTATTGCTTTATCAGCTGAAATTGAAACTTTTACCTTATGCTTCTTTACCAGACAAGACATTGCCTTACAATTAATGGTAAAAATGTTAGACACCCCAGGTACATTTCCTCGGACTCAAAAGCCTATTTGAATAGTGTAAAAGAGTGTATGGTAATAAGTTTTGACAGAAAACAAGGGGGGTTCAGAACGTAGTAGCTGATTAACGCACTCAGAGCAGACTAATTTTTGTGCAATCCCGGATGATTTATTCGGACAAGGAAAAACAGAAGACGCTTTCCACTTTCCTTTGGGTTGGTAGATCAACCAACCAACACCACCCGTGATACTTTCAACTCTCTCTCCCCCCCGCTCTCTTTAGTTTCTATCCAGCACTGATGCATCTAATTTGAAAACTTTCCTGATATCTATAATGTAACAAGCACATGCACCTTTGTTTTGAACGGACATGAATAGGTTAGAGCCAATTAACCATACAACACCATTTACCATAGGCCCAATCATGAGAACTTTATTGAACCATCTTGGAAAACTTAGTTTACATTCATTTGATTCGAATAAGCAATACAACTATACTTAAAACATTTACACAAGAAAAATATCCACTTAGATTATTAGAGAAATCAAGAAATTCAGATATTAAGCAAAAAGCAATAACTAATTACTTTAACGCTGGTCTTGGACTTCCTAATTCTTTAGTTTGCTACTCAAGTTGTACTAAATCAGCATCATTAAGACATTGCAGAAAAATGAAATTAGTTTTAGCAGGCTTGATACATGACAAGTCTCGGAAAATGAAAAATGGTAAAAAATTGATTAAGCAAAGAGAAAATTAGTGAACAGGAGTTACAAAGTTGTGAAGTCGGAAAAGGAACTGATTGCGGAAGCTGCAGAACACACTTTTATTAGAGCATCTTTATTTAGCAATACAATCAGACAGGCAGGCTTGGAAAGAATATATTATCAAAAATGTTGATGAAATTTTTTGTTTTAAAAAAGTAAATGAGAGTCCGTGTGTCAGTCAAACATTTCATATGCCTTCAATTGATTGATAATATAAGACCTTTCGACCTAACCCCAACTAAAGTTAATTTATCAGATTTTAATAGTGTTACAATTAAAGTCATAAATTAGCTTTGTATAAAATTTTATGAAGGAATACAGAGCAAATATGAAGACTACAACTACAGGTACAGTAGCTACCTTCCAAGTTATCTTTACACACTTACTGATAAGCTTAGCATAGTTGAACATACAAAGTAAAACGAAACCAATTATGTAAGGAAACATATTTATTTACCAAAACTATCAGATCATGGTTTCTGTTGTATCACATCACCTAATAAACACATTGTTGGAATGTTTTCCACTTTTACCAAATTACATTTCAAAGAATCACTTCTAAGAAGTATGAATGAATTTAATACAGAAATCTCGGTTATTAATCAACTAGATATGCTGTGGATCAAACCCTAGGATTTGTCCAGTGCTTTTGGTTAGTGCTTTGATGGTAATAGACCCATTTCACTGATTTTTTTAACGGCCGTGTTTATTCCGATGATTTAGGTCTTTATCACTTTTCAGGAGAAGTAAACCTCTGCATTTAGAATATTCTTACATAATTAATTCTTTACCAGAATAATTTCGGTGTTATTTGCGTTCCTTTTTTTGTTCAGTCCGATTAACTCTTTTTCAACTTTTTTGTATTAAGCGTTCCTGTTCGAAATCCAGTAGTTAAAAGCCCTAAACAGTAAAAAAAAGACAATTGTATCTTCAAATTAAGAAATTCAGAAGTATATAGAATGAAATGCCTAATCTACTAAACTCTACAATTGGAAATCTCAAAGACCAAAATCTCAAAGACCAAAATATCACTAACACCCAACTCTTTCAATTTACCCATAATCTCACCCATCTTATCAATCTCAACCATTGAAGAAACAGTAATTCACAACATTTGTCATATAATCTTCCTTCTGCTTGAATGAAAACTTTAGTTCGTAAAATTTGAATTGTTTTTCCAGTACTAATGAAATATGCGGACTTACTTTTTGGAACTGCAAATGAAAGTCGGTCAGTTAAGTGATTCACTAATTCCATTATTGATTCTTGAGTTTTTGGATGTTATTATGAGAACAAACATTATTTTGTAAAAGGAAAAGGAAGTAAAAGATGAAGACAAAAACATATACTTGGATCAGGTTGTAAGGTATACGAAATACAAGTTACTAACAATTTAAGCCAATTAATGAACAGTTAAACCTGTTAAAGTTTCCAACTAGAAGTGGCTCTTCGTTCGGCTCTTTCCGAACCAACGGGTCTGGCTTTCCGTTTTTGGAACAGCGGCCAAAAATATAACCTTTCATATAAATCGTGTTAAAATATCCATGAGCCATATACAATCTGAAAATAAACTCTTCCAACAATAGAAACCAATAGACAAGAAGAAATAACCAAAAAAGGAGTGCAAAAAAAAAAGAAAATCAATCTCGGATATTATTAAAGTAAAACCTAGTTAACCTTCTTATCATCACCATAAGCTTTAGTCTTATATTTACCATTCAAAAGGATAATATCTTGTGGTCTGTAATCAAATTTACCACTTAGGAAGGATTCCAAGATACTCTTAGTTCCATTGGCGTATCTCACTTGAGCATCAATAACCGTACCAGAATAATGAGGCACCATTGCATTACCAGCACCATACTTATTCTTGAATGATCTCCAAGGATGACTCTTTGGGGCAGGCTGGACGTTCCAGACATCACCACCATATCCCCTTAATTGTCCTGATTCAACAGCTTCGGCAACATCTTCAGCAACGCAGATAGCGCCTCTGGCAGTGTTGACTAACCAAGCACCTTTCTTGAAATGTTTTAATAACTCCTTGTTAACTAAACCTTTGGTACCAGCGTGTAATGGACAGTTAACTGTTACAATATCAGCTTGGGAAACCAATTCTTCTAAGGATTCAACTCTTCTGGCATTAACCTTAGCTTCAGCTTCTTTTGGTAAAGCTTGATAATCGTAGTACAATAATTCCTTTGGATCAAAGGCGACTAGTCTTTCTAAAACTCTGTAACCAATTCTACCAGCACCAATAGTAGCAATTGTCTTACCTTCGATATCGAATGCATCTTTAGCAACGGCAGCAACGTTCCAATCACCTGCCATGATTTGTTCGTGAGCAGGAACAAAGTTTCTAACTAATAATAATATAGTCATAACAACATGTTCTGCAACAGAAACAACATTAGAGCCAGTAACTTCTAAGACAGAGATGTCTAAATTGCTTTGACTAATGTAATCTAAGTCGATATGATCAGAACCAACACCAGCAACAATAACTAATTTCAATTTCTTAGCCTTTTGAAGTCTAGCTTTGTTAATGTAAGCAGGATGGAAAGGAGTAGTAATGATGATATCGGCATCTGGTAAATTCTGTTCAAATTCGGAATTCTCACCTTCTTTATCAGCAGTAACGACAACTTCGTGACCTTGTTTACTCAGGGATTCTTTAATACCCAAGGCATTTTCTGTACAACCATATAATCTAGATTCATCTTTGGCATGGGTACCAGCAGAATATAAAACGATGACAATCTTCATGATGAAATGATTTGAAGTTTTGAAGCAATAATAGTATCTGGGTGTTGGATGGAGTTAGTGGACTTTATATATGATTCAATGAATCAATGATAGAAATAAGAGAAGCTTATTGGAAATAATCAATTGAATAAAATTAGGAAAATCGAACTGTATTTATACCATTCTAAGATCAACACAGTACTACAGCAATACCCCACATCCTTCAGATGATGGATGATCTTGAGAAATCTGATTTATCGGAACTCTGGAAACAGCTGTCCAGTCTATGGTTTGTTCCTTCACAAAAGTACCAAATCTGGGTACAAACTCAACATTAGGTGATCTGATTGCTGTACACGGAAAGGAAATCTATTGGTCGGCTTCAATAAAGGGACGATATGGGGGCTCCAGCAGGTAGTTTTTCGGTGTTTTTGGGAAGAGGTGCTTCGAGGAGTGTGGGGAAATTCGAGAGCGGCGGTGTGGAGCTGAGCTCGAAAGAGAGAGACTTTGTTAGATAAAAGTACTATAGAAGCTGACATCTCAAAATCGCGTCCAAATGCACCCAATACGGAAGGGTCGCCACAGACCAATAGGAAGTTAGTTCAACACATCCGTCCAATTTGAGATCTCAGTCTGGCTGTTGTGGATATTCTGGAGTTTGACGAACCAGGCTGATATAAAAGGTGGAGAACTCGGATGAACAGGACGGTTGGAAAGTGGAGTCATAAATTGTGCCATTGGTCAATGGGTAGTCACAAGTACGTTCTCAGGTGTCAATGGTAATAACGTGTTAAAACTCTACACGAGACATTTATTTATCTATACACATGAAAAACAAACCTAAACTCCGGACCAACAGATGACGTACCTTTGAAATCATGTCAATTTGGATTAGTACATGGGTAGAATTGTTCCATTCAAAAGAAATGAGCTCAGTTATTTTGCTTTGATCTGACAACTTCCGAATAAGTTTAAAATAGTATATCTACATAGTGAAAAGTCACCACCAAGCCACTAGTTCCATTAAATACTTTAAATGTATCGGAACACATATCCGGTGACCACCAATTTCATCGAATCTTTCTGGAAATCACTATTTCTTTCTTCTAAAGATATCCAAGAATAAAGATCCTATTGACTCTGTTGGCTGTTGATAAATTGAATCAGGATGACGTTGATATATCTCCCCATATCTTGGCAATTCATCCTTATTTAATCTCTTCGTTTTTTCAAGCTTTTCAGATATACCAAGTGAGTGTCTTTTATATGCTTCTACCAAGGTAACTGCAACTCTCTTGTAGCAATTTTCCAATTCTTTCTCCTTGATCAAATATAATTTTTGTGATGCTAGAGGAGCTTGCAAATTGTAACCTCTCATACTGTCATTCAATTTTCTCAGTTTAGTTGTTAGATAATTTTCTTCGTTGGATTCCCATTCTTTACTTCTCAATCTACCATTCTTATTATTAATTTCAGCATCAACGTACGATTTCAATCTTCCTAGTTTTTCATCAAAAGTTTTACCATAATTCAATTCATTAACTAAATTAACAGCTCGAGTTTGCCAATCTTTGTCTAGTTGAGATCTAAATCTTTTAATTTCAGCTTCGACGCTCCCTTGCTTTTCAATCCATGGAGGAATAGCATCCTGCTTCTTTAAGATTTTATTTAAATGATATTCAGTTCTATCGATGTAAGCACTTGATGATGTAAAATCTTTATCTAATGGTTTACCTCTACTAATATTTTTGAATTCACCATTTCTTTGTGCCTCTCTAATTTTTTGATCAGCCAGTGAGGTAATTGAGTTATCAACTGCTGAAAAGGAATCATTTAAAAATAATGCTGGTCCTAGTAGTCTTTCTTTATATCTTTCTGCAAAATCGTCTTCTTCTTCAAGTGGCTCCTGTTTCTTTGATTTATCACCATGACGTTCATTAAGTTTAGAAATTTTGTAATCCAATGCGGTGTCCCTAGCATTACTTATTCTTTCCTTAACTGACAACTTAGGGGTGAGTAGAGGCCGTCCTTTACCAGATTTAGGTTGTTTCATTGGCTTATACTTATCATTTAACATTCGTAAGCTTGCATCATAAACATTTTCTTTACCTGACCATGCTTGAGACATAGCCAAATCTCTAGTATGTTTACTGGCATAAGTTGGTAACTTCGAGATCCCAATTTCCTTTTGGTATTGTGCATCAAAATTATTATCTCGAATCTTGTCTAATTTTGCATGAAGTTCGATTCTGTTGTATGGTAAGGCATCATTGGGAACACCTGCAGTGGGATCGTCAGGCGTTGCTCTTGCTTGCTCAGCTAATTGTTCTAACCTTCTTTTCATGTAGCCTGAATCGTTATCGACTGATGTTATGCGCTGTGGTTGTGGTGGTTGAGAATCATCATCATGCTTGTTGTTATGAAGGAACGGTGTGGTTGAGAGACCTCTCTGAAGCCTGGTGCTAAAAAACAAAACACCTCTCGGTATCGTGGGTTTCATCTTGAATGGTGATAGTGGGGTTATTGAGCAACTGACTCACCCTCAAGTTATAGGGTCTTTTTAAGTTGTTAAGCTTGACGTCTATTGATAAGCGAAAGCGCTGATTTGTTGAAGCGCGTTAGAGATTTTCAATTGTACACAAAGTTAAGGAAATTAACAAAATACAACAAATACAACAAACACAAAATACACAATGAAACTACTTTTGGTAGTAATGGATGGCTATCTCGTCAGTCTCCAAGAGATCTCCTTCCACCGCAACTGGTTCACCGGGGAAAATATCAAAACCATTGTCTTCCAGATAAACATCACGATTCTTCACACTCACTTGAACACCTTTAACAGGTCTATTAGTTTTCAAAACAATTTGTCTTTTACTTAATTTGAATTCAACTTTTCTTTCTGGGAACTTCAAATATTTTAATGGCTGAGGCCAATCAGCAGCTGTAACTAAAGTTTTACCATCAACTTCCAATCTAGCGAAAACAACAATAGATTCATCAGTTAGAGGCAATTGCAAACCTTCATAAAATTCAGTAGTCTGATTAGCTGCCAAAATAACTTTCTTACTTTCAATTTTATCAATGACTTTACCAGATGCAACTTCAAATAGTTGAACTGTTAAAATTGCATTTTGAGCTTTCAAAGATGAATTAACACCCCAAATATCAACATTAAACTTCTTTAATCCGTGGCCCAAATCAGTTTCTTTTCTATACAAACCAATATTAATAGGAGCACTTTCTCTTTTAACTGCGTAATATGCCAATTTTGGTCTATAGTAAAAGTCAACAATGGCCCAAGATGCCATAGGACAACAATCGTTCAACTGCCAAACTATAGCACCACCGGAGTACCGTTTCCCTTCACCTTTCCAATTTCTTCTCCAACATTTATAAGCATAACTTAAGCATTCGGATTGCATTAATTGAGTAGCGTAAATCCAACTTTCCAAATCCAGTTTAGTAACTTTAATGTTTTCCATAACGTATAAAGCCAATCTTCTTTCAAATCCATCTGATTTATTATGCCAGTCAACTGATTCACTTTGAGGATATAATTCAGTTTCATCGGTGATGCAATCCAAGTAAGTTTTCAAATCAGGTAATGCTTCCATACCAAATTCAGAAACAAATCTACCCCCTAACTTATACCAGTCTTGATATTTTTCTTGTGATCCATGCCAAACATTCCATTGATGAATATCACCAATCGTTGGATCAGTTGTGCCATTACCACCCCATGGTGAGCCAGGATGATAAGGAACAGTTGGCACCAATTCAGCCACCAAATCAGGCAAAGTGACCTCATAGATTGTTCTTGCTGGGAAAGTACTCTTACTATAGTCACCAGAATGATCATGTGGATTCCATTCCAACCCACATTGCTCGGCAACTTGATAATCTTCATTATTCCCTGCAAATATGGTTAAGCAACAATGATTTCTTAATCTTCTCAATTGATGTTCAACCTCCTTAGAAACATTTTTAATGAATTCAGGATAACCTGGATAAGCACCACATGCAAACATAAAATCTTGCCAAACTAAAACACCCAATCTATCACACTCTGAGTAAAACGCTTCAGATTCATAATACCCACCACCCCAAACTCTGACCATGTTTTGATTACCATTAATTAAAATTTGTAGCCATTTTTCATAATCTGTCTCAGTAATCAAAACAGGTAAAGAATGTGCTGGAATCCAATCTGATCCAGAGCAATAAACTGGTACATCATTAATCTTGAAATAGAAACTGGTGCCTTTTTGATCATCATATGGTTCTTGAACTAACTCAACTTTTCTTAAACCAATTGTTTTCGTTTCTGCTTGTAATACTTTTTCATCTTCATCTAATAATTCAACCTCAACTGTGTATAAAGGTTGTTCACCTGAACTTCTTGGGTACCATAATTTAGCATCATCAACTTGAAATTTTGAAACATAAGTATCTTTTTCATATAATAAGGCAGTCTCAATACTATTATGAACATCACCTTTTGGGTCCTTAAGTGTAACTCTAATTGATTCGCCAACTTCGGAGTAATTCAGAGAAGTATGAACTTTGACTTTAACAGATTTCAAACTAGAAGCATCAACTTCTGCATAAACATCAGTTATTCTAGAATTAAAGCATTCTAACTTAACAGGTTGCCAAGGACCGCATGTCATAATTGAATCGGCCCAATCCCAACCCCAGCCATACTGTGCTTTTCTAACCTGAGTTCTAGCTGTTTCTCCATTAAAAACAGGGCCTTTACCATGAATCATTTCCAATCTTCTAGCTTCTAATAGAGCACTTTTAAAATAAATTCTTAATTCATTCCCCATACTTAGATTTAATTTACCTGTAACATCAACTTCGTACTGAGTAAACATATTCTCAGTTTGCAAAATTTCTGCATCATTCAAATAAACAGTAGCAATTGTATCCAAACCCTCAAATTTCAAAACTTGATGCTTGAAAGATAGTTCTTTTTTTGTAACTTTAATTTCAGTTTTATATTCCCAATCTATTTCACCTACCCATTGAACTTTCTTAGCATTCAAATCAAGAAAGAAATCCGGAATTTCTCCATTAGCTAGTAAATCAGCTTGGATTTGTGTCGTTGTAGCATTTTCCCTAGATGACTTCCAGTTTTCGGTGGTGTTTGCTTTTTTGTATTTCCAGTTTGATAATGTTTTCACTTGATTCATTCTAAAACTTCAGTTGGACAACCAGATTTATTTTAAGCAAAAGCAGTGTAAATAACTTTCCTTTATTAATTGTAGAAATCTACTGACCTTTATACCCTTCATTCAAAACACGTTGTGTCGCTGTTGTGTGACCAAGTCTAACAGAAGGACAAAATTAAAGCTCGTAAAACGCTGGAGATCTGGTGCGGCTCGGATTTACGAACACTCGACAAATATGGATTTGTGGAGGTACTGCTTCCTTTTGAACACTGGCATTTCTCAAAGCTAACTAATTGATTCTAGTTGAACCCTGTATAAAAGACCTATGCTTTTTGTTTGCTTTATTCTCTTATTATGATAATTTCAAAGTGCACTTGGCATATCACTTTTGACTTGGAACCAGAATCGGATCAACTAAAAGTTTCTAATTCCTAAATGATACTATTGATTGGAAACTAACAAATTAGTTCTTTCTTTGATCGTAGAAGAATTATTTAGATCACAAGCAAACGTAATAATCGAGGAGAAAGTAGTTGGAAGATTAAGCAGGATATAATCGGAGAGCAAGTGAAGGGATAAGCAAAGATTACTTTTTGGTAAAGAGTTCAATATTAAGAATAGATATTCTTTAGTATAACAGTAGAGATGAACCGACGCAGCTATTCAACCGAGATGTTGTTTCTTTGTAACTGAAAAATTTTGTATTTTTACCACAGCTCTTTCCTGCTAAATTAAAAGTACACAAGTATAAAGTAATAAAAGTATGCAAAGCACCTATATATATTAAAATCAAGTAAAGTAAAATAAAGTTCAAAGCAAACAAACAATGAAAATAAAAATAAAAAGAACAGTCATATTCAGCATAATCCTAATGAAAGTAGAAAACAGTACAATAGAACTCAGAATGTTGCCTTGATGCAGCCTGTTGGCTCAGCCAGAACAGGAGAAAATTCGTGTACTACCGTACAGTCGAAGCTCCTAAGCAACCATGGATGAAGACTTAGCAGTACCAGAGATGAAAACAATATTTGAATAGTATTTCGCCTATTCCTATCACATTATAAGTCTCCTGAAGATGATGAAAAAAACCTGCAAGGCCAGTAGCGGAATACATAGAAAAAGTTGATTCGAACGTGATTTAAATGGTCGATCAGAGAAATTCGAATTACTCATAAAACAATATTTACTAGATGTTATGAATAGAAGTCTCAGAACCAAAATGGAGCTACGATTACTTTCGGAGTCGTTGCTTGCTCGGAATTATGAGTATATTTGCAGTATGGCCAAGATGTTAGATAACAAATACTGCATGAGTCTTTCTCCTCGATCAAATGGTAGGCCCAGAGGTAATGATAGCTTCAGAAAAACCACAACAGCAATAGCTTTAGACAAGATGTAGACTGAGATTCAGCCATGGACATGAATGCTATGAAGGCAAAAGAGAGACCAACATATCTCTTCGAATTCAATAAATTTAACAAATAGCAAGACCACTGTTTCTATCGTGGTAAAATTGGTCCCTGCAGCAAGGAAAGCACTACTACAAAGCTTTTCTTTTCTTGAAAACAACGTTTGGATACCAGAACGGCATCTAATAATTATTAAAAACAATTTTGCGTTAAGCTCCGTCCCTGTTAGCTCAGTCGGTAGAGCGTTCGGCTTTTAAAGATTCGAAATTTCGGAAGTCGACCGAAATGTCCAGGGTTCGAGCCCCTGACAGGGAGCTTATTTTTTATAATTACAAAATAAAAATATCCTTTTATAATTAATTCGAATCTAATTTAATGTTTACAATTATAATTCCGTGACAGTCATGAGACCTAATAAAGAGTCAATAACTTGGGCTGCAAGTAAACCGGTTGTATCAAACATTCCACCATAAGGAGGAGTGTTAACTTCAACAATATCGACACCAACAATATTAAGTCCTTCCAATCCATCTAGGATAGTCATGATCTCTCTAGAATTTAATCCACCAGCTTCTAAAGTACCAGAATTAACGTAGCCGGCGTCAAATGTATCTAAATCAAATGAAATATAAACTTTTCTGTCACCGACAATCTCTTTAACTTTTCGAGCAACACCTCTAGTCCCTAATAAATCAACATCTTTAGAGGTGATAGTCTGAAAACCACAATCAATATCATGTTGCTCATCACCCTTTGCAATAAAAGGCGCCCTAATACCAACATGAACAGAATGATCTTTTGATAAATAACCAGCTTCACTAGCATAATGTAAAAAAGTACCGTGATTCAAGCTGGCATATTTAGTCATACCACCACCTAGCACTTTAGGATCCCAAGTATCAATATGAGCATCAAAGTGAATGACAGCCAAGCCATCATCATCGGCGTCAATGAAAGTTTCATAAGCAGATTTGATGTTCATGAAAGTAATTGTATGATCACCACCTAAAGTAACAATTCTAGTTCTATTGAAATTCTTTGAACCTTTAGTAGAGGTATGTTTATGTATGGCTCTTTGACCTCTATATAATTGATTTAAAGCAATTCTAGCGTCAAATGGCATTATTGGAATATCACCACAATCAACAACTTTTAAACCTGCATGATATGGATCCATAAGATGTAATTTTGAGTCTGGTGAATTACCTCTAATAATACTAAAGCCTGAGCCCAGTCTTCTTGAACCTTGTCTGACACCATTTGGTCCAAATCGTGTACCTGGAGCATAAGAAACACCCAGATCGAATGGCGCACCTACAATTGCGATATCATAGGATTCATCCAATTCTAGAAAGCATTGAGCTTGTGGGAGGTGAGCAAAGGAAACTGCATTTGTATAAAGAACCGGATCTTCAAAATCAGATAAATCATCATCATCTGGAAACTTAATTTTGTTCATTTTGAAATAGTTGTTGTTAGAACCCTTACTATTAATATTAGACGCAATTTGTAATTGGCCTTGATTCAACTTGGATAACTTGTAGTTCAATGTTTGATCATCGTGAATTAAATCACCAAATATTGAATCCATTAAGGATGATTGACCCAATTCTTCTGCCTGAAATTTGAAAGACACAGCTTCAGTCGGATCAGTTGATAAGAGATTTTGTGGAACCAATGATGCTCTTGAAAGAGAGAGTATCAGGGATAATGAAATAATGCTATACTTCATGATGATAATTATTACGCTCTCAATTGTAACCGAGTAACAACACAAGAAAAAGGAGTTCAAGGACTAAGTGGCTTTTCAGCAGAGCAGCTTTTATATATTGCGGCCTTGTTACCAGTAGAAAAGTGTACCTGATAAAAAGCTCCTCGGAATTTTGCAAAATAGGCTTTCCCGTCGGAATTTTAGTCCAAGACTCGGGTACAATTTCCCAATCGGTCTGTCTCCAAGGCTGCAACTGCTCCCACTGTTGATGTACAATATTCATGTTTAAAAATATATTGATTTATATAGAAAAAAAAGAAGCCAAATGGCTAAGCTCCACAACCAGATCGTACAAAGAAAGCAAAAGATTAGAATTTGAGAATTGATGTCGCATATCCTACAACAAAGTGATGTGAAGCGTTCAAGAAGTGGCTGATGTTGTGTTCACAAAAGTGCTCGATTGAGATAATCAGTCCCCTTATATGATAACAAGCTATTTGATAGATCAATCGAACTAGCAAATCTATAGATATAAATATAAGTACAAGAAAGCAAGTAAAAGAAAAGTTTAAAAACTCAAAAATTCCAAATCACATCAATCCGGCTGATGGATCAGACATAAAAGTACTCATATCATAGTCAATTGTGGTTTTATCGCATCCAGTAAACAAATCATTCCAAAATTCATCATTCAATGCATAGAACTGAGATTGTGGGTTAACCTCACTGTTAATATTGGATGATGGTTGCCCATTCATCAAGCTCCCTAGTGCTGAAAGAGGTAAACCCGAAGGATTTGGTTGTTGCTGATTTGACGAATTCTGTTGCAATCGAGGAGATTGTTGATCATTTAATAGTGATGAAAATGATGGACGAACTCTTGATTCTTGGAGTTGCGGCATTGAAGTAGGTTGTTGATATATAGGAGGTATGTTATGGAAGCTAGAAGTTGATTTAGCTTTATCTGGAGGAAAACGTTGACCATACAGAGGAGAAGAGAAATTTGGGGTGACTAAATGAGGAGGGACATGGATTATTGGAGTACTACTATTTGAATTTGGACTTTCAGATTTTGTCAAGTTTGGTCTGGTAGCAGATCTGGCCAGAGAAGGCAGGCCAATTTCTAAAGAATGTGATGAAGCTCTAGTTATTGGTGCGCCATTTGCAGACAATTCTTCTTCCTCTTTGGCGTTATTGTAGGCAACCATCCATTGGTTTAAACATGTATGGGTATATAAACCTAAAACCAGTTTCATTTTGCCTAGAAAATGATTCTTTGGATATTTTTTTGTCGCCTCGTGTACTTTAACACTTAGATCTTTCACAACAGACATGGCACTATCAGTAACGGCATTGGCCCTCCGTAAATATGGCAATGTCAGTGTTAAATACCTTATTCTTAGTAACAGGCCAGATGTATATAAAAGTCTAGCAGAATGAAACATTGGATTTACAGCAATTTCGTCAAGCTCCAAATTCAAAAAATATTTCATTGCCAAAGTACAAGACTCTGTAGTTAGGCTGATAGTATTTGAAAAGAAACTAAAATTGTTGCCATCTTCCAAAAATGCTAAAGTTTCCGGACTAGCTGCTGCAATACTATAAATGATAGGTTCATACAAGTAAGCTTGAACAGAATATGCATAAGCCATTAGGGCATTGTAATCTGATTTGTTACCGTTAGTTTTCAATTTAATTTGCTGCCTTATAATATTTACTTGACGCTGAAACTCATTCGTTATATGTTTGTATCTTGATCCCGATAATTCTAATACTCCGATTATATCATTAGCTGAATGTGCAGTGTAATGTATTCTTTCAAGTAAGTGACCGAGCCTTGCATAAAACGAAATTAAAGTATAGCACCTTTCATTTGTATCTTCCAAAGCAACACAAGCTTTATTCAAATAATCGTTCCATTGAACGGGGATTCTTCTTCTTAATATTAACGAAATGGAGATAATCATAAAGTAGACAACCAAATTAATGGACTTTGTTTCAATTGTTTGAGCATCACCAGATAAAGCATTTCTTTTCACAAAATTCTCTTCCTTACTGTAAAAAAAATAAGCTCCTTCAGTTAGTCCCAAGTCATTAATCAATGAGGCACAAATCATTATGTACAAGTGATATCTCCTATGGTGAAACAATTCCGGAGGAATGTACCAGATACAATATAATAACATAGTTTTCAATAATTGAAGAGTTTTACTCCCAATCACTAATACATCCATGGCAAGAGTTTGGGAAATTAAACTTTCCAAATGTAGTTGCATATCAAGAGAAATATCTGAAGGTTCTGTATCAACTATCGTTGAAATATAACAAATAAGAGTTAGCAGTAGAGGGTCATTTTGTCTTAGAAAGTCAAGGTTTAAATTATCAGGCAACTGCACAAATGGGAAACGAATGTAAATTTTAGTTACAAAAAGACGAATCATTCTTTCGCATTGCTCATCAGTTAATCCCATGCTTGTGACCATATCTTGGTAAATAGAATCTAACTTTTGACTTGATAGCCCAACTCTTTTTTCAGCTACAGCTAAAACATTTGAAGGAGTTAACATTGAAGTAGTTTCATTGAGTACCCTCAAAAAGGACATCTCTTTTTCAAATTTCGAGAGTCTGGAATCATTATTTTCTATTCCTGTTGCTGATTCACGATCCATAATAGGGGAGTTCACTTGAGTTCTATTTTCAATCAAAATCTTCTGATGCTTAATAATTTTGTCTTTAGCGTCTAGTTCTCTTTTCAGTTCTTCCACCTCTGATTTTAATCCTTTCATCTGAGCCTTCATGGGGACTGCACTGGATGTTTTCTTCTTTCTTGTGCCAGTTAGATCAAATTCACACTGTTTCTTTCCTTTCTTACATCTGATACACATGCCATAGGCTTCATCTGGATTCGTTGGAACACATTTAACCTTCAATGAGTGACATGCTTTACACGCCACTGACCTTCTCTTTGCTTTAATGTCGTTATTGTCATCTGTATCAACCCCAGCTGAATCAATTTCTTCTTCACTCGGGTGAGATTTCTTTGTCGAATCCCTGCTATCCTCTTCTAGGTGACGTTTTGTTCCTTTCATATTCTCAAATGGACTAAAAACAGAGAAGACTAAAACTTGAAAGTGGGTCGTTTGAGCTTAGAAAATTCACTGAGTAACAGGAATATCTTCCCGATGCTATAATCAGTAAAGTCGGGTTTAAGCTGGACCGGTCGTGCCAAGCTGCACTACTGGCTGACGGCTGGAGCGCTCGGCTAAATCAGCCAGCCGACCATCCGTGCACCAGTATATGGTTCCGAATAAGGAAGATTACCGCTCGAAAATGATTGTAGTGTTAGTACCTACTACGTACTACATACACTATAGAGGTTTGACTAGAGTTCGGTTTTGAAAGTAGGTTAGAGATATACAGTTTGATTTAAGGGTTACTAGACTGATAAAATAACTTCAATAGCACCATGGTAAATACAATCTCTACATGAAGGTAGAGCCAGGATAAATATAAATTAAAGTAAAGTCACACGTGTAGCTGACCTTTGAAATTTAATTAAACGCTTTGAGATATATTATATTATATCATATTTATATTGGGGCACGTTCGGCGGACTACTTTTTCCGCTTATCTTTGGCAGAGACGACCGACGCGATGGGCTGGCTGACGACGACCGACAACCAACTAACCATCCAAACCCAAATCCTTGCGTACAGAAAGAAGATAACAGTAACATCAGTCTGACCTTATTATTCCTAGAAGTTTCTGGGTATATAGCTGCAACGATTCACATCAAGTAGTCAAGCGTCCAAAAAGCCAAGAAGTCCCAAGGATCTTAAATGCATCTCACCGATTCCAAGATTTTTTATAAATCTTCCAGTCTTACTTGAACCCCATGTGCTCTCTTTCCCATTTCAGAAACCCAATTAAACCTCCTTTCACCAAATTGCCTAGATTCATATTTTCGGTGGCTGAAGCCAGATATCTCGGCCGATTCATTGTACGTACGTTGAAAAATCTATATACGAAAATCTCCTGTTCTTTCCACACGTGTGCACAATGCAAAGTCCGCATGTACTGTATTTATGCTATATCCAGAGATATTACCTAGGATAACCCAGCTGTATAAATAAGGGATGATTTCCCCCCTATTAGGGATGATCAACGCTGAATCAACGCTGAATCAAACTCTTTGATAATCACAAGACCAACTATACCAAAACTATCATGTCTACTGATACAAAGGCTATAGATTCAGACAGTTCAGTGAAGAAAGATGCTACTGGTTCAGACTCTTCGTTAAAGAAGGACTCTACCTTGGTTCAAGAACAGACTAAAATTTCGACTGATGATGATTCCTATTTAGTTTACAGAGCTGAACTCAGAGAACATAGAAGTGAGCACAGAACCTGGTCCGATATCATAACTATTATTTGTTCAGGTTGCGCTTTAATTTCCGATGGTTATCAAAATAATGTTATGACTATGTTGAATAAAGTTTTCCCTTTGATTTATCCAAAGATTTATGACTCTGCATTATCCACTAGACTTTCAAATGCCTCTATCGTTGGTACTATTTTTGGTCAACTTGGTATGGGGATTTGTTGTGATTATTTGGGTAGAAAATGGGCTATTGTTACTGGTACTATGTTCTTAATCATTGGTACTATTTTATGTGCCGCAGCTCATGGTACTACTGTTGAAGGTATGTTTTGGATGTTGACATGTATGAGAGGTGCTGTTGGAATTGGTATTGGATCAGAATATCCTGCATCATCTGTTTCTGCTAATGAAGCTGCCAACGAAGCAACCAAAAGAAGAGGTGGTGTCATGGTTTTAGTTACAAATTTACCTTTATCTTTAGGTGGTCCATTTGCTATCATCATTTTCTTAATTGTTCATGCTATTTGTGGCGATAGTCATCTAACAGCCACTTGGAGAACTATGTTTGCAATTGGTGCTTTTTGGCCTCTTTCCATTTTCTACTTTAGAATGAAAATGGCTACGGGTGAATTATACAAGAAGGGTGCTATACAAAAGAAAGTTCCATATATGTTAGTTCTCAAATACTGCTGGCCAAGATTACTTGGTACTTGTGGTTGTTGGTTTTTATACGATTTTGTTACTTTCCCAAATTCTGTTTTCAGTGCACAAATTATCTCTTCTGTCTTAGGTAATAGTAAAGATCTGAACAAGATTGCTGAATGGAATCTTTTGTTAGGTATCATTGCCATTCCTGGTATCTTTGTCGGTGCGTGGTTATGTGATAGAATTGGTAGAAAATACACTTTAATGGCTGGGTTTTCTGGATACTTGATTTTCGGTTTGATTATTGGTTGTGCCTACGAAAAAATTACAAAGATCACAGCATTGTTCATTGTTTTTTACGGTCTTATGAATTCCATGGCTAACATGGGTCCTGGTAACATGCTTGGTGTTACAAGTTCTGAATCCTTTCCAACTGCAGTTAGAGGAACTTGTTACGGGATTTCTGCTGCTGTTGGAAAAGCAGGTGCCGCAATCGGAACTGAAGCTTTCACTCCTATTAGAGATAATTTAGGTAAAAAATGGACTTTCATCATTGCTGCCATTTGTGGTATTTTGGGTATTCTTATCGCTTATTTCTTTGTCCCACACTTGAAAGAAGATGATTTAATGGAAAATGATGTTAAGTTCCAAAAATTCTTGCTTGAACATGGTTGGCATGGTGAATTGGGTCTTAAAGCTGATGAAGCTAGTAATTCATCAGACGAAGAAAACCTAAAACCTCAAACCTGAACTTTGATTTGGGTTTCGATTTCATAACTTTTTATTTCATTTCTTTTAATAACGTTTAAATCTTTGTTTATTGTATTAGCTTCTTTATTTAAATAGATTAGTAAGTAACTTATCTGTCGTTGAGTAAGATGAATAGCACAGTTGGACTTACCAATTCGCAAAGGCTAGTAAGGCCGCTGCGGCAATAAGTAGCAAACCTCAAAATCACTTTAGAAAGTAAACTTTGTTGATTTAAAGTATGGCCTCCAGCTACAGTATCAATAACAATATCACAGAACGGGGTTTCCAACCAAATTTCAGGAGCTAACGCTAAATATTCTAGAAATAAATAAACTCATGAGTAAGAGGGGTTTAATTGGATCCATACAATGATTCAGTCTTGATACCATCCCGTTTAAGGGTGTTGTAAGTTTACCAAGATATGGTAGAAGATGGTAACTTACTTTTCCA
>JAKTPC010000102.1:0-21203 GCA_030557395.1 Ambrosiozyma platypodis
TTAGGATTTTTAGGATATTTGACTTTATAGATCTCATGAATGTTTGGAAAAGCGTCCAATTTTCTAAGAACAACACTTCTTGAAGCTGTAAGTTTACCTTTAATTAAATTTGAATCAAACAAAGCAATCAATACATTATCAACTAAATCATCAGTCGTCTCGGGTTTATCACTAATCAAATAAAACCATCTACTAGAAGCACCATATTTTGTATAAGCTTCAGCTTGATTAAATGATAAATTTAGAGCAGTTTTAACACTATTGAATTTCAGTGTGCCTGCTTTCTTGTACACTTTCAATAACAGGTTTCTGATAACTAAAATTCTAACTCTTTGCAACAGTCCTATTAAAATTCCCAAGTGTAAGAAATAATCTTCATTGGATTCCACGGTTTGGGTAAAATGGAAAAGATCGCCTTGTTTATAATAATAAATCAAAGGCTCGTATAATTCAATTAATATTAATCCAACTTGACTATTTTGTAGCTTACTTTTCAAATAATTAAGATTTGCAACTTTGCCAACCACCAACCCACAAGGCACAAGGTATTTACAAATCTTAGTTAGCATATCTAAACTAACATTTGAAGGACAATTTTTAAAACACCAGTCAAAATGGTGGTAAGCCAAATTGAAATTACTTTGCAATAAATAAAATTTTCCCAAAATGAATCTATACTGAACCAACAATTTTCTTGAAATTAATGATTTATCCAATTGTAAGATATTAACATTTGCAAAGACATTGTTACATAACATTGCAGAATCAATTTCAATATAAGTGTTACATAAAGTGACAGTAACATAAATCAATACTGAAATCTTATATTTATTTGAAGGAATATTTAAATCCGGATCACTTCTTAAATTATTCAAAGTTTTAAGTAATAAGGTAGAAACATAAGATAATCGTGGGAAATCATTAGTTCTATTATTAACCTTCATCAATTTTGTATCAACCAATTTAGTCAACGGAACAATAGTTTTAGTAGTCTGCATTACCAAAGATAGCAAATTAGAGTTAAATTGTAAATTATTCAAAGCAATACTCAAACATTCATAGAAATCAATCAGTAAATCAATCGATTCAAGTAATGACCAAGGATTGAAATCTCTCACAAAAATCAAATACTTATGAACCAAGTTCTCAAACGTTATCCAATTATTATTGAACAACTTCTCATTTTCTATCTCTTGCATTATTTGTCTATCAGATAATGATTGTAATGAGGTCTGCAATTGAGCCATGTGTGAAGTGGCCTTCACTGGGTTAATCGAAAGTATGGAGTCTAGCTTTTTGCTCTGGATGGCTCTTTTAAGGTCATTGAGGTAGTCATTTATCAAATATTGTGACGGCATAATGGTTTTCCCCGTTTGTAGTGGGTCAGTTAGTGCTTTTTATATATAGGTGAAGTAGTGTTTACACTAAATCGAAACAATTTTGTAAATTGTGAGATGAACGCATTTCGCTAAATGAAAGTGGTGAAATGTTTTTTGAATTCAACAATAACCTCCTTTTTTTTAAGTCCTGAACAAACTCATTGCATACACCAGGCACAAAGAGAAACAAAAAGACCAATGGAAATTACTCAAAGAAGAAAAGGTGGAAGTGCTAGACCAAATCCAAGGAGACCAAGACTTAATGTGAAGAAAGAGGAAGGCAGTAATCCAAATCAACAACAAACAGCTAAACCAGAAATCAAGAAATCAAACAGACATAGAAAGAGAGGACCAGGTAAAGGAAGACCCAAGAAAGACATTGTTATTTATACCGATAAATTAGTCGTTAGAAGATTACCTCCAAGATTATCAGAGGATGATTTTAAAGAGAATATAAAAGAATTTTTTGAATCAGGTAAAATTGTTTCTCATTATTATGTGTTGGGTCATTATTCATATCAGCCGTTTGTTGAACCTACTAATTCAAGATGCTATCTACTATTTAAAGATGATAATTGCATGAGAGAGTGTGCTGCGTTAGTTAAAACTTTGACATTTAAGAATTCCCCGGTTAGCCCAGTTACATCGACTGAGGAATCAGGAAAGAAAGATGAGAGTTCTGACGTAGCTAAATCCACTAATGACCCAAATCATATGGATAAAGAAAAGCTTTCAATCACATTCACAGCAATTGTTGAAAGAGCATTATATAACAAGATGGATTATCCACCCAAAAGCATTAGATTGCCAGAAGCCAATGGAACTATAGCTAAGAATCCAGTTTATCTCAAATTTTTACAATTCAATGGTCCAGATAGTGTTAAGAGAGATTCAAAGGACGTCCCAACTAGTTATATTGAAGCTGCGATGAAAGGTTTGAAAGAAGCATCAAAGAAAGAAGCACAAGCTAAGAAATTGAAAGAAAAAGAAAGATCATTAGATGAAAAAAGACTAGCTAAAGAAGAGCTAAAAGCTGATAAGAAAGCCAAAAAGAAGGCAGAAAAAAAGGCTAACAAAAAGATCCAACTTTTGGCTGAAAAGGCCGCCAAGAAATCCAGACCTGGTGGTGTCGTTGATAAGAAAGATGGTAAACCTAAAGATGACAAACCCAAGGAAAAGATGGTGAAAAAGAAGAGAGAAAGAAAGCCCAAAGATACTTCCAGACTGGTTGAAGGATCCAGTTCTGGTGCTAACCAAAAAACAACCCCAACACCGAGTCCCTCCAAAAAACCTGGTTCCAAAAAGAAGTCCGCGGCAACTGTTCCATCTGTGCCAGCTGCTTCCAGAACAAGAGAGCAACTACATCCACAAACTAGAATTCCACAACCACCACCGCCACAACAGCAACAACAGCAACAACAGCAACAACCACATAAACCTAAGGACAAGCCATCTCAAAGTAGCTCGGCTACTCCAAATCCTAACTCACAAAATCCAAAAAGAAAGATTCTCCTCAGAAGAAGACCAGATAATGCATCACAATAACAATAAAACTTCCAGTGAGTTACAAACCATTAAAGCTACATTCAAATGGGTATGCCTGACCACTGATTTTGATCTCTGATTTTCAGCTCATCTTTATATATATATGTTCCTTTACTAATTATCTATATACTTTCTTATAGTTACAAGAATATTCATCCTTATCATTTACCAAGAAACTGACGTTCAATCAATTTTTAAATCCATGCGTCATCAATGAATCATTGCTATGTATACTTGGTGTTCAACCAATTGAGGATTTCAAAGTTCGACAGAAATATGATCCTAATATCCCTCAATCCCCGTCATTATTAGAAGCTGAAGATGCTCAGTTAAATTATTATACTGTATTGAAAGATTTTTTAGTGACTTCGTTCGGAGGTGCTAAATCAGTTGACGTTTATCTTGAATCATTCAAACCTAAAATCCTAGACAATTTACTCAAACAAGGTGCACCTTTAGCATTGTCAAAACAACAAGCAATCATCAATACATCAGACAGCATTGAAGAGCAACAGCAACAGCAACAGCAACAGCAACCCCCACACCGAGACCTAGACAACCTCAATGATGATAATGGTAAAAGTTATACTTACGTTGAAATCCCATTGAATATACAATCAGTTGAAGTAATTGAACAAATATACATCTTGTGCTGTTTATTATTGGTTACATCTGTCAGATCCAAGAATCGAGCATGGGCTACTACGAATATGAATTATTTACCATTTGAATACAAGCAGATTCTAGGGCCATTTAACATATCCTCTCGCGTGGAAGAAGATAGTGATGATTCATCTTCTTCTTCCTCCTACTTGTATGATGACGAATACAGTCACGACAAGAGGAGAATAAGAAAAAAAGACATGAGGGTGTTAGCAGAATACATCAATTCCCAGAAAGAAAAATTGAAATTATTAGAAGTGAGTAAAATCGAATTAGAAACTGAATTAAAGAAATTGAAAAATGAACAAGAGGAATTGAAAGATGAGTTGAATGATAAAATTATGATAATTGATGATTTAAAGAAATCCAAACAAATGAAGATACCCAAAAAGAGTAACGCCAGTAGTGATCAATTGTGTGCTTTTGAATTAAGTTTGATGGAAGGTGTTTCTAAGTTGTTTACTGATGAAGTTAGTACAAAAGGTGGTGGAAGTGTTGTTAGTGGTTATCCTGGTGGGAATGTCGTTAGTGGCTATCCTGGTATTGGTCCCTAAGTGTTTGCATGTTTGGTTTTTTACTTTTTCTACTTTATGTATGATTTTCATTATGTGTATGTTTATAATGATTTGAATTGATCGATATATTAAAAATTTGTAAGATATAAAGAGACGAAAGAAAGAGCGAGAAAAGGAGAGAGAAAAAAAAACAATCCAAATCAAAAAAGACAAGTAACATAATTGGTAATACAACACATTGATTAAAAGATCATTTTAATAGCATCTAATTAGAAGTACTGAAGCATAATCAAGAAGGTGAAATCAACTAAAAAATAGCATCTAAAGCACAACAAGCACACAGGGCAGCCAAACAACCCATGTAACAGCCACTGTTGCTACCTTTTTGCTGAGGTTGTTGCTGAACATAGACCGGTTGTTGCTGTTGTTGGTAGTAACCTTGCTGAGGGTACTGTTGAGGAGGAGCTTGCTGGTAGTAGCCTTGTTGCGGTTGTTGGTAGGACATTCCTCTGTTATCTGGTTGTTGGTATTGTGGTTGTTGCTGGTATTGTGGTTGAGAACCCTGGTTGTAGTAGTCAGCAGCAGCACCTTGCTTGTATTGTTGGGGAGGAGGACCAGAGGGAGACTTTATAGAGTTTGGTTAGCTGTTAATATTCTGTATTAGGTTAGGCCCTCAGCCATGGTCATCGGCACAGCAATTATCGGCGGTGACGAGGCGGTGATGGCAGATGTGACCATTGAGCCTGAAACTGGACTGAAACTGAGGTGGAAAAGTTGGCATGTATACATACTTGGTAGGACATGGTTAGTGGTAGTGAGCAGAGTGGTTTTGCAATTGATATTGCGGTAGCGGTAGGAGTAGGAAGTGGTAAAAGTAGTTGCAAACAGTTCAACTGGTTGCGCAAAAACAACAACAGTTATCGACAATTGAGATGAACAATTATTGTCGAGCTCTCAACAGTCGACAGTAGAAGCAGTGTACGGGTGTCTTATTATTGATTACTTGTACCCTAAATAAATGAACGGATAACAATGTTCTTAGGTTCACAAACAAATTATATCATGTTACACTAATCGACAACAAATAGACAAAACAAAATAGAATAAAATAAAATAAAAGCAAATTGCATAGTCTAATACAGCATCTTATTACCAAATTTAACGCAGATAACTCTAACCAAATTACTACCTCCTTTAATCTTAGCATCTCCAGAGATACATTCAACGAGCAACGGATACAGGATACTCAATTTGGAATAAAGCTCACTATCATCACTGCCATCACTTCCACTTTCAAAAATATCTAACAAACCTTGTAAAACAGTCTTAATTTCAACTTGCTGGATTCTTGGAATTGGTTCTTTATTTAACAATTTCGAATCACTTAAATACTTCCTTAAGACGAAGCAACAACGGGAAACAAAGTAAGGCAATGATTTCTTAGCCAATTTATTCTTATGGGAGCCAACTGATGATAATTTGATCAAATCACTCAAACAAGCTTTGGAAATCTTCAACCTTGGAACAGGCTCAATCGATTTGGTTGATCCATAACTATCGTCAAACTTAAAATGTGCCAATCTATCAGAAACTTCTAATGGTGAGGTAGATGATTCTAAAATAAAATTCTCTGTATCGTCTAACTTATACAAAAATGAGGAGGTCCATATTAAAACTATGAATTCTTCAACTATATCATAACTACCACCGCTAACACTTCCTGGCATTGTAGCAGGGTTACTTAACAATGGAACTAAATTATTTTTGATTTCCTGATAATGCTTTAAATCGAATTCTTCAAACTCAGGTGAATTATCAGAAGTGTAAATAAAACAAGCCTTGAAAACTTCTAGAATTAACGGCCATATCTGTTGTATTATTTCAGGTTTCACTGCTTGTCTTTGAACCGGATCTTCAATTAGTTTACAAACTCTAGTAGTCAAATTAACAACAGTATCAAAACTCTCCATCCATAGATATTCTCTTTCTGGCTTCTTAAAATCATTTTTTAAAGTTGATGGTTCCAGTAATGCTTTAAACACTTTCAACAAGCATTTATCATTCAAATATGGTGTTAAATCATCTATTGTATCCAATCTATCATTTAATAAACTGATTGACTCATAACTAGCTGCAATAAAGCTTGGAATTCTGATACCTCTATCCCCAATTTTCTTTTCAATCAATTCTCTAGTTGAAAAAGGTAATGTAACAATCAAGTTCAATTGTTGAATCAATAAGGATTTATATTTAGGATCATCAAAATCTAAACTGGATAGACTCTTAACAACCAGTTTTTGCAATTCAGTACATCTAATATCATCACGTTGATTGTTAATTAACACCGGGTATCTAATACAAGTATTAAAGATTGTTAACATTTTTTCAAATTTAGTTAATGTTAAAATAGGCTTGAGTAATTTAAACAACGGATCAAATGAACTAACAAAAGCAGACAATGATTCTTGATAAAGCATATCATTAGATAAATTATACGAAATTTGGAACCCTACCCAGAAATTGTAAAACTCCTCAATAATTTCATTTGGAATAATAACGCCCTCTTCTTTTTTAGTAACAAAATGCTGCAACACGCCACCATAAGCTTTCAATATATGTAAGTTTAATTCAATCCAGTTAAACTCTAAATTAGACATGGCACTCATGTACCCGATCAAACTCTTCCAGAATGAAACCATATTGCTTTTCTCATCGTCATATTGTTCAAAATTTAGTAAATATTGTGTAAATAATTTACTAATTCCATTGATCACATGTGTATAACTTTCAATCCATTCTTTTTGTTCACTCTGAGAACACTCACAGATAAGTGAATTTGGCTTAATTTCCATAATAACAGGCTTCAAAACAATTCTATAGATTAAAATCCATGAAGGACATTGAGTACCATAACTATTCAAAACATTGAAAAAAGTCATGATCGATCCATTTCTAACTTGTGTACGAACATCATTTGTTGTTTGAGCTAATTTTAAAATCAAATAAAGTAATAAGCATTCATAAAAATCAGTAACTTTACCATTTAGGTGTTCTTCTGGTGAGCCTATAACTTCAAGTAATTCATCCTCAGTATGTATGATATCTTCAATAAATATATTAGAATTACGGTTTCCTTCCGTAACATCAATTTTTTCTTTTAAATAATCGCTAATTAACCAAAAATAACTAACAGAATTAAAAGAAATATTCAGCTCGAACTTTTGACTAACGTAATTGTACAACGTATCAATAATGACACTAATTTGAGTCATTGGAATACTTTGTAGAATTTCATCAAGAATTACCTTCATCGTTTCAAAAGAACATCTTAAAACTGAAGTGATTGTATCATTCAAGGATTTTTTAGAAAACAATGAAGCATCGGCATTTTTAATAAATTCAAAGGGAGAATTTAGCATGGAAGTAACAACATTCCAATTATTTTGAATAACAGTACCAAATCTATCAATTATGCCTTTTAATGTATTTAATGATTGTAAATTCATTTCAACTTCACAATCCATAATTAATTGTTCGTTTGAAGTAGGTAAATTACCCAACGAGGTCAAAAAATCATATAACGACTGCAACACTTTATATTCAACGATTTCTCTTGTTCGTTCATATTCTTCAGATGTGATATCCTGTTGTTCAGACAGGGCTTGGTTGAAGCCTGCATTAGCTGTTGCATTGACAATTGTATCGAAGCTTCTAGTTGATAGCAAACGTGTATCATCGTCTAATGATCGATCACAAGACCAAGTTATATAACTCTTTGTAACATATTCCCAATTTTTGTCATCGGCAATTAAAAACTTCAGAGGATTGATTTCACAAATGTCTGTTAATTTATTCATATAAAAATCTTTATTATAAATGCAAGGTTCTAATGCTCCTGTTGAATTTAAAGGTTCATGACAGTATGATTCTGCATTACTTAAAGACGATTTTAAAACTTTTTCAGATAATTCATGGATTGATGTAATAACTTGATGGAAAACTTCGGTTGGTTGGGCATTGATACCTTCAGTAAACCTATTTAACGATGTTTCAAAGGATTTTAAATCGGAATTATTCAAAAATGGAGACACCGGAGGGATATCTTTAGTGTTAATGGCAGAAGGTCCATCGATAAAATAACTTATCCATTGCAGAGTAATTAGAACAATTTCCCAATCCTCTTTAAGAATGCCAGCCAATGAAATGCCTAAACTGATCAACACTCTAAAACATAAAGTTTGCCTAGAATTAACATTTCTAGTGTATAATTGCACAGATCCAGCAGCACTAGGTGAGCTAACGTCTGTATGAGTCGTTGTAGCCATGTTGGAAACAGCCTGTCCAATTGTAGAACTAATAGTACCAACCAATGTTCTAAGTCTATTTTGGTAACCAATTTTACCCTTCAAGACCAGAGTTGAAGCTGCAAAAAATCTTAGAATTTCAGTCCTAGCTTCCTTAACTGATAAAATACCCGAAGCATGACCCAACTTTTGGAGTGATCGTATTAGTTTAGAGAAAATTTCATTATCCAATGTAGAATGAAGAAAAGTACGATATATGTCTAATGAGATTTCCCAATACGATTGAGTCATTGAACTAACACAAATGTATTCTTCATACTTTTGATATTGTTTTTCTTTGTCAAATGAAGTTTCATCAAGGAAAGAAATTGTTGTAACATCATTCTCATCAGTCGAAGTAGCTAATTCTAGGGCAGCTTTACAAATACCTTCAGATAATAATTGAACAGCTTGAGAAACTAAATATAATTGATAAGTATCTGGGACTGGAGGAGCATCTTGTTTATCAATTGCATCGATATAGCATTGTTTAACAGAAGACCAAGAAGCGGATAGACCTATTTGTTTACTATGATCTTCTTGATATGAAGGTTGCGTCTTCGATCTCTTAGAATTGTTATTGTTATCATTAGCCCCAGCTGCAGTACCAGGAGCAGACTGTGATTCTGTATTTGTTGAAGGCTGAATTATATCACCAGTATTTAATAATTGTTTGCAGTCATCGACAATAGCTAAACAGCCCATTAGGAAATCCCTTAGAACTTTTTTTCTTTCTTCATCTTCATTATGATCATACTCTAAATAAATCTTTTCAACTAATGGGAAATTCTTCAAGATACCATTATAAATTTCCAAAGCTAGGATTTTCTTCCATTGAGGGGCCCCAATCTCTTTGTTTAAAGTATGAGTCAACAGAGAAAGAGTGACTTCACATTCGATTCTTAAAATATCAAATTCATCATTAATCAACAGGAAAATCAATCTAGAGACTCTAACCATAACAGTGAAATCTTTACTTGAAGATAAAAATCTTAATAATATTGGAGCCACCCTAATTCTTAGCAAATAGCCTAACTCGACATGAGATAAAAACAAAGATTGATTATTTTTGATTATACCTTCCAATAACTCAAATCCATAGTCTTCAGTTAAATAATTTGTTTTCATATAGGATGGTTTATGATGTTCAATTAAAGTACATAAATCGTTAACGATTCTTTGGGCGTCGTAGGCACAGGGACCAACTTTAATAGTCTCATTATCGTCAATAGGAACATCATAAAGCAAAGAGTCAGTTTCTCCATTTGTATCATCTTCATCAAAATTGTCTTTATCTTCTTCATAGACTTTTTCAAAAACGATATTCAACATTTGAGAGAAAGTAGCTTGGGCTGTATTAATAACGGCGCCCATTTTGTTAGCACTTTGTAAAGAAGAGCATACAAGCAACAATTTCGATAATGAGTCATCACTAATAAACAGAGCATAGTTCTGAAAGAATCCAGGAAGTAATTGTAATATTTTCAATTGAATTTCAAGTGAAGAATGGGTGGATTCAAGCAACGCATCGATTAAAAGGTCTATTTTGGTGACTGGTAATCCTTGAACCATAATTAACCTATTCAAACATTGTAAAGCAATTGACGTGAACTTAATATTTTTTGATTGGCAAGCTAATAAAAACGGATTTATGAATTCTGGGGATTTGGATAACAGCTTGAAAGCAGCTGTATCGTCGTTATGAGTTTGTGATTGATAGGACTTAATCAGTTCTAGAGACTTGTCGGAGGCATGTCTGATGTCTGTGTTTCTTCTTTTGGAGTCAGACGACAAGGATGCCAGGTCGGCAGATATCTGCTGGAGAATTCCCATTGATCCTTTTCAGTATTTGTTTGTGTGTTGTGGTTTTTAGGAATGGATTACCCTCATCCCTTTGGTTGAGCTGTTAACAAATTGAAATTGAAAACACCGAAAACGCACGCAAAGCCAAAAACACAAAATACATTTTTATTTCAGCTCAAGTATCGAAAAAGCACAACTTTTATTCACACAGTTCCCAATAATAAATATATGCTCTGGAAAACAGTCATGGAAGGTCTATTTGCAATTAACAAGCCATCTGGCATTACTTCAAGTCATTTCCTGAACCAGATCAATAGAACCTTCACTGATTCTCCGGTTTTCCAAGAAGACTTGAACCGAATGAGAAAACAAAAGGTTCAACAAGGAGGTAAAAAATGGCTTAATAAGAAACTTAAAGTTAAAATGGGTCATGGGGGTACTTTAGATCCTCTAGCTTCTGGTGTCATGGTTGTTGGTGTTGGTTCAGGTACTAAAAAGCTTGGTAATTACACCAATGGTTCAGTTAAAGTTTATGAAACGGTTGCTTTATTAGGTGGCTCAACAACTACTGGTGATTCAGAAGGTGAATTGTTAACCAGAACTGATGTAGATCATATAAATAAAGAGTTGTTGTTGTCTGTAAGTGAAAAATTTGTAGGTTCGTTAAATCAGACTCCACCTATCTTCAGTGCATTGAAAATGGATGGTAAACCATTATATGAATATGCTAGAAAAGGATTGCCATTACCTAGAGAAATCAAATCCAGAGATGTTACAGTGTATGAACTGAATGTTCATGATGATTCGTTATCCACTAATCATGACTACAAATTTTTGAAGTCTGAGGAAATTAAAGGAGAAAATGGTGAAGAAAAGAGTGAAGAATCAATAGTCTTTCTACTTTCAAAAAATCCAACTTTGAACGATCATCAAATATCATTTGCAAAAGAATTTATAGAAAGGGCTAAGAATGATACTAGTTTAAAAACTGAGCCTGAAGAAGTTTACCCTTTAACAGATCCAACAAAATATGACTCTGATGACTATAGAGCTCCAATTATCCACTTCACATCAAAAGTTTCATCAGGTACTTATATAAGGTCATTAATCAGTGATTTTGGAAGAGCATTGGGCTCTTCCGCCTATATGGTCAAATTAATTAGAAAAGAACAAGCAGAATGGAAATTGGGTTATAACTGCTTTGAAATTGAAGACTTTGAGAACCGTGATTCTGAAGTTTGGGGTCCAGTTTTGAAAAAAGTTTTTGAAGAAGGTTCCAACGTAAATGTTAGAGAGGAAATGAAGAAGGCAATTGAAGCTAAGGGTGAGAAGACTGTTGAGGAGGAGAGCGAAGATGGTCCAGCTGCTAAAAGAAGAAAGCTTGAAGAAAAGGTTGAAGCAAAGCCTGAAGAAATTGGTGAAATGGTTGGGAAACCAAAACCAGAACAAGCTATATAAATAATTGTAAATAAATTTGAATAAACATGTTATATTTTTTATAGAATAATAGGAATATTCTGAAGAAAACAAAAAATGCAGTAGATTAAAATTGAACTATGAGAAATAGAGGAATAAAAGTAGAAATTTAATATCACAAAAATAAAAGAGTAAACACTGTATCCAAAAAGAAATAAACTAAAAGTAAATATAAAAGAAAAGCAATTCTTGCTCATAAAAATCATAGAATAGTAAACCCAAAACCAAAACAAATCCATAACAACCATACAACCGGACTACCTGGATCTACTTTGACTCCAGAAGATGATGCTTTAACATAAGTTTCATTACCGTTACAAGCAACATAATCTTCGCCATTGCCTAAATACGTAGGGTCGGAATAACTCCGCTTAATAAAAATTTCACTAGTAGGACAACTGAATCCAAAATCGGGCGGACAGTCTCTAGCTATAGCATAACATGTAGAAATGCAAGGTAATATTTCATAGTATGGTTCTGGAGGCTTAACAGTATTACTGATAAAGTCATTTCTTCCCATGCTGCTACTACCATTATAATACTTGTATAATGGTCGATCCTCGGCGGTACATCTCGGTATCGTGATTCCACATAACCATTTCTTGTATGAAGAGGAACAATTATCACAAGAACGGATTGGAGAATATCTTGAATCTAGACTAGCGTTACATGGAACTTGTTGTAAAGCATAAGTGAAATTCTCATACATTGATTCAGTATAATTATCATATAGCTCAATTAATTCATCGTATGTTTGATCACCATTATAGTAGTCTTCAGAGACAGGAACAGCGTATGCAACATCTTCGCAAAATCCTAAACCATAAATAGCTTTGCAAGCTTCAGATGAAGAAGTTTCAAAATCAACCATTTTAAAAACAGAACCACCGTATGAAGCATCTTTTTGAGATCCTAAAACAACAGCAGAATACGATGTGTTTTTCTTTAAGTCATCTATCGAAAAATAATAATTAGAACTTTTTGTAGAATTTTCAGAAATCTCATATATTTTAACAGTGTCTTCAAATTCTCTAACTGCACACCAGCTTTGATTTAATGTTTTCATTGGAACATTATCACTTTCAAAAAGATACACCGAGTAACCATAAGAGGTATTAGCTATGGTATCATTTGGAGTTTGAAAAATAACAGACTCATAATCTGTATCCTGAACACTAATTAATTCTAGGTCTGAGTACTCATAAACTGGGTTATCTTGAGAAACACCTAATTCAAAAACCCAAGTATCATTACTTAAGCAACCTGAACAAGAATCCGGTGACACCACTATCCTAAGGTTTTCATCTGTGCCACTTCTATCCTTTTGAATTAAAGCTTGAGCAAACCCATTTTCGAATCTTGCAACTTCCATAATTGCAATATCGGTCAGATTTTGATCAAAAGTATAGTAAAGACTTAATCCATTGTCACTATCATCATAATCATCGAAAAATCTAGGCATATCGCATAATGAAGCGCTCAAGAAAATCAAGATTTCGTAAGATTGTGAGGCATCAGTGGAGTTATAATTGATTGGGAAATTGTAGATGAGTGGATCCTGAGAAACGCCTATTGTAGCTTTGATTGGCTCCCAATCCTGCAAGTCTTCCGTAGCCTGTGTAATATTTGTAGTATTTGTTGAGAGTTGGTAATACTCGTCATCGTCAGCATATTCAGTGTCGTCTCTTCTTAGTACGGAGTCTGCGTGCTTTAGAACAGGGATGTTGTCATCGATCTCTAGTGGATCAAAGTTATCAATAGCATAATTTAAATCTAGTTGTTGATTTCGGTTATCTTCATTGAGTACCAATTTAGCCGTTACCAAGGAAGCCGTCCAAAGATAAACAGGAAGTAGTTTCATAGTAATATTATTAATTCTAGTGATTGATCTGAGACTGTATTGTGACTGAGTTGTGAGCAATGAGAGAGGCTGGATAGTGTCTGTGTAAAAAAACAGCTTTCCTGTTAGATCAGTTGGGACGCCTCGAATATGATTTTGGATAGACAAGAAGACCAAAACACCAAAAGTCCAAACTCACCACCACAACAAAAAAGACTAAATTAACAATCAACACTTCCCGATTTTCTCAGAAGAGTCCGCTCGCTGAATTTACTCAACTGAACGTTCCCTGTATTTTTCAGGAAACCAGGGTCGGTCCTAAAGCTCAGGCACACTTCACTGATAATATTACTCGTATAGTTATATAGTCATAGTTATATTGAACTAAACAATCCATAAATATATGTAACAGGGAATACAAAAAAACATTATAAAATAAAACAGCACGAAAAACTAGAATCAATCATTTAACGATCAAAACACTCTAAACAAATAAACTACAACTTCTCAGCCAACAGCTTACCAACAGCATCAATAGCTTCATCAATACCTTGGGTTTCGGTACCCATACCTTGAACAACATTACCTTTACCACCAGCTCTACCACCAATAAACTTAGCAGCCAAATTAGCAACGTCCGAAGCAGGCAATTTCTTCAAATGAGCATCGGACAAATACACACCTTGGGCAACTTTAGAATCGGTCTTTAAACCAGTAATCAAAAACAATGACTTGCCTTTGTTTTCTTTCTTGACTATATTAATAGCCTCAGTGATGATTTTAGCATTAGAGCCGATTTCAACGTGTTTAACGAAGAATTCAGCTTCTTTGTGCTCGGCGAAGTATGTTTTAACTTGATCCAAACAGGTCTTAGTATCGGCTTTAGTTCTAGTTTTGATTTCATCTTTGACCGATTTTTCAATCTTGGCGAATTTATCTTTCAATTCAGCTTTTTGTAAAACGGAAATGGACAATTGACCTAATTTAGTGCTTGTTTCTTTCAATTTCTTTTCTTTAGCTTCGCCAAAAGGTAAAGCAGCAATTGAGTCTAACAATTGATCAAATTCCTTAGCTTGTCTTTGAACTTCATGAGCTTCTGTACCAGTAACTGCGACAATTCTTCTGATACCCTTAGCAATACCACTTTCTTCAATAATAACTAACTCTTTGATAGTACTAGTCTTAGCAACATGAGTACCACCACAGAATTCAACGGAGTAATCGACCCATTTTTCATTACTTGGATCAGCCAATAAATCATCAACTGGAACACCGACAGAGACAACTCTGACAGGGTCAGGATAGGTTTCACCGAAAACAGCTCTTAAACCGCTAATTTGCTTAGCGTCATCCAAGGAAACTGATTTAGAATAAACTTTCAAATCATCTTTAATCGTTTTATCACAGATCTTTTCAATCTTGGTCAATTCTTTCAATGAAACAGCAGCTTTATGTGAGAAATCGAATCTTAATTTTTCAGCAGCAACCAAAGATCCCTTTTGATCAACTCCGTCACCTAACACTTCTCTCAATGCCAAATTCAAAACATGAGTACCAGTATGGTTGCTTCTCAATGGCCATCTTCTTAATTCATCATATTCAGCGGTGACTTCATCACCAACAGATAATTTGCCTTCTACTAAATAACCAGTATGTAAGACATAACCTGAATAAACTTGAACGTTTTCCACTTTAAATTCAGAGTTGACTTCATCAATCACAATTCTACCCGTATCGAATTCTTGGCCACCTTGCTCAGCATAAAATGGTGTACTTTCTAACAATAAACCAATTTGTTCACCCGATGGTAATTCGCTTGTAGTTTCATAAAACTCTTTACCGGCATAAATACCAACAATTTTGGTTTTAATATCTTCAGTACCATATTTGAAAGAATCATTAGTCTTTGGAATCTTATCATTTGAGTTCAATGAACCTAAAGCATGGACATCTAATTTCAATAACTGTTTACCAGCTTTAGGACCATTACCTTTAGAAGCTTCTAATGAGGCCAATCTAGCTTTTTCGAAACCATCTTCATCAATTGACAATTTAGCTTCTTCAGCCATCAATCTAGTTAAATCCACAGGGAAACCATAAGTATCATATAATCTCCAAACGTCTCTACCAGCTAAAGTTAATTCTGGAGTCTTGGAAGCTTTTAAAGCATATTGTTCGAATAACTTTTCACCACGATCTAAAGTCTTTGCAAAGGAGGCTTCTTCTTCATCTAAAATTTCGAAAAGAGTAGCAGTGTCTTTGGTCAATTCAGGGAAGATGTCTTTGACTTGATCAATTAAAGTTGGAGCTAATTGTGAGAAAAACTTACCAATCGGATATTGCATGTATTTTCTAGCATATCTAGCTCCTCTTCTTAGGATTCTTCTTAAAACATAACCTCTACCTTCATTATTTGGAATACCGCCATCAACGATAGCAAAAGTTAAAGTTCTAACATGATCAGCTAAAACTCTATAAGCAGTATCAATACCATCAATATCGTCTTTACCGAATTTACCAGTATATGGTCTGACGCCAGTAATCTCTCTAATTCTTTCAAACAAAGGCTGGAAAACATCGGTATCATAATTAGATCTAACGTCTTGCAAGACAGAAACCAATCTTTCAAAACCCATACCAGTATCAATATGTTGGGCAGGTAAACTTCTCAAAGAACCATCAGATTCTCTATTGAATTGAATGAAAACGTTATTCCAGATTTCCAAAACATCAGGGTCATCCATGTTAACCAAATGAGCAGCATTTCTACCACCAATTCTATCGTAATGGATTTCTGAACATGGACCACAAGGACCTTGGTCACCCATTTCCCAGAAATTGTCTTCAACTGAACCAGGCAAGATATGATCATCATCAACACCAACATCTCTCCAGAATTGTTTAGCCTCTAAGTCTGGTTCTAAACCTAGTTTTTCATCACCACCAAAATAAGTAACATATAATCTATCTTTCTTTATACCGTAGACTTCAGTCAATAGTTCCCATGAGTATTCAACGGCTTCTTTTTTGAAATAATCACCAAAGGACCAATTACCCAACATTTCGAAAAAAGTATGATGGTAAGAATCTCTACCAACATCTTCCAAATCGTTATGCTTACCACCAGCTCTAATACATTTTTGAGAATTAACAGCTCTGTTCAATGAAGCAAATGGAGAAGAAGGGTCAACGGTACCCAAGAAAATTGGTTTATATTGGTTCATACCAGCATTAGCAAACAACAAAGTTGGATCATCGTGGGGGACAACAGATGAAGAGGGAACAAACGTATGCTTCTTATCTTTGAAATAGTTTAAGAATGTATTACGGACATGAGTAGCTGTCCATTCTTGTTTTTGTGAGTTTGAGCTTAAGGACATGTTTCTTGAAAAGTTAATGAATTGTCTTAATGAACTGTAAGAGTAGAATGAATATTGTGTCTTTGAAATATTCCAGCGTAGACACGCAATGTTCATATATAGTTGAAAAGGATTGAAGCAAGGATAGGAAAAAAAGACAGTTCTTATACCACCAAAAAAAACACTAAAAGAAAACGCCAAACACCACTCATAAACTCATCTCTACGTAACAAAGAATTTATTTGAAGAAATTCGACGAAAGGCGACCGGGGTCGTGCGCCGCCCCAAATGCTAGACCTGTTTTTTCAACTTTATCTATCAACCTTAGTACTATTTCTAGCAGTGACTCATTTCTTTCTCTTATCTATGCTTGCTATCTAACTGAAATCACGGCTGGACAAAAGGAAAATGGTTAGACTAAAATCCAGATACATTCTCTTTGAAATCTTATATCCGGATAGAGCTCCTGTCTCACAAAACGACCACAGCATAACTACAACGATTCTTAATTTACACCAGCAATCCTCAGACAAACTCACAGCAAAGCACATTATAACACTAATTAGAGCATCACTTTCCAAGAACTTTGGTGATTATGGATCATCTAGTGCTATTCCCATATCGTTGAAATATTTCTCAACTAGAACTTCAACTGGTATTTTAAGAATTAATAGAGAAAACGTTAGGTTTATTGTTGCTTCGTTGACTTTTATATCTAGTGTTTTTGGTGAGAACTGCATATTCAATTGTGTTTCGATAAGTGGGTCAATTAAGAAGTGTGAGGATCGATCGATTGAAAGATCCAAAGAGTTGATGAAGTTGATAAATCGTAATAGTACAGATGGTGGTGCTGCGTTGGATGATTTGCTTAAAGGTGCTGAAGTTGATATCAATGATCAAGATGAGCAGTGATTAAAATTTATTACGTTCTTAAACCTTCTTTACTATATAATCAATAAAAAGTCATTTAATATCATAAAATTCAGTAAAATATAAACTATTCATAAGACAAACGTAAGATATATACCATACTATAAAACAAGTGATATCAAATTACCTATTGTCTAGACTTAATAATATCGACAAATTCTGGCTTTAAAGAAGCACCGCCGACCAAGAAACCATCAACATCAACCTTATCCTTGAAAGAAGCAACATTCTTAGCGTTAGCAGAACCACCATATAAGATTCTGACACCTTCAGCTTGTTCACCAATGGATTCAGCTAAAGATTCTCTGATTTGTTTATGGATGTCTTGAGCGTCATCGGAAGTAGCAGCTAAACCGGTACCGATAGCCCAAACTGGTTCATAAGCAACAACAATGTTAGTCCAGTCGGAAACTAAGTCAACAACGGCTTTCAATTGTCTCTTACAGACTTCTAAAGTCTTACCAGCTTGCTTTTCTTCTAAAGTTTCACCAATACATAAGATAACTTTCAAGCCTTGCTCTAAAGCAAACTTGGTCTTGTCAGCAATGAATTCATCAGATTCTTTGAAGATGGTTCTTCTTTCAGAGTGACCTAAGATAACCCAAGGAACGCCCAAATCTAATAAAGAAACTGGTGAGATTTCACCAGTATAGGCACCGGAGACTTTATTGTAACAGTTTTGAGCAGCAACAGTGACAGTCTTCGATGTGTTGTGTTCAACGGTCCATGCTAAGTATGGAGCAGGTGGTGATAAGACGACTTCAACGTTGGCTGGTAGGTCAGTTGCATTTAAGTTGTCAACAATAGTTTTTATGGAATCCTTGGATCCATTCATTTTGAAGTTACCTCCAACAAAGAAAGTTCTAGCCTGTTTTATTTCAGAATTGGTTCGTGTTAGTACTACTTGCTGGGGTAAAAGTGATACAAGTGCTGATTTCGGTGAAACGGAGCAAATCAATGTATCAACAAGTTCAATCTGGATGACATACCATTTTGTGATGTTAATTGAGTGTGTATTAAGCTTGATGGGCTGTAGGCTGGTAAATTAAAAGAAAAAGAGGAGCTTCAGTGAAGTGGACACTGGTCGCTTTATATATCTGAGGAATTGATCAGCTCAGACAATAAGTTCGGAAAGAAGAAGAGCGAAGAATCGCCGGGGTGCTTTTCTTTCTGGTCTGCGGTGCTTCTCTACTACTTTTACTATGTTTTATAGGGTTTGATGATTTAATGGTTCAAACGTTGGGTTGGGAAAAATAAATAAATAAACAGCTCTAATCCACCACACTCTTCAAGTCGGAATCAGCATGATCGTCGTCAGGGTCTCCATTACAGGTTTGACGATGATTCTTCTTTTGCTTCAGCTTTTCATACATCTCCTTCAACTTCAAGCTCTTTTCAATTTGTTCAGATCTAGCTTGTACTTCGGCTTCCACAATCTCATTCATCACATTTTCACTAACGTAGTGCAACGACTTTGCGTAATTGAACTGCAGCTCATCATACGTATCATGTTTCATTTTCTCTGTTCTTTTAGGTCCTTTTAGATCGGACCATCTATCCAATTTGGTATTCAATTTGTATCTTTGAGTATCTGAGTCCTTCTCCATCACTATGAACTTACAATGCGGCACGTTTTGCAAATCTTCGAAATATTCAACTGTATATCTGAACCATTTCGCCAGAAACACTCTTGCCCAAATCCCATGAGTCACTAAAATCAACACAGAAGGGAAACTATCTTTCGAGAACTGTCTGAATAAAGTCTCATTGAAACTAGCACAACGATCATATACATCAGCAGCTGATTCACCGTGAGGGATTCTGTAAAAAAAATGGCCATACTGAGCACGTTCAATCCACATATCTTCCATTTCCTTAGCTGTACCTTGGAAATTACCAAAATCTTGTTCTCTCATTCTTGGTTCTTCGTACACTTTAAAGTCAACATTATCACTCAAATTTTCGATTATACCACTTAGTGTTTGCCTTGCTCTTAAATAAGGAGAAGTGTAGAAGCAAATCGTGTCATCGGGTTTCAATAGCCCATCTAATTCAATACCAGCTTGTCTTGCTTGTTCATGACCCTTATCAGTTAATGGGACTTTATGATTGGGAGTATATCTGTTAATTGATTTGTCTTTGTTTCCTTGAGACTCACCATGACGAACCAATAGTATCAACTGAGGAGTACGTTAGTTAGTAAGAAAAAAAAAAGAGATCTAACAGATAAGCATTAGCCTGAAACCTTAAGAGGGAAGAGAGAGTACATACTCTAGGTCTTGCCATTGTATGTTCTGAATGTTTTCAAATATATTGACAAAAGCAGAGCAGGAGATGATAGGTGTAGAAATGTGAGAATGGACAAGACCTTTGGTAAGGTTGATCCAACAGGTGTCTGGTACAAGTTGATTCCACCTCTTTCCCAGAATCCGTAAAATATATCCGGACAAGTTTCCGGATAAACGACGTTTTGTCGACGCGTCGCTGTGTTCTTTTTTTATTTCCATTTTGCTTAACAAACAAGTTTTTCTGGTAAAAACCACCCACCATCAAATAAACACCATTCTCCAATACACATTCATACATCAAACATACCAGCAAAATGTTCAGAAACATAATACGTCATCAGGTCAGACTCAACTCCACTCTAGCCACCACTTCCAAAATACCAGCTCACTTATCACCAAACACAGTCGACAGAGTTGCCAAAGTTTTCCCAACTCTCCCAGAAGTCTCTCAAGAGAAGCTATTATCATCGAATGGACTGAAAGGTAAATACTACGTTGGTAGAACATCCAAAGGTGGATTGCCAATCTACTGGAGAATGATAAATCATGCTAAGTACACAGAAATTAAGAGAGTTCAAGGTGATTTAACCTTGTTAAGAGACGATATCCAAAAGGTGTTTCCTCAGCTCAGACAAAAAGATTTTACCATCCATCCACAGAGCAGTACCGTAAGAGTCAGAGGGGATCTGGTTGTAGAGCTCAGAGATGTTCTAAGTAAAGTGTTTTAATCATATATATGTATATATATTCTCTCTTTCTGTACATACAACCGAATAGAAATCTATCAATCTATCATTTAGAACGCCGGGCGTCAAAGTAGCGTATTAAATTTTCGGATAACAAAACCAGATTATTTAATAGGTTATAAATTAAGATAAAGTGTATATCAAAAATAGGAAAAAAGATAGATTGATTGTAATCTATATACAGGTGGGGAGTATTTACTCTCAAATGGATCGTAATTCCAATGCTGACGATTGTTATATTAATAGGACATAATGAATATCCTTTCTTCTGGTGGTTTGAATTGTGGAGCATAGGTTTCATTTCAGTTTCAAAATT
>JAKTPC010000103.1:0-19784 GCA_030557395.1 Ambrosiozyma platypodis
AATTATTAGGTACTTCCAAATGGAGAGTTACCAAAAAGGAGACAGAGAAACACAATTTTGGTACAGTTGATAAAAAATATAAGTTTAAGTTGCCTAGTAGAGCTTCAAATTCAGTTACATGTGGTTCAGGTTCATCTGCGTTTGATTGGTAGGTTATATATATAGATTCATTTCTAGATTTTAGTTGTATTATTCCATTTTCATCCTTTAAGTTTGTGGTTTTCTGTTTTTAATAGTATTCCATTAATCCGAGGAAAGGTGCACGCTCTCGGCCAGTTCAGATCGCTTAACATTATCCGGCCAGTGCTGCTTGGCATAAACCGGTATTCGTGTAACTCTTTTTGATATACATACCCTGATACTTCACGACTCTTCAAAAACTTCATGTGACATATGTTCTTTTAAATCATTATAGATGTACAATTTGCTTCAATAATTCATTACCTTGGGGAAGAGTTATTTTCAGTTTAGCTATGTTTGAATCCCTCATCCACCTTCGGTCTTCGGTCTAATCTTGCGGGCGGCCATTATAGGCTGAGTTGGGACCTGCTTGATTGATTGATTGATCCGGGTTTGAGGCGCAAATCAAACCTCATAAAATAGTTTAAATTTATACATAACCTTTTGCTGTTGAAATTCATTTACCAGCTCTCCCTAATAGCACATAAGTTGTTGTATTTTACCTCAACAAGTTCATTTTCATGTTCAGCAAACCTAGAAACAAACTAAGAGCTCAATTCGAAGTTGACTACCTAACAGATAACAGAATCTTTACTCCAGACCTCAACAAGGTTACCGGAAATATAAAGATTGAGGTTTTACAAAATATTGAACGAGTGATTTCTATCACATATGGATTTAGAGGAATTGCTGTTACAAGATATGGTAAAGCTAAAACAGTGGGCGAAGGTCCTGTTAAGGCTAGATTTGAGGAAACTTTTAAATTGTTTGATAAGCCATCAGTTAGATTTGATAGTGTTAAAGCCACTGGTTTCAATATATCTACAATTCAAGCAGGTGACAGTTTTGATGTTGAATTTGACTATGATTTCCCAGCTGCTACTTTACGGCTTCCTTCTTCTTGTGAAAACCTTGGAAATGTTGGAAAAAGAAAAGGTAACATCACTATCCAGTACCAAATCTATGTGATAGTTAACTATCGTTCATCAGTACTAGGTAAATATTCCTCATTTGAGTATACCCATGATATAAAATTCCAAGGTAATTCTCATGCCAGATTTGGAGTTACAAAGGTAAATGCATCGGAAAAGAATGTTTATTTTAGCAAATTAAAGATGCTACTTCCAGATAAAGATTCAGACAAGAGAGTGAAGCCAAACATGATTAAAGATCCTCATAGACATACACGATTTGTCAGGCAATACTTTGATCAAGATTATAAAACTGAAAATATTCAGAAGGTGGCCCAAGATGTTCCATTAATTTTGAGTATAGAGGTTCCATCAGATTTAAACGTTTGCTCTACTTTGACTGACTATGCTTTGAAAATAGAATGCCCAAGTGGTTTGCTATTAGATCCAGACTTTTGTATTGACGGTGTAACTACTAAACTCGGTTTTTTTGAAGTTGAAAAAGTCTCAGTTGTGTTAACTCAAGAAATTAGTTTAACGTGCCATAATAAGGTTTATAAATGTACTAAGAAAAAGACTATTTTCACCAGAGATTTCAGTGATAAACCCAATTTTGATGTTATTGAGTTTCCAGAGTATGATACAGAAAAGAATTCCTATTACATGACCACCACACTAGCTGAATTGATTAGTGATACTGACAGTACAATCTTTAAAGAATTGGAATCTCCGATAATGGGTACGCTTGATCTAGAAAATTATTTCGCCAATAAAAATACACTCACAGTTATTGTTGCTATCGGTAATGCTCAATTAAATGATTTTCAGAAGAAGTCATTCAAGCTTGATGTTAACCCGGACATAAACTGTAAATACTCTCTTTCACTGGATAATATCCCTGCTTATAACAAAGAAGATGAGGCTAACTATCGTGAGGAGAGGGGCATCAGTCCTCCTCCTTACACTCCGGAAGATTCTAGCTGATATTTTAAATCTTTGTATATAATTTTGTTTTAATTATATTTTATATTTATTGTTGTCCCATCACCTCAATTTATTTAATAGGTTCAATCGTCAAAGTTGGCAGTTCCAGCTTCGGTCGGTTAAATAATAATATTGTCAGACGTTAGTAATTTAATTCTGGGAGAACATGCTGCATAATGTAGGGCATCTCTGGAAATTGCGAAAGTTTCAAAAAAGGACATTTTAAGAATCATTCTCTAAAATTTAATTAAAGCTTAGTTGTGGGTTAATCCTTAATTTAGGTCAAGGGCGAACCAATTTCCCCAACTTATTTTGAATAGCGTTAAGTTTCCTTTCCACAATTAATTACACATGCACTCACCCCCTCACTATCAAATAGCAGTGAACATATACTAAAGATACAAACATGGTTCAATTTGTAGGTACTAAAAAAGGAAGCATCACTTGGAATTTGTTATCTTTGTTCTGTTTGTGTTTATTTGCTGCCTCTTTCACTCATATTTTACTGGCAGTGATGCTTCTTTCACAATTAGATCATTGGTTACATATAATCTCAACGCATAATCTATTAATCGTAATGAATGTGTTTGATCGAATTTCTAGTTGATAGCATGGCTTAAATTTTAACATAACTAGCCTTTTTATTTTCTTGCTCATAGTTTTTACTTACATATATCTGGATTAGCTTGTAAACTATCTATTGGTGGTATCAAGTTCAATCTTCAACTTCCTCAGTTCTAAGGGTCCTCATCAGCCGCATAAGTGCATGCCCAAAGCCAAGCCGATTATCGAGGCGCAGAATTAAATTAATCTTATTTTTTGAATGACTAGCCGGATCTACCTATGCAACTCTCATGTAGTGTTACAAGTATACAATTTACACCGTGATCCAGTAGAGATGTTTATCATGTTTTTTAGTGACCTCATAGCACATTAGTGGTACACTGACAATTTTATATGCTTTCAACTACACATCCAATAAACTACATCAGATCAAACTGGCGAATTGAATTTACCACTCCAAACAAAATATTCACACCAGATCACAACAGATTCAGAGGTACATTAGAAATCAAAGTTCTTCAAGATATTACAGGAATCAGATCAATTGATTATGGGTTCAGAGGTATAGCTGTAACTAGATCAGGTTCCAATACCAACGGACAGAGTTGTGAAGAAGATAAATTCAATTTGTTTGATCAACCAGCCTCTCTACTAAACAATGGTAATTCTAATGGTAGCTTAGTGTCCACAATAAGAATAGGAGAAAACCTTATTGCTAACTTCAGTTATGAATTTCCAACTCAATTTGTGTTACCTTCTTCTTGTGAAAACTTTGGAGATACCGAGCGAAGTAAAGTGATTATCAACATTCTTTATCAGGTATATGTTAAGATAGGACACATTCGACATGGTACTAAAGAGATTAATTACTTTGAATACACAACAGATTTGAAATATCAAGGTAACTCCAATATTGATTCTAACACTCCAAGGATAGTAGTCTCTGCAACTGATGTTTTTCCACGAAAACTGAAGATATTTGTTCCTAATGAATCATTAGGCATTCTAAAAAAAAATGCCGTCGAGGAACCTCATCATCATTCCAGATATGTTAGGCAGTTATTCGATGAAAATTATACAAGCAGCAATATGCGTAAGATTACCAAAGATATAAGTTTAATCGTCACTTGTGGAACAAATAAAGAGTTTAACATTGCTTCGCCTTTAACAAATATTTCAATAATAATCGAAACTCCAAATATTACCAATCTGAGCCCTGATTTTGTTTACAAAAGTCAAAGCACGTTGCTGGGGCTTTTCGAAATTGATGAGGTCGAAGTTAAACTTGATCAATTTGTTCACATTGAATGTTGCAATACGTCTTCCAATGCATTGAGATCGAGAGTTTTGTTTTCAAGAAAATTTGTCATTAAGCCTAATTTTGATATCAAGGACTTCAACTACAATAATGCACGTAAAACATACTTTGTTTCAACTACATTAGGTGCTCTAATACATGACACAGATATTACAATATTTTCCACTTTAAGGAATCCACTAATGGGTGATGTGGAACTACCTAATTATTTTTCCAATGTCAACACCCTTACGATTAATATTACCATTTCCAATGCTCAGATGAACGATAATCAAGCCAGGTTATTCAAATTTGAGATTAACCCAAAACTGATTTGTAACCTATCTGATCAGCCTAAATCATTAGCTCAAGGTTGCAGTTAAGTCAAACTAATTAAAGATCTTCCAACTAATGTAAAAAATCATTTACTCGCAAAAACGAGGTTTGAAGTGCATAAATCCCAAAAGATAACTTTATAGTTATCAATGCGATAGTTTCCTGTATACTTATAAATAAGAAACCAGCTGATAAAATAAGTAATCAAACTAAAAGTGAATCTAAAATTTATCAATAAAGTTTTCAACCTCGACGAATTTGTGGGGGCCTGGTGAGGTCAACTTGAGCCCAAAAAACAAAAACAGTTTTGATGGCATTCCGGAGATCCAAGTCGTGCAAAACATAATCCCGCCGTTTATGTAGCCTGTGGACGATCGCAATATTCCGAATCTGGGCGCTGGTGGGCCCGATAACTACTCCTTTAAATTATTTGTCAGCTAAAATGGACAGCAGCTCATCATTCTTCAACTAAACCCCTATTGCTACTTCAACCGGAAGAGAGTTATTCACGCAGAGATATTACAATTAATTCCATAAAAGCAAACTTCTATTACTCCTTCTCAGGGTACCTAGACAATATATTAACTTTCACTTTTCTCTTTTGACTTCACGATGAAGAATCAATAATGTTCTCTAAAAAACGTTCAAAGATAAAGACTGAATTTGAAATAAATTATCCTACTAGAAACCATATTTTTAACCCAACTTATAGATCAATTACAGGTACGGTAAAGCTATCAGTATTACAAGATTTAAAAAATATAAAATGCATTGATATAGGCTTCAGAGGTAATTGCTTTACAGAATACAACATGATCACGTTAGCAGCTGGTCCTGTTCTGTTAGGTGGTAGCGGTGCTGCAATGCGCTCTAAAACATTGAAAGATACAAGAAATATATTTGAGTTTGAAATACCTAATGCATTTCCAGGCTTGTTTGATGAAGATTCTTCAGCTTCAACTATATCATTAACTCAAGGACAAAAGTTTGAGTCTCCGATTTCATTTGAATTTCCAGTCGATTTAAATCTACCGTCCACTTGTCACAATTTAGGTGGGAGAGGTGAAAATATGGGAAGTGTTACAATTCGTTATCAAGTTTACGTTAGCGTTCATTATATTTCAGATTTTTTGAATAAAGACTCTTATTTTGAATATGTGGTTCCTTTAGATTATCAGGGTGGTGCTATGCTTGGTCTAGGTGCTGAAGACTCAGTTGATATCTATAATGACTCAGATGATGCCTTCATTATTTGTTCCGCTTCTAAAGTCTTTTCTGATAAGATGAAACTTTTTGTGCTTGACAAAACTACAGGAACACTTTCAGAAAATACTTTAAGATCTTCACACAAGAGAACCAGATTTGTCAGAAAATTGTGGAATGATGATTACAAAGAATCAAATATTTCCAAAGTCAGTAAAGACATCAAATTAGACATGACTGTTCAGATTCCTCTTTTATTCAACATTGTTTCAACACTGTCAGCCATTCCGATTACTATTAAATGTCCAATGTCTGATGGATTAGATTTTGGAGTTGATGGAAAAACGACAAGATTGGGTTATTTTGAGATACTTGAAGTTTCTTTAAATCTGAAGCATGACATTTTTCTGTCGTGCCAGTTTAGAACATACAGTTGCAGGGTTCAAGAAAATTTATTTCATAAGAGCTTCAAATCTGAAGACAGGAAAAAACCAAGTTTTGATATTAACGATTTTACTTATGATCCCAAAGTACAAACTTATATATGTGTCACTACATTAGGTGATCTTCTAAAACATGAATCTCCTCTAATCGAGCAAATTCAAACTCCAGTTATGGCTGATGCCATTCTTGATGATATATTTTCCAATTCTAATAATCTGGAAATTAAGCTAGTTGTATCAAATGGTCAAATTGATGGAAAGCAAACTCAAAAGTTCAGATTTCAAAGCCCGACTTGTCTAACTTGTAAGCACCCCGAGTTTGTGGGTACCAATGTTGGTCCCCCAATGTACACTGCTGTGATATCTCCTGAATATCATGATGAAAGAGAAGAGCCACCTCCATATCTCTATGGTGGGACTTGACTGGACCCTTTTCTGTTTTCAGTAACACTACAATTCCTTTTATACCTTCCTTACGTTCGGCCACTCTTTAATTAATTCTGTTTTTCACTTTACATTACTTCACTTCAGTTTAGTTTAGTTTAGTTTCTTTTTCTTTTTTTATTTTCTTTAAACTCAAATTTGAATTTAATTCTAATTAATTAATTAGCTTTTGGTGATCTATATTGTTTCCGAATTTAGGCTGGAGTTCCTTAATTGAAAACTTGTAAATGGCTAAACTACCAATGTGAGGAGACAGCGTAACCCTATAACATCTATGAATCAGTTGGTTCGAGTACACACTTATACGAATAAGAAGCGACTTGATCTTACTATTATGCTGCACGGAAATATCTTATCTTACAATACTTGCCCAACTGTAGTACTTGTAATTCTTATTGAAGATTTGCTCTTTTCTTTAAGAGAGAAATAGGTGAAGGAGGCGTTTTGTGATAGCTTTACCAACTAGCAGACATATATCGGTCTAATTAAATATTACCGAATCTGCTTAGCTCATAAACAAACGCCAACGTGATCAACGTGAAAAAAAATTTGATTATTTAACAGAAGCCTATCTCATACAACTACAACTAGAGATACTGTACTGATTTGAGTGAGTTGACTAGCAAGCAGCCTCATTGTCAGCTTAAGCACTTATCAATTCAGATTCATCCCCTATCTACAAAAGAGATACCTTTCGGAGGTCCTCTAGATTAGAGAGCCAAATTAAACCCAACTACATCATCTGGTCAGGTCTAAACTATAGATATTGAATTAAAAAATGTGAGAAAGGAAAACCAAATATAAAGAACTTAAAAAAAACACAAAAGAAACTAAAGCATAACCCAACAATAACTAATCATCATCACATCCAGTTATAGGGAATATCTAAACTCTGGATTTTCTTTATCAGTTAGATCAGCAAACGCAATATTATCTGGAACTTTGTATGCATCACCTAAAGCATCACGTTTTTTATCCTTGATATTATTTCTTCTTGTATATATGAAATAACAACCTGCTAAACAAAAAGCACCAGCGATAAATGAAACTAACATGGCTGTCTTTGCTCCAATATACCCAGGAGCCTGCTTAGCAATAAAAGTCTGTGGTCCAATAGCATTACCAGCACAATATCCGATCAAATAAACTGTATTGAAAGAGACTTTCTTGGTATGCCCTGCCACATTAGAAGATAAAATGGAAGCCATGCAACCTGAAACAGCTGTGGCAATATAAAATGATAAATAACCGGTTAGCTTTGAGCCTTTATGATCTGTGAAATTTAGTAAGCACATTCCAATGATAACGATTATTTGAACAATGAATGAACAAATTAATCTTCTATTTCCAAAGTACTTGTAATTTATTATTGCAATTGCAGGGGGGATAACGATATCTATAGAACCACCTGGCATGTTCATCAATAAAGCAGTGTTTGTATCAAATCCAAAATCACCTTTCAAAAGAATGGAACCAAAATTAGTGAAACCTCCGTTAGGAATTGCATAACTCATACCATAAATGAAAAAAATGTAAATAACTGGATCTTTGAATGCTTCAATTAATTGAGAAGGCTTAAAATGTTGATTACCGAAACCTTGTTGGTTAGTTCTAACTCTTTCCACACAATACTTCTTTTCCAAATCATTCAAAAACCAGGCTTTAACGGGAACATCAGGAATGTGAACCATTGAAGTAAAACCTAAAACAATAGTAATAACACCAGTAATAATGAAGATTAGTCTCCAGGAAGCAAAATCATGATCACCTGTTCTGTAAACAGCTAAACCATGTGCAATACCAGCACCAAGTAAGGTACCAAAACCTTGAAGACCCCACCATAAACAAGTTCTCATAAATTGTTCTTCTTTTCTATACCACTGAGTCGTTAATATGATATATGAACTGTTCATAAACGATTCACCAAAACCTAATAGCACTCTACATAACAAGAAAGTAGCAGAAGAATGACAAGCAGCATGACACATTAAAACGACACCCCACAGAATGACAGCTGTAGATAAAGTTTTTGATAGTGGAAATCTTTGAAGTAATAAATTTGCTGGAAAAACAAAAGCTAAATAACCAAGATAGAAACTTGACCCAACCCAGGAATATTCTTGTGTAGACATACCTAAACCTTCTTGAAGACCCATGATACTGGCATAAGAATTGGTGGTCTTATCCATCAATTGACAAGACATTAAAGCACCTATCATAGGAATAATACACCAATCTATCTTTCTTAATAGCTTCTTTTCATATGCAGGGTCTAATTCCATACCAGCAGAGTCATCTTGATATTTCATAGCCAGATCAACATCTTGTTCGTGAATTAGAATCTCTTTACCATTCAACGATAAGACTGTAGACAAGACAGGGTTAATCTCATTAATTTCAACAGTAGCTAAATTCTTTGGATCAGTAGAATCACTGCTATTTGATTTAGATGATTTCATGATTACACTAAGATGTATGACGTGGTATAATTGAAGGGACCATAGATCTGGGTAGTTTGTTGTAACCAGGAAACTGGAAAGAGATTTGCTAGCCCTTTTATATCATGTTGAACATGACTAATCTGGAATGCAAACAGCCGTTGAGGACCCGCAAACTAGAATTAGTGACGATACGTAACTAACTATCAAATGAAGATAGGAAGAACAATGTGAGAAGTCGCAAAGATAAGAAAGCTTTAAATCCAGAATTTAGATTGTCGGGAACTCACGAAACGTTGAGCCGCACAGCGATAAGTGTGGCGGGCGTTTATCCGCTTCGGGACTTTTTTGTTTTTGACGCAGGCTCGGAAAAGACAAACAGTGGTGATTGCTGCTACTTTAATAAACTCCAATGATCATTTTCCTCTCGTTTCCCTAAATATGTGATCGATTAAGTTTCAACTTGTCAAAATTACTAGATTTTTTGAAGTTTTGCGTTAATTTCTCGTTAACTCAGTTATACACACACACACACACCACAATGGAGTCAAAGAATCTCCAGGATGGTGTTTCCGTTGAATTTTTGGATAACCACAATTCTTCTGACTCAAATAGCCAATGTCGACTTAATAAAACAAATCCGGGCATTTTTATAGATGAAGATTATCTGATAGAACTCAACTCAGATAGTCCTTTGAGACCCAGAAATTGGACTTCAAAAAAGAAGCTAAATCATACTGTATTATATGCCTTGATTACGTTTGCAGCCCAATTCAATTCCACAACCATGACGTCTGGCTACTTCCTTGACAAGATTCACCAACAATTTGGAATATCAAGGGAGGTTACATTATTGGGAACAACCTTTTATATTCTTGGTATCGCCATTGGACCCATGATTTTTGCACCACTGTCGGAAGTTTATGGTAGAAAAATCGGTGTTTTGGTACCATTCTTTGTTTCAGCTTTATTTACATTTGCAACTTCAATCTCTTATAATGTTGCTGGTATTCTGGTTACTCGATTCTTTGCTGGGTTTTTTGCAGGTGCTCCAATTGTTTCAGCGGGTGGTGTTATGGGCGATATTTGGCATCCATCAATTAGAGGAGCTCCGTTTGCTTTTTATGCTTGTTTTGTTGTGAATGGAGCAGCTTTGGGTCCCACGATTTGCTCACTATTAATTCATAGTAACGATAGTGTTCAATCTTGGAGAATCGCTCAATGGTTCACGGGATTATTGGATTTATTCTTGCTGACGGTTTGTGTTATTGCTGTTGATGAATCTTATGAACCTGTGTTACTTTCCAAGCTGGCTCGAGATGAAAGGTTCAAGACCAGTAATTGGGCTATTCATTCTAAACATGATATGTGGAAACTAGATGTTAATGAGATTGTTACTGTTCATTTATTGAGACCCTTTGAAATGTTAGCCACGCCAATCGTGTTTTTTATTACTTTGTTTGCTAGTTATGTTTATGGATTATTTTACCTTATGATTACCAATTTACCTGAAGATTTTTACTTATCTAGAGGGTGGGTTGGTACAACTGCTACATTACCAAATATTTCATTGTTACTAGGAGTCATGCTCGGTTGTTTAAGCAATATGTTGTGGGCCTTCAGGTATGCCAAGATAATTAAAGGTAATGGAGGTGACCCGATTCCAGAAGAAAGATTCCCAATCATCATGGTACTAGCTTGGCTAATGCCAGTTGGGATATTTCTATTTGGTTGGACTTGTTATGGCTCGATTCATTGGATCGTACCGTGTTTAGGTATTTTGTTCATTGGTTGTGGATTTATTACCATTTTCCAAGGATGCATCAATTATCTTGTAGATACTATGCCCAGATATGCAGCCTCTGCCATTGCCTGTAACACATTTGGTAGATCTATTTTTGCTTCTACGTTCCCTTTGTTCGCTAAACAGCTATTTATTAATTTAGGTGTCCACTGGGGTTCAAGTGTTATTGGGTTTATTGCTTTAGGAATGATTCCCATCCCATTTTACTTTTATAAGTTTGGTGCTAGGGTTAGGACCAATAACAGGTTTGCCAACTAAAAGTTTTTGATACATTATTTACACATTTATATTATTATTCATTTAAATTCAAAAGATTTTGTAAGATTATTGAAGTACATAACTTACGAATGAGTAGCATTAATAAATATTTATTACGAATAAGTAGCATCAATAATTTTAAATCAAATAGTATTAAAGTTATTTGAGTTCTTTGGAACTTCTAACTCTTCTTCTCTTACCTTCTTCAACATGCTCATCCTTAGGCAATGTTCTGGAGCGTAAACCGGAGTAAAACCAATCAATCATAGTAATCGCATCATAAACTGGAACACCAACTGCTTCTTGAATGTCCTTAGAATAAGGTGGCATTTGCGTACATTCAAGAACAATAGCACCAATTTCAGGATCATTAGCAACAGCTTCTTTCGCAACACCGACAAACTCTTCAGACATCTCTTTAGCAATATATGGATCACCATCTCTGATCATACGACGCAAAGCACCATCATTCTTACAACCATGAACAAAAATACGTTTTCTCATTTCATCTGTGACACCAATACCTTTGAAGTGGGCATTGCCCAAAACATCACCATCAAAAGTAATAACAGCAATGTTCTTCTTCGGACCAATACTTGATAAAACAAATGGAATTTGTAGTAACGAAGAAGTAGCGATTGGAATATTTATTCTTTCAGCTAATCTCTGTTGAACTTGAGCCAAAAATCCACAAGAGGTAATGATACCAATCGCACCCCTTTTTTCTAATTTTAAACAAGCTTCAATATAATTTTCCAAGGTTTCTTCAGGGAAAGATTCAGGATTAACAACTTTCCATAATGTGGCGTCCTTAACTTGTTCATGAATCACCGGGAAGTAGTATGATTCTTCATTTAACGGATCGCCAGGTGGTCTGTGAATATCATCAGTGTAATCTAAACATAGAGCACCTAATGGTTTCAATTCTTGTCTTGGAGGATATGTTGACATCTTTCTGTTGCCTTTTTCTTAACCATCCATAGCACTGAGCTATCTAAAACGCCAGATCCTGGATATGCCCCTATTTAAGAAGTTTTCCAGCTTATCCATGAGTCGGACACTAGCCGATTAGAATGCTTATCCTCTCCGTCGATCGTTATCGCCCGGAAACGCCCGACTTCACTCAGGTTAAAAATCAGCTATTTTCCCGCTCTCCAAAATTGAAAACGAGTCGAGTCTTTTAACAAATCAAAAGGATTTCATACTGATGTCTTCCAATTCATCTTCCACAACTCCATCGCAACTTCCAGGCTCGGTCACATTGTCGCCTGATGGTACCATAAGAAGACCTAATGATACGCTAAAGAAAGCAAGAAAATCTAACGGGAAGCATCAAATGGCGGCATGTTGCGCCTGCAAACACAAGAGAAAGAAGTGTGATGGCAAATATCCGAAATGTTCTGCTTGTGAAAGACTCGATATAGATTGCACTATAATAGACCCTCCTACGGGAAGACGGATAAAGAGAGATTATCTTGAGTCCCTCGAAAAGAAGATACAGGATCTGCAATCCCAATTGAGCCTGAGTAATGCATCTACTACTGGTGCAACTCAAACTTCAATTTCACCAACTCCTATTAGCAGCAACCAAGAGCAATTAACTCCCCCACCTGTGGAATCTCCGGGCAATGACAGCATTCTCACTAAGAAGTACCCTCCCACGTACAGAAAAGATTTGGTTCAAGAAGTAGGCTATATCACATTGGGTGCAGCTTCTGAGCCCAGATTCATAGGACCTACAAGTGCTTACTCCATTGCAAAAGCATTAACCACGTCTATTAACAGTTTTTCAGAAACAAGTTTATACACATCCACATTGTTGCCAGATAGAAATAGAACCAAAACCAACGACATGATGATTGATGGACTGCAGGATGCCCCTTACGTTAAACCTTCAATGCAAACAGCATGCTCTTTTCTAACTGCTTATAAAGATGCGGTTCAGTGTCAATATCCTTTTCTAGACTGGGAATGGATTTTACAATGTTTCAATAGAGTAATGCACTATGATTCGGATGATTATGAGTCAAATTTCTTTGTAAATATGATATTTGCTGTAGGTGCTCAGTTATTAGAAGTTAAGACTAAATTTATTTCAAATAGTTTCAAGAAGAGCTATTACAAGAAAGCTTTTGAATATGTTGAACCTATTATTGAAGTTGCAAGTGTGCGTACTGTTCAAGCGTATTTACTAATGGCTGTTTTTTCACAAAAGATGCCCCATGGTTCATCAGTTTGGCAAACAACAGGTTTGGCTATCAGAACGGCCGTTGCTTTGGGTCTACATCGTGAGCCTTATAGAAGTAAAAAAGCAGTTCTCACTCAACATGTCAGAGATCTGGAAGAATTAAAGGCTAGAATATTTTGGTCTGCGTATGGTATGGAAAGAATAAATGGTCTTGTATTAGGTAGACCTTTCAGTATTGCTGATTTGGATATTGATTGTCCTTTTCCTAATGAAACTGAAGAATTAAAAGTTGCCTCGCATGTCATCAAATTACGTCAAATTCAGTCAAACATTTGTACATTTATTTATAAGCCCGGCCATTTAATTAGCGATGAAGCTCAAGAAGAAACCAGAAATCAAATCATTCTGGAATTGAACGACTGGATGGCAACCTTTCCTTCCAAGCAAGATGCTAGATCTACCTTTGAAACTGATAATTGGTCCTGCATTTCTTATCATAATTCTATATTACTTTTATTAAGACCTGCTGTTTTGAAAGTTGCTAATCTTAAAGAGAAATCTCCTGCTAACTTACTTGAATGGTTCAAACTTTACACTCAATCAGCTTCTAGTATCTGTCTGAATTATAAGAAGATGTACTTGAGGGGTAAACTTGGTTATACATGGCTAGCGATGCATTGTTGTTTTGTTGCTGGTATTTCATTTTTGTATTCCATTTGGCTAGATTCATTAATTCATATTTTAGAATTTAAAAGGAAATCTGTTATTTATGATACGATCAATGCATGTTCTTCAGTTTTATACGTGTTTTCAGAAAGATGGCCAAGTGCAGTTATGTTCAGAGATAGTTTTGAAAGATTATCCAATACCATTAAAGCAGAACTGGACCCAGAAAGAAGCGGTAGAATGAGTTCTCCCGACGATGGAAATATTTTTGTTAAAGGATCTATTAATGTTGATCCTTACTTAAGATTTCAAAACGGAGGACACGCTAATAATGCCGGAAATCATAGCTTGTCGCCTGATTCAGAAGAATTTAACTCCAATAGAGAAAGATTATCCATTGGGGAGGCTACTGATGGACTTTTATTTCCAAGTTTCAAGGATTCTTCAAGCGCTAATAATTGCAGATCTTCAAACTTAGCTGCTGATAATATTTGCTCAATTAATGCTGACTTTATTTCTTTCTGGGAATTTTTGAATAGTACGGGTGATAAGTTTTTAAGAGATCATCTTACAGACATGGAGGAGAATCTTCCATTATAGCACATTGTATTCTTTTTTTAACTTTTTTAACTTTTACCCTATTTTAATAATAAGAACAAAAACATCAAATAATCATATCTATATACTATTAAACTCGAAAAAAAACAAGTAGTACAAAAGACATATACACATTAGACAGCTAAGAACTTCAAGTTTACTAAATAATCAATTATTGAAAAAAATATGTTTTGGTCTAGTAAGTGTAAGAACCAGTTGGATCTTCAGTTGGACAAGAAGAAGTACCGGTTGCAGTAGTTGATAAACTACAGGCAGCTAATGGTGCCGTCAAGTAACTACCGTAATCATCCCATAAACAGTTACCACATTCTAAACATTCAGGAACAAAGGAGTTGAATTCACTGTCGGAAGCACATAAACAGTCAGAGTCGTAACCGGAATCAGTTTCACAATCTCTGGAAGCTAAAATTGCCATACCACAGTTCATGTGGCATAAGTAAGTAGCAGCAGCAGTTGGAGCTGGCAAAGCGTTAGCTTCAGCAAATGCAATTGGATCAGCGGCAGCAATTGGGGAAGCAGTGGAGATGGAGGCTAAAGCTAATAAAATTGGAGCAATTAAGTTGGAGGCAATCATTTTGTTTTATTTGTTATTGAATTGAGTGATGATTCAAAAATAATATCAAAGACAAGTTAGAATAATCTAAGAGAAAGACGAAGTATCTTTTATAGTATTCATGAAATATATAGTTTTCATCCAAAGTAATCATCTCTTTGGGTAGTTGTTTTTGTAGCGGAGGAAATTGTTCTTGAAGGCTGTTGTAACCGATAGAGGTATCAAGGTGTGTAAAACATTAATCGGAAAACAGAAATTCAAGATGATTAAACAGATGTGTAGGGAAATAACGGTATACAAACTTTGCGGGCTCTCATAATTTAGATTTTACAAAAACCAAGAACTTTATCCTGCATTCATTTGCTGTAATTATCGAACGGGGAAGAACTCATTGTGTGCCTCTGCCGCCTGCATGAAATTGATTGAAGTCTTTGGAATCCCTGGATTTATGCATGTTTGGACCCTTGAAAATTAAAGTTAGGTGGGATCTGACTTTAGTAACACCCGTTATGTCCTGTAAATCGATCGATATTCGAGGTGTTCATGACAGATAATCTTGTTTGTCCTCCAGGTACTCACAGAAAATCACATATTATATACACTTACCCAATATAAGAACAATCCAGGTACTAAGTACGCTAAAATTTAAGTGTGCTAATTTAATCAAATAATTTGTTCTAGCGCAGCATTGAGAAAGTGGACCTTAAAAGCACATCAGAAACTGCAAATTCAAAACTAGGTTGCTTATCTTATGTAGGGGTGTTTCAATTTTAATGCTGATTCAATTTATATCCAAGTAATAGAGCCTTTGTGCTTTTCATTTGCCTTAATCAAAATAAGGTCCGTGGATATCTGAAACTTCTATATAAGAACAGACGACAAAAGCAAACCCCAAGCAATAATCTCAAGCTCAAAACAAACAAGGGAAACTAAACAATACCAGGCACTCCTATGGTTTAGTAATTTTCAAGACAAGTAAATTTGCATAAGTAATAAGAATTGGTACCAGAAAGAAGTCGCGAGAAATTATAATGATTTATTTAGTTTCATTTAAATAAGATAACCATATTCTGGAAATTCCACCCAAAAAGTCTTATTATCCTTTCTAATAATATCATTGTTTATATTTAGGGAATTTACGATAAATCAAAAGAATTAAATTAATTAATAGTAGAGAAGAGGCATAAGCTTGACGTAAAAAAATATTCAAAACAATCGAGAGACAAACAGAAACGGTCTGATGAGGTTCGCGATATATCAGCTTGATCTCATAAGAAAATGATCAGCACAAGATGGAAAGACATTTGATTTTGAAAGATTAAAGAAAAGTCTTCTAAGCTAAGCTAGCTTTCTTGAAGGATCCAACTCAAAGACCTAGGATCAAATTAAGTGGTGAAGAATATTGAAATTGATTTCCGTGATGATCTAGAGACCAACCATGCCACTAAATTGTCTTAGACCCATACTAAACATCATCTGGAATCCTTGCGCACCATATGGGAAATAACTCACTGTATAATATAACACAGATAGAATTTCTGCAATTCCAAATAATAATGTTAGAATGGTTGATTTTAAAATAGCAGCACAATAAAGTGTAATAAACACGGTTGAAAAGAAGATTAATGTGAACGGTAGTCTTTCTTTGGAAAACAAATGTCTTAAATAACTTACCGGACCTTGTAAGCAACCAAAACTAATGACAAACAAGAAGGAACCTAACGTCCACAACATTGCAAATTTTCTTGGTTTTAGAGCTAGCACTGGGGCCAAAAATATACCTAAGGCAAAACAGGCTACTGCACCTAAAATACAAATAAAAAAGCAAAGAAGTCTTTCGAATTTGGACAGCTTGAACCATGATGGCTCCTCTGGTTCTCCTGTGAGATCTTGATTTGATAACGGTAGAACATTGTATGCTTGATTATATGATGACTTGACTGTGCCTGTGAAAGATGAAAATATGTTTCTAGCTTGGCCTGTAATAGTGGCGTCTTCATCCGACGTGGAACTCATGCCTTCTGTAGATCTTGCAGAACGCCAGTTCGAAAGAATTTGAGATTGTTCTTGACTCATTGTCTATTTGTAAATGATTGTTTATCTATTGAAGAAACTGTTGTGAAAAGCACACGGTATCTCTATCTCTATGCTTCGCCTTAGCCGATTTTGATTTTTGACTTGTTGTCTTCTGCCGGATTGACCGACAAAGCGGGATTGCTGACTCTTATCCGCACGTGATCAAAAAATACTGTCGACAAATTATTCCCGTTATTCTATGAATATTCCTTTTAACAAAACCTTAATAAGTTATAGCTCATTAATTATGTTATACAAAACAATTCTTTAATTAAACCCAGTAAATAAATAATATACAAAAAAGAAAAATAAATAAATAAAGGCACATCTCACAATTGTTCATAACCCTGAAGCTGAGTTAGAACGATTCCATTTTGTTTAGCAAATTCATTCAACGTCTCCAAGCTTTTCCCTGCTCTTTTCCAATTATTAGCATTCAATTTTAAAGCTTTCAAACAAGTATCTAAATATCTCAAATGCTTAACTTTAGCAGTATTATTCTCGACATATAGAACTAAATGGATCATTGCCGCAAGATAACAAATGAACCCAAAATGATAAGAAACAAAATCTAATCTCTTGCCATCATCTTTCAAAAGAATCTCAACACAACGACTAACTTCAATTGCTGATGTAATACACTTATTCGAAGAGGATATCGAAGAAGATGAATGCCCAATAAATAATCTTTCGAGTAAAATAGTACAACCATGATAATTCAAAGTAAAATTAAGAACGTGAATATTATTTTGAGTACTGGGATCGTTGAAAATATCAGGCATGGACACCTTTAAATTATTGAAGGTCATTTCCGCTACATGTAATAGTTTGTTTCTTTCTTGGGTATCACCTAAATCACCTTGAATTGAGCATATCTGATCAGTAAACCTATCTAAAATGTACCATAACCTACTAGAATAACTAAATGAAATTTCCATTATAGTATCGTCATTATCATTAAGCTGTTGGTTCGAATTGGGTTCACTCATACTAGTGGACACTTCATAAAATGGTGATATTATACGTTTAAAATGGATACAAGCAGGAACACCTAAGGTTGTAGTTATGATTCTATCTTGAGTGCAAATAGACCAAAGTAAAGCTGATCGGTATGGCGTTGTCTGAGGAGCAAAGCTTGCAGCTACTGAATTCTTATCATAGGAAATATGATAGCCCATATGTTGAGTTAATGAACAAGCCATGGAGATAAATAAATACGACATTGAATCATTCCCCATACCCATTTCATAACATGATAATATTAAAAGACCTTCAACTAAGTATTGATCAAGCTTGGACTTACAAGCATTTATTGAGATACTAACTGCTTGATTTATAAATAATTGTTGCATTTGCTCAGCTTTTGGATTCTTAGAATATATGCAGGCTGTTCCAAATATGGCACACATTAACAGCTGATGCGAAGGAGCTGAATCTGTTGAAAAGTCCCAAAACACAACTTCATCAACCACTTTTGAAAAAATATAGGTAACGTCAGGGGAGTGTCTTTTAAATAATTCCAGTAATTCCAGTTTAAATAAATGATCTACGTAATAAACATGTGTACCGTTCACTCCAATATATGGAGCAAATTCAGCACCAAACGGAGTATTGGCCTTAGACTCAGACGAGTTCTTTCTTGAAAAGTCCCTTTGATCTTCAATGTTTTCTAGTGATATTCTATTCAGATTATTCAAAAGTGAGGAAAAAGAATCAGCATCAGCTTCGTCGGAGACACTGGAGCAGTTAGTTCTACCATTTTGGTCTGACTTATTATTGATCTTTGACTCAGTTAAGACAGCATCAATATCTGAATTAAGTCGTTTCATCATATCTGGATCATGTTTCATTATAAAGTCTTCAAGTTTGTTAGTCTTTTCTTCAAGGTAAAATATATAATCTCCATGGTATTTCCGACGCCTTCTATCACTTTCAATTTGATAAATACAGGTTCTGTGAGTGGAAAGACAGTTCTGACAAGAAGGTATTTTACCATCACAGTCATGCTTCCGTAGATGCTTGCAAGACGAGCAAACACTTGATATATATGAAGATAGACCTGCTGTTGTTGCATCTAAATTATTAGAAGATAGATTTTCTAGGTGGTCGTCGAACGATTTCAGGGAAGGGTTTAAAGCCTGACCCTTCTCTTCAGATGAACTTCGATTGGGCTTGGTAGATGGTGCCTTGGGCATATCCCTCAAATAATTAGGTAAGAATAGCGGTCGTTGAGTTGGCTGAAGAACTTAGACAGGAAAACTGTTAATATATACAGTTAAGCTTGCTAAAGATAAATTTTTGGTTTGGCCATCGCGAGAATCAAGAGTGAGAATCTTAAAGAAATGCCTGCCCGACTGCTTAAAAGTGATTGTATGACTTTTGTTCTGTTATTCTCGGATTTTAGATCTGACTTTTAGTAGAATTGATTGAATTAAGTTCCAATGAATTGGGGAAGGAAGGAGACAAGGTTATCGGTCTCCCTTGACGTAGTAATAGCAGACGGAGAATACTACTCATAATCACAAAAATGGGTTCGAGAAGATTGGCCACAAATCTGAATTAAAAATATAAAGGAAAATTGAGTTACTGTCATTTAATAGATAAATAAATAAATTAAGATGGATTCAAAACAATTAGTAACAAATAAATAATCAAATAAAAATATATAGTCATCCACTAAAATCCTACCAATCTAGAGGGCCATTACTAGCTTCGATTGCTCTTCCAGGAAAGTTGAATTTGTAGACTTTATCAACTCTACCAAAATTGTGTTTCTCTGTCTCCTTTTTGGTAACTCTCCATTTGGAAGTACCTAATAATC
>JAKTPC010000104.1:0-19683 GCA_030557395.1 Ambrosiozyma platypodis
GATCCAATTAAACCCCTCTTACTCATGAGTTTATTGATTCATTGCAACCAATGATGATACTGTTAACTGGATATCAATTCCTATATTATATCGGAATGATATCCACACCCCGATACGTTTTAATACCAGATTTTTAATTAGAGCAACACAACGATATAAGAAGGTTATGACAAGGCTAACCTCTTACAAATCATGGAATGGGGCTATGGCTCAATGGTAGAGCTTTCGATTCCAGATCGAAGGGTTGCAGGTTCGATTCCTGTTGGCCTCAAGTCCATTTTTTTCTCTCTTTTTTAGAGAACACGCACGCCTCGCTTAGTGACACTTTTCGAGACTGACAGAGGACGCGAATTTCAGAGGAGCGAAGTGAGAATGTTTGATTGTTTGTTATTCAGGTACGTGTTTTTAGAGGTTTTGCTCTTTTTTTGGTACTTTTTGTCTTTTCTTGAAGAAAAACTATACCCTACACCGTCACTCTTTTGCCGTCAATTATTGTCAATCATGGTTACCATCATTGGAAGCTCTGCAGCCGTATGTATTTTCCCAACTCTTGTCGTCCTCAGATCACCTCACTCCGTTTCAACTCAACACGTACTCTTCCATTTTAAAAGGAATGAGAAAAAGAAAGAAAACACACAGTTTGAAGCAAGACTTATTAGTGTTCCATATAATCATCAGTCATACTAACATTATATATTGCTCCATGTAATGATAATATAGCTGAGAAAGAAGAAAAACCTGAAAAAATCCGTCAACTTCACCGTCATGGTGATTGGTGAAAGTGGTTCAGGTAGATCGACTTTTATCAATTCATTTTGTGATCAATTAATTGTTCCTCCTTCGAGTACGATTAACCAGAAGCCTTTAGATTATGATCCTTCAAAAGAAGATGAAACTTATTTGGAATTAAGAAAATCTGTTGTCGAATTAGAAGATAATGAAGGTGTTAAAATTAATCTAAATATTATTGATACCCCAGGTTTTGGTTCCAGTTTAGATTCTTCTTCTACTTTCCAAATTATTAAAGATTTTTTGAAAAGTCAATTCGATGAGATTTTAGTTGAAGAGTCAAGATTAAGAAGAAATCCAAGATTTAAAGATGGTAGAGTCCATGCTTGTTTATATTTTATCACTCCAACCGGTCATGGTCTGAAAGAATCAGACGTCACAATCATAAGGGAATTAGGCAATTTGGTTAACATCATCCCAGTTATAGGTAAGGCTGATTCTTTAACTTTACAGGAGTTACAATTCAACAAAAAACTAATCAGAGAAGATATTGAACACTATAAGTTACCACTTTTTGATTTCACAGATGAATACTTTTCATTAGATGATTATTATGATGCTGGTGCAGCTGATGATCAAGAAGATGAAACAACAGAATTAAATAGATACTTACAGAACACTGTCCCATTTGCTGTTATGGGTTCAAATACAGTTATCAAAGATGAAGCCACTGGTGAGTTGAAAAGAGTCAGAAAATATCCATGGGGAATTGTCGATATCTTCGATAATGATATTAGTGATTTCTTAACTTTGAAAAACACTTTATTAATCACTCATTTAAATGATTTGAAAGACTATACCCATGAAGTTCTTTATGAAAATTACAGAGTTAAAACTCTAGGTGAAGAAGAAGAAGAAGAACCTGTCGATACTAGTATCTCTGGAGAAGGTTTCGCTTCAGGTACAAGTCAAAGAGTGATATCACTGTCTCAAAAGCCATCCTCTCCAGTCATTGGTAGAATTACCAGTGATAGAATGGCTGGTTCTCCTAAGATGAATGTTAATGAAAAGGAAGAACAAATCAGATTAGAAGAAGAAAGACTAAGAGCATTTGAAGAAAGAGTTCAAAGAGATTTGATGAAAAAGAGAGAGGAAATTGAAGCTAGAGAAAGAGAATTAGCCGAAATCGAAAGAAGATTGAAACAACAAGGTCTAGTTGAATGATCCCTGTTACTTAAATTTGTTTTTTTTGTTTAACTTTTTTAATCTTTCACTTGCCTTTTGGAACTTAATATATGAGTCTTTAATGCTTGATCTGATTTTTATTATCATTAATTTTTTGTTGCTACTATCATCATAGACTATCGGTTATCTTAGAGGTCCATTTGTCTTAGTCATTCCTTTAAAATTATTGCTATTATTTCTTTCTGTTAACTCCTTGTTGCACATAACTCGATACCTTTGATTAATGATTCCTGTTTCTTTTTTTTATGTGTCCTGTTGGTTACATTGTCTTTTTTTTTTATACTACTATTTTGTTACTTTCCAGTCTTTGTTGTGTATTCTCTGTTCAAATGTATTTCCTTTTAATTTTCCCTTTTTATTCTTTTCATAATCCTTTTATTTTCATCTTAACGTTTCACTCTCCTTTTTTTTTATTATTTTGTTGATTAATACTTTTTATTTTTTTTTCATGGACTAGTGGGTCTACCAAACCAAAATCAGCAGATTCCTTTTTACTTTTATTGTATTTACATCTTATGTTTAGTTATATTATACGTTCTGTTTAATCATTCTTCATTCCTTCTCAAAAGTTATTTCTACTATGTAAAAAGAAAAATTGAGTACCCAGCACGAGAAGTCTGGCAGTACTGTTGGATTAAGTTTCTTAATATTGCTTTAAAAATCGGCTTCAAAGAAATACACGCCAATGAGGGAGGTCACCAAAAAACTTAACCTGATTAACTAACTCAAAAGCATATTTCTCACAAGTCATATTTGAATTTATCTGGCTTGATAGGATAGATACACATCCTACAAATACACTCCTTGTATACCCTTGAATAAGTCTTAAACCGTAGATATTACCTGAACTTAACAATCCCACAATGTCAATGTCCAAATGAAAAGTTAGCCGATTTCTCCACTTATTCACTAATTGGTAATGCTGCTTCCAAACTTTTCATATGCTGCTGGAAACTTGTTGGTTAGCTGCTTATCAACTTAAACATTCTTCTGTGAACAGCCACCTGTGCCACTCAAAGATCCTTCTATTACCCAATCACAACAACTCCTGAGGTGGCCCATTAACGCCGGTTATCCCCTTTTCAGAAAGCTCTATAAGGTGCAATTGAGGTTCTCCCAACAATCAGCAATCAGCTGAGATGAGGTCGCGTGCCCTGGCGACAGGTTGCGAGCTCGTGCGACGCATGTGAAAACCAGAACTAGAATTAGAGCTGCTACCACAATTATAGAGCAAAAAGGTTGTACTGCATGTGAACCGTCCACAGGCCCAGTTCAACAGTTTTGAAATATGATGTGTAGTGATTAGATTTCCACAACTATTTAAGTCTGGACAATTCCCCCTCTTGCATTTTCTGATCCGTTCCTTTTCTTCTGTTTCTTCTGTTCACTCTTGTTCCACAGCAATCAAAGCTACTCACCTACTAAGTCATCAATTAATCAATCAGACCTCTCAACATGTCTATCATTGAATCTGCTACCACCATTTACAACGAAATGATCAACGATGTTGACTTTTCAAACAAGTTATTCCAAAGTATGTCTCCTTTAGCCGAGTGTGGATTGACAATCAATACTTCACCCCCTCCCAGCATTATAGAGATACTAACACATAATAAGCACATTAACTAGAATCAATTTTTTTTGTTTGTTTCAACCCATTATACTGGAATTTTGGTGCTAGATTAGAATACAACACTAAGTTACTGTCCAAACTGGCTTTTGGTTCAAAGACTATTGCAGTTTATCTTTTCTCATTATCTGTGTTTGTTTTAGGTTTAATTAGAGATGATATTTATAGAGAAGCCATCCTAGCCCAAGCTACATCTCCTTACTTGGATAATGTCTACGCTCAAGTCGCAGGTTTAGTCAGCTTCTTAATTGGCTCTGTTTTTGTTGCTTCGAGTATGTTTTCTTTAGGAGTTGTCGGAACATACTTGGGAGATCATTTTGGCTTCTTAATGAAGGAAAGAATAACTTCCTTCCCATTTAATGTCTTGGATAATCCAATGTATGATGGCTCAACTTTGTGCTTCTTAGGTACCGCTTTATGGTATGGTAAGCCAGCTGGTTTGGTCGTCTCTGCTTTTGTTTATGGTATGTATCAGTTAGTTGAGTTGATTGAAGAACCTTTCACTGCTAAAATTTATTCAAATAAGTCTGCAGAAGTCAATTCAAAAGCAGATTAGACTAGTTTGTTATGTTTATGATTTCATGATTAAATGATCTTTAAATTATTCTTCTTGCTTATATATTATTAGAGTTTGTTTACGATAGATAACTCCTTTCATCTTTTCCTTCCGTGATTTTATCAAAAATCCTTACTTTACATATAGTACACGTATACTTTTAAAACATGTCCTCAAATTAAGTGGTACATTAGCATAATTCTTTTCGAAAGTGTTGTCAAACCAATTTTTGTTTGTCCAACAAAAAATACAAGATAACACGACAGAACAACTGTGACTACAAAACTCACCAATAAATAACATGGCCGTCACACGTGCTTCGCTAAATAATCCTAAAACTAAAATTTCTTTAACCAAAAAACATTCGTATCTAGAATTTCTCCAAATTTAGCGAGAAAGTGGTTGCGCACACATAGTTTGTCTTATATGTGAGAGCCAGAAATACCACTAACAAAAATAATTTCTTTAGTAATTCATCAACAGTAAGGTCTACTAAAAATATATTTATACAGAGATATAGCTACTGATACAAGCTACAACTTAAAGGTATTCTCAACAAAGTCCAAAGTAATAATCAGGCGTGATCAGGGACATTACACGAATTGTGCTGGAAAAGTGACTTTTGAAATGAGGGCGTTTGAAGAATCGGTAAAGTTTTCGTTTCACTCGCTTAAAAAAAAAGGTGGGGTGATGTAATTTCGCTTGTTTTTTCTCTACTGGATTTGGTTAAACACACGGCCCGTTTGTAGTTTTGTAGAGAGAGAGAGAGAGAGAATTTCAACTTTCATGCCATGATGGATGATTGATTCTAAGAGTGTTGAACGCCAACTAGTTTGACAAGAATTTACAAATTTCATGGTTATGTAGGAAACATTAAGTTTTATCAGGAATCATTAAACACGAATTAACTACTACTATACAAAGGTAACAACAACATAAACAAACAAAGAAATGAATAAAAAAGGCCATTAGAAAAAATCACAAATAAATTAATAATTTGATGTAACTTTAGAACTAGTGTGACTTAAAGCTTTCTTTTCACTTTCATTTTCTGAAGAAGAACTACCCCTATGAATTAACTGAACATCACCATTTTCTTCATCATCGAACCCTTCACCTGTAAGACCACCTTTAAATTCAGCATGATGAGCATCCCATTCAGCCAAATGTTCATTCTTCACTTTAACCACAGTATGACCTCTGACTAGACCTCTTTCACTTTGGACATTATATTCCTCAATTCTGTATTGGTAGCCACCAATCTTAGGCAAGATACCAGCCCAAACCAGATAATAGCCAATACAAACTGACAGTATACCGATTGTGGTAATTGGATAAGTAGCATAGAAGAATGACACATCACTACCAATTAATGTACCTTCTGGTGGAACGAAAGCCATACATAAAACAAACAGTGACCATAAGAATACAATGGCTAGTAGTGGTGTTGGAATATGGAATTCTCTATAACCCAGGCCTTTCTTTTTTCTATCTCTACGTAATTTGAACAAACCAGCAGCCATCAAAGCTTCAAATATGTAATTTGAATAAGATCCTAAATCAATAATGAAGTTGTAAGCATCCCCTGGAGGAGGAGCTAATAAAACAACTAGATTAACTATGAAAGTAACTAGAATTGGAAAAATAGGAGTACCAAAAGGCTTAACATTAGTCCATAATTTTGGATATGGTAAAACACCCTGTCTACCACACTCTCTTAATGATCTTGAATGAGCAATGAAAACAGTTAATAGATGGCCAAAAGATGAAATTGCAACAAAAGCACACATGCATCTAACTGCTGCTTCGGTTTCAAAAATCTTTTCAAAGTATTTAGCTGCAACTAAATTACCAGCAGTTTTGATATCGGCAACATCACCAATACCAGCATAGTAAGCAGTAACACATAATATGTATAACAAAAATATAACGAACAAGGTTAATGGAACAAAATATTTGTATGTTCTGATAGTATTCTTTGGATTTGTCTCAGCAACAACACCAAAGGAATATTGAGTACCTCCATAAGCAAACACAACTTTCAAAATAGCATTAGAAATATCGTTACCATCTTTAGTGGTACCTTCCCAAGCATTATTGAAAACAGAATGATCTTTTTTAACCTTTGTGGAACCAGCTAAAGTAGCAAATCCCGAAAATGCAACAAATAAAATAAACACAATCTTAGCAAATCCTAGAACGTTATTCAGTCTCATGGCAACTTTAGTACTTAACGCAACAGTCAAAGCAGCAATAGCTAATGGTGCAACACTTAAACCTCTAACTTGCCAGTCACTAGCCTCGTAAGCAGCAGCTCTAAAAACATAGGTAGCAAAAGCAGAAGCAGAAGAAGTAGAGAAAGATAGAATGACTGTAACTGCAGCATAGACAACAGGAATCATAAATTGAGGTTTTGGATAAGCCTGTTCTAAATACGACACCTCTCCACCAGAACGTCTTCTAAAATAAGTAACGTATTCAATGTACATGAAAACTTTTAGTAATGTAACCAAGAAACCAACAACCCAAAAAACGTAAGTTGAACCAATAGAACCCAGTGATTTTAAAATAGTACCCGGTGTTGCAAAGATACCCGTACCGATAACACCTTGTAAGATTAAATAAAATGCAGAAACATAAGTAACTTGATAGCCTAGTGGAGATTTCTTTTCAACTGGAGCACCATCTGAATCTTGCTCATCCGTGAAAGAATCAATATCATCATCACTAACTTTAGTTGAACTATCAATACCAAAAATAATGACCAGACAGAAGTTTTTGATACCTTTCAGAATACCAGAAGACATAGTTGACGTAAAATTTTATTGTTAAAAAAGCATCTCTAATGATAATGAAAATTTGCTGATCTGGGAGGAAGAGAATCAGATATTTATATAAAACTAAGATTTGCGCAATTCGGCTAATTAGTAAATATAATTTCAAATTCTGTCAAAGTTCTTCACTATAATACCAAGCAACTTGTAAAGAGCCCACACATACATTTCATCCTATGTAAGCAAAATCGGTACTTGATGTGGCAGAACGGAAAATAATATCAAATTTTATCAAAATACGGCATTCTACCTAGATCCATATGTACGTCCCGAAAACTTAATTGCAAGACCCTGCATATTAGTCTATCTAGCTAATGATACCAGGTGCTTATTGGACAAAATAAATTTTGAGGAACGGTAGAGTTCCGCAAGTAAGACTCCATAGTTGAGTATCACTGTGGTGTCGATTGTGCGATGGCAAGATAAAGACTACCCCCAATTTCTAAAAGTTGAAGATAACTGGAAGTTTGCAGTGTACACCACCAATTAAACAGACTAATCGAAATAAGTGAATGATGGACCCTTTTATATAAGTAGATCGATCAACGGTTATCAGGCTGCAAAGAATGCTATATATAACATAACCAGCTTATCCTTAACTGTGAGAAGTCGGCTACCATCACCACCACCACCACCACCACTACCACCACAAGAACAACAAGATTAACGGCCACAATTTAACACAAATCCTTAACGTAACTTTGGATGTCCTTTATCTCTGGCCACAGTTGTGTTATATAAGAGCCACCACATTATCTGAGGCGCGTCCATTATACCATCATAATTTGAGTTTATTGATCAAGATCTTACAATATCGCAAAAACTTAATTCCAATCGGAGGGACATACTTTATAAAATTCAAGTAGAAGGTATCAATGGGCCATCTGGCTGGTATGTATGAGGGTGTAATTTTTGAAGGGCCGGAGTGGAGTAATTACGTTACTGGATTTGATGATTAGGATTGATGTTTCCAATTCCATATAACGATCCACAATTCTGTTGAGGAAGCGCGGCGCTAGAGGGTATTGACCTCTCTTTTATCTCATATAGTTTAGTTATAGCTACTTAAGTGGTCACTTAAAAAAATGTATTGCTTAGTCTAACTTAATCTTAATGATCAAATTAAAAAAGCTTCATGTACCCGATCACTTGTTTGTTTGTTGGTTGGTTGGTGAAAAAATACAATAAATCCAGGAAGTGCCAGAAGCAACTGTCGAGCATTCTATACAGAAGATTTTAGAGGACAAAGGACTAGACAACTAGAAAAGCCATAGATGTATAAAAGAAAAGAAAAAGAAGAAGTAAAAATAAATTCAAAAGCTAATAAAGTTGTTGGAGGTGAGTACTCCAATAACCATAATCATGGTTATATGAAACCGAGTACGTAAGATAGAGATATAATTTGGTAATACTATAAAATTAATATCCAGTCAACTGTATCATCATCATTGGTTGCGACAAACCAAAAAAAAACTCGTGGGTAAGAGGGGTTCAATTTAATTCATATAATGATTCAGTCTTGATTTTATCCCGTTTAAGGGTATTGTAAGTATAGCAAATATGGTAAAAGACGGACTTCTAAGTAATAAACTTTATGTATGTATAATCTTTTCAATCGATTTTCAAGACTTTGATAACCAATAGAGTCAGCTTGGATTATTATAACTTCACATACTTAATTTGGAAATTATGTTATGTCATAATTAACCAACTTCTTTTGAACAGTACAAGTTTTAATTGGAAAACTGGTATTGAGTTAGAAGTGTCAGATATCTCTGGAGCGAATCTAGCTAGATTCTCCCACTATCCACATCCTACAAGAAGACATGGAACAATTTGAATCACAATTTAAAAAAGGAGTACTGCGCTTTTGTTTAATTTTTTTAAAAGAAATATATTTATATTAACCTATACAATAAATCCAGAAGGTCCTATAAGGAGCTGCCATGCTGTACAGAAGATTTTAAAGGGAAAACACAAGTAAAAGGTGATAGAGACCAAAATAAATGCTCACGATATTTTGGGAAGCAGTATGCGCTGCTCGCAGCTACAAATTAAGATAGTGAAAAATTCGAGTGTTTTCGCCTCTTTGGCCAAGTGGTAAGGCGTCGCACTCGTAATGCGAAGATCACCGGTTCAATTCCGGTAAGAGGCACAGTGTATTTTTGTTACGACAATTCAATTTTTTGCCATTCAACTACGTTTATATTCATAATCCAAGCTTTAATATCGTTCACGATAGTGTGACTCTCGATGTTGTTGTGAACCCATTTAATTGAATGGTTGAATGGTGAGGTAGATCGCTCGTCGGAGGTTGAGCTTACCTTTTCCTATAAAACCAAACTGAACGCACTGAACGCATGTATATAGGAAAGAATTATATTAATCTAGTAGAATTCGTAAATACAGCATGTATATAATATATAAAATGTTACTCAAAACGTGAAAATATGATATGATAAATAGGAAAAAAATAAACGTGAACAAAACAAAAAGAAAACACAAAATAACAGGTATTAATAATTTGGATTTTTCAAAAAATGTGAGAATAAATGATAAAATAAAATCAGAAGAAAAACAATAGTAAAGCTTTTTTAATAATACTCTAATAGTAAAATAAGGTAAAAATTTCAATCATCACAAAAATGAAGACAAAGAAAACCAGCATCAGAGAGAAGCAAAAAATTAAAAAGAAGGAATATAAAGTTCCCCAACTAGTAAAATACCCTCTTATTCTTTTTCACTTTTAATTCAACTAGTTGTTTAGAAATCAACACCAATGACCATAGCTAACAAAGCCATTCTAACAAATAAACCATATCTCATTTGTCTGAAGTAGGCAGCTCTTTGATCAAAATCAACTTCTTCCTTGATTTCATTAACTCTTGGTAATGGATGCATAACACACATGTGTTGCTTAGCATAAGATAGGATTTTGTTATCAACAATATAAGAATCCTTTAATCTTTCATAGTTAGCTCTGTCCTTGAATCTTTCTTCTTGAACTCTAGTACAGTATAAGACATCAGACTTAGCAATAATATCCTTAGTCAATTCTTCAGATTCAATAACTAATAAGCCAGTTTTCTTTAATTGATCTCTCAGATTGGTTGGCAATCTTAATTCAGGTGGAGAAACCAATTGAATTCTAACTTGATAATGTTGTAACAATTTACATAAAGAATGAACTGGTCTACCATATTTCAGATCACCCATGAAAGTAACAGTAATACCATTAACAGTACCCAATTCTTCTCTCATAGTGAATAAGTCTAGGAAAGCTTGGGTTGGATGTTCTCTTGAACCGTTACCACCGTTAATGATTGGGACTGGAGAATACTTAGCAGCAATATCAGCACTTTCCTCAGATGGGTGTCTAATAACAATAGCATCAGAATAACAAGCCATAGTTCTAATAGTATCTTGTAATGTTTCACCTTTCTTAACAGAAGAACCTTGTTCAGAGATTGGGACAACTCTACCACCTAATCTTTGCATAGCAGCATTAAATGAAGAAGCAGTTCTGGTTGATGGTTCAAAAAAAGCAGTAGTTAATACTCTACCCTTTAAGATATCTAAAACACCTTCTCTTTCAACAGCTAATCTCATTTCTTGAGCAACAGCAAATAAAGCATGTAAGTGATATCTTGAAAAATCATTGACAGATAAAATAGATTTTCTTAAGAATGGGTTGTTGTTCTTAATGTAGGTAGAAACAGCATTTGGTGGAGTTAATTCCCTTGGAGGCTTATAAGAAACTAAATCAGCACCAGTTGGAGCATCTGAATCATCAACAGCTGATTCTCTTAAACTATTAATAATTGAAGATCTCTTAGCAGTTGAATCAAAAGAGAATCTTGAAGATCTTCTGGTGAAAGCTGGAGATTGTGGAGCGACTGGAGAAGCGACAGAAGCAACAGCCTTCTGTGGGGCTTCCAACAATGAAGAAGTGTGTTGAACCAGTTTGGTATTTTCCTTACCTAAAGCTTCGTTAACAACAAACTCACCTTCTAAACAAACAGTTTGTTCATTCATGTACACTCTTTCAACAGCACCCTTCAAAGCCTTAGAACTAAATGGAGAGAATAAAGAACTGACTTTACCCTTTAATGAAACAACTAATCTATCAATGTTAACTTCTATTGAAGATTCATTATTAGTTAAACCTAAGATCTTGATTGGTGCATCATGTAACTTGGCAGTAATATCATCGATGGTTAGCTTACCTTCAGAAACAGCTTGGAATAATAATGGTAAAGCATCAGCAAAACCTAAACCTGGAGTAACTTGCTTACCTAAGAATTCAGCTAAAGTAGTTGGTAAGGTACCAATAGAAAAGGCATCAATAGATTGAACATTATCCCATAAGGCCTTTTGATCATCTTTAGTTGGTAAGAATGAAGCACCTGGGTAGTCTTCTTGAGATAAAAATAATGCGTAAATTGAAACATCACAAGTAATACCTAAGTTCTTTTCTTTAGACATCATAATTAAAGCTAAATCTTCCTTTCTTGTAACGCCAGTAACGTGAATCTTCTTGTTGAATAATGAAGCCAATAATAAAGTAGAAGCTAAATCGGTAGTCTTAGCATCAGTAAAAATAGGTTTAAAATCAACCCAAGCGGCAAATTGAGCAGAGGTGATTGCTAATTTGTTTGGACCAAATTCAGATGATGGTAAGTATAAAGAAGAAGTTAAACCTGAAACATGAGGAATTTGAGCTGCATTTTCATCAGTTGCAGCAACAGAGAAAGCATAATCAGTGTAAGCGGAGCCTTGTAAAGCTTCGTGAGTCTTAGCTAAAGATCTGGCATCGACAATGATAGCACCATCAGTGGATAATGGTAAGATAGAAGTAAAAGTAAAACCAGAAGCTAAAGCAGCTTTAGATGTTTCTTCATAGCTTGGTGCGGCAGATTGACCATCTAAAGCTGGCACAAAAGTAGAAATAGAAACTAAACCTGGTAATTCAATAGTGTTGTGAGAAGTTTGAGAATCAATATTAGAAACTTCCAGTGGGATATTTCTAGCCAAAGCTTCAATTAATAATTTAGCATTTTTAACATTAGTGATTAATGGGACAGCATAATCAACAGCCATTCTTCTAGTTCTGTAACCATTGGAGACATAAGAAGCTGGTCTTCTGAATCTGTTAGCAGATGGCAAATTGATGTACAAATCAATCAAGTTGTTAGCTAAATGTTGAGTCAAAGAATATTCCGCCTTTTGACCTTCTTCATCTTCACTTAACAATTCTAAGTATTTAACTGGAACATTATGTTCTTGAATGAAATCAGCAGTACCGGCAGTAGCAAATAAAGAGTAACCTAATTCATATAATTTTCTAATGGAAGGTAATAATTCAATCTTTTCTTTATAAGAACCAATAGATAATAGAATGTTCTTGTTTGGCATTTGGAAACCAGTAGAAATTAAAGATTTCAAATAAGCTTCATATTTGTTATGACCGAAACAAGCAACTTCACCAGTAGAAGCCATCTCAACACCCAAAACTGGATCAGCCCCGGATAATCTTGAGAAAGAGAATTGCGGAACCTTAATAGCACAGTAATCATCTGCTAATTTTTCACCTGGATATGGAGTAACTGGTAAGTCCATGATAACCTTAGTAGCCATCTCAATCATATCAGTACCAACAACCTTAGAGTTAAATGGGAAAGATCTAGAAGCTCTAACATTACATTCGATAACCTTGATTTCATTGTTTTTAGCAATAAATTGAATGTTATAAGGACCAGTAACATCTAAAGCTTTACCAATTTTAGCAGTAGCTTCAACAATTCTTCTAACAGTTTCCTTGTCTAAATCTTGAGGTGGAACAATTAAAGTAGCATCACCAGAATGGACACCAGCATTTTCAACATGTTCAGCAACAACATGCATGATTAACTTACCATCCTTAGCAACGGCATCCATTTCAATTTCTTTAGCATTTTCAATATACTTAGTAATAACAACTGGATAATCTGGAGAAACTTCAACAGCTTGGGATAAGTAGGAAGCTAAATCATCTCTGGTATAGACAGTATTCATAGCAGCACCGGATAAAACATACGATGGTCTAACTAAAACAGGATAGCCAACTGTGTTAGCAAATTCTTCAGCTTCCGCAAATGAAGTCAATTCTTTCCAAGCAGGTTGATCAACGCCAATGTTATCTAACATTCTTGAGAATTTATATCTGTTTTCAGCAGAGTCAATCATTAATGGAGAAGTACCTAGAATCTTAACATTTTGTCTGTGTAAGTGTAGAGCAATGTTGTTTGAAGTTTGACCACCCATAGAAATGATAACACCAGAAGATTTTTCTAACTCATAAATATCTAAGACTCTTTCTAAGTTAATGGTTTCAAAATATAATCTATCAGCTTCATCGTAATCAGTAGAAACAGTTTCAGGGTTGTAGTTAATCATAATAGTCTTGAAACCTTCTTGTCTTAAAGTTCTAATGGCTCTAACAGCACACCAATCGAATTCAACAGATGAACCAATTCTATAAACACCAGAACCTAAAACAACAACACCATTATCGTTGAATTCAACATCACTACAGTCAGCACTGTAAGTAATGTATAAGTAATTAGTGAAAGCAGGGAATTCGGCCGCAACAGTATCAATTTGCTTAACAAATGGAATGACACCAGCTTCTTTTCTCAATCTTCTAATAGCAACTTCATTGGAGTTCAAGAATTTAGCAATTTGTCTATCTTCGAAACCTAGTTGTTTAGCTTCTTTCAAAACTTTAACGGGTAGTTGTTCCTTGGTAATATAGGAGGCAATCTTGTTACCATACTTGATTAAACCTTCTAGTTTGTTTAAGAACCATTTATCAATGTTGGTTAATTTATGAATCTTATCAACAGAATAACCATCAGTCATAGCATTCGCGATTGCAAACAATCTTTGATCAGATGGCGTTTGTAATTCAGAGTCAATATCAATTGACATCAAAGCTTCGGTACTGCTGAAACCGATATTATGATAATCAGTTGATCTAATAGCTTTTTGGATGGCTTCTTCAAAAGTTCTACCAATGGACATAACTTCACCAACAGACTTCATAGAAGATGATAATAAAGTAGAAACTCTGGTGAATTTCTTTAAATCCCATCTTGGAATTTTAACAACACAGTAATCTAAAGATGGTTCAAAACAAGCACAAGTAACTTTAGTAACAGAGTTTTTAATTTCATTTAATGGAATATTTAAGCCTAATTTAGCGGCAGTGTAAGCTAATGGATAACCAGTGGCTTTGGAAGCTAGAGCAGAAGATCTGGATAATCTGGCATTAACCTCAATAATACAATATTCCTTAGAGTATGGATTTAAGGCATATTGAATGTTACATTCACCAACAACACCTAAATGTCTAATAACATTAACGGCAGTAGTTCTCAGCATATTGTAATCTTCGTCAGATAAAGTTTGAGAAGGAGCAACAACAATAGAATCACCAGTGTGGATACCTAATGGATCGAAATTTTCCATGTTACAAACAGTAATACAGTTATCAAATGCATCACGAACGACTTCATATTCAATTTCTTTCCAACCCTTCATGGATCTCTCAACTAAAACTTGAGGAGAAGCAGCAAAAGCTTTGTTACATAATTCAATTAATTCCTCTTCATTATCAGCAAAGCCAGAACCTAGACCACCCAAGGCATAAGCAGCTCTAACAATAACAGGGAAACCAATGTCTTTAACAGCAGCTATTGCCTCTTCAACGGACGAAGCAGATGCAGACTTAGCACATTTTTCGTTAATTTCTTCCATAGCCTTAGCAAATAAATCTCTATCTTCAGTGGTAATAACAGTATCGATTTGAGTACCTAAAACTTTAACACCTAAAGATTCGAACTCATCTTTTAATTCGATACCAACAGATAAAGCGGTTTGTCCACCAAAAGTACAATAAATAGCATCTGGTCTTTCATGCTTGATAACTTTTCTAACGAATTCTGCAGTAACAGGTAAGAAGTAAACCTTATCAGCTAAACCTTTGGAAGTTTGAATAGTAGCAATATTTGGATTAATCAAAATAGTGTAAATACCCTCTTCTTTTAAAGCTTTAATAGCTTGAGAACCAGAGTAATCGAACTCACCAGCTTGACCGATGGATAACCCACCAGAACCTAAAACTAAAACTTTTTTGACATTTTCTCTTGGATGAGTAGCTCTATTTTCTTCTAACTTACCACCTGGGAAATAAACTGGTTTCATAACACCATTGGATTGTTTAAATTCAATAACAGATTGAATGAAAGTATCAAATAAGAATTCAGTGTCTCTAGGACCAGGAGTAGATTCAGGGTGGAATTGAACGGAAAAGAAGGGCTTTTCAGTGTTGTAAATACCTTCATTCGAACCATCGTTAGCATTAACAAATAATTCCTTCCAGCCTGAAGTTAAAGTATCAACATCAACAGCATAACCATGATTTTGAGAGGTGATGTAACATCTACCAGAGATAGTTGAAGTACATGGAATATTGTGACCTCTATTACCAAACTTCAATTTTAGAGTGCTAGCACCGGAAGCAGTGGCCATTAATTGATGACCTAAACAAATACCAAAGATTGGAGTTCTAGCTTCTTTTAAAGCAATTCTTAATTTTTCAACGACATCAGTCATAACAGCTGGATCGCCAGGACCGTTAGAAATAAATAAACCATCATATTCTTCTCTATTGAAATCATGGTTGTAAGGAACGACTTTTAGAGAGACACCTCTGTTAACGAAACATCTAATCTGATTGTATTTCATACCAACATCAACAGCTAAGATTCTAATAACTTTACCATCTGGACCTTTCTTGGCTAAATTAGATGGTGGATCATAAACAACTGGAGTTTTAGTAGAAACTTTAGCAACTAAATTTTGTGTGTTTGGATCATTCCATGCTGGAAATTCAAAGTTGTCTCTCCAAGTTAATTCGGAAGTTAGTTCATCAAATGAAGCATTTGAGTTGGATAAACCAATTCTACCTAAAGTTGAACCTCTTTCTCTCAATCTTTTAGTTAAAGCTCTAGTATCGACACCATACATAGCTGGAATACCCTGCTCCTTTAACCATTGTCCTAATGAAGATTTAGCCAAGTAATGAGAGTATTTCTCAGTATAATGAGCAACGATTAAACCTGCAACATGAATTTTGGAAGATTCGAAATATTTAGGTAAGGTTTCAACGATATCATCTTTCAAGTCTCTATCAGGAACACCATAGTTACCAACTAAAGGATAAGTAATGACTAATATTTGGCCTTCATAAGAAGGATCAGTGATAGATTCAGGGTAGCCAACCATACCTGTTTGGAAAACAACTTCACCAGCAGTTGAAACAGGGGCACCAAAGGAGTAACCTTGTAGAGCAACACCATCGTGTGTTTCCAAGGTCATCAAAACATCAGTTTTGGAATGTAACGGTGGAGTGATAGGGTTTGAAAACTTTTCAATAGACATTGTGTAGGTATGCTCAAGTGTTCAAAGAGTAGTTAAGGTCTGTAACAGGCAACAAAGACTTTACGGAAAAACGAGATGAGATCCATAGTCAATTAGTTAGTATGTCGGACTTTCTTTTTCGGAGAAGATAAGGGGTCACAAGAGCAAAGGAAGGTTTGGGGAAGGGCTGAGTTACTCACAACCGGGTTTACTTATGGGATGTTTCACCAAGAAAGACTACTTCTAAAAGGATGACACGGAGATACGGGAAATGACTGGAGCGGAACTACAACAACAGCAACGACTACTGAAGGCAACAGACAACAAGATGGAGGGATATCTCTTCTTTTTCCTTCAGAAGAAGTTGATTGTTAAAGAATCAACAGTCAAAACCCATATCTTGTGTCATCCAATTAAAAGTGTCTTAATTATAGTGTAATCTCCAGGTGGGTAAACCAGTCTGAAACTGATGGCTTAAAACATACCTTTTGTAAAAGTCAAATATCAAGTGGGTATGATAATAAAAAGATGCTTTTAGGATTAAAATCTAATCGGTTGGGGAGTCAATTAGAATTAATATGGTAAAAGGCAACTGTGTGGGTAAACTATTATTGAAAGGGGACTATTTCGTATAATAATTAAGTCAAAGTTGTTTCAGTGGAAATGGCTTTGAGGATGTTGTTTGAGTTCGGGTAAGACACTTAAAAGAGGATGAACAGACAAGAAAAGAGCTTTCTTCTGAAGGGAAAAGAGAAAGAGAGAGAGAGAAGGGAAGAAAGAGGGAAAATGAAGACCCCAACTTAGCAGTTGAAAGTGGTTTTTAGCAGAAGGTGATTTTGCTCTTTATTTATACAAAAAAAAAAATTGTGAAAAAGTTTTTATGCGGCGCACGCTGCAGAAGTCACTGACTCAACATAATAAGGGCATTTGCTGGTCTGGTGCTGCTGGTTTGTATCCAGGTTAGTTGTAAGGTTATTGTGTTGGTGTATGGTTGGTTGGTTATTCAGAAGTTGATGGATCAATCTCCTGTGTATTGCATGCAAGTCCCGAGTCCAGACTGTACGATTCCAGTAGAAAAGCTTGTTTAAACGAATCACAAATTACCTAAATCATACAGCTGTTAGAGTCTGTCCACCTAGTTAAGTTTGGGCCCGTCAAGGTTTTGAATCTGGCATGACTTGTATATCCTACATATAATACATGGTACTGGCTTCTTCAACTCTGCCGATCGAAGTCAATTCGAATAACTCAATTGTATTTATTTAAATAATAAAGAAGCTTGCTACAGTGACTCAGATCTTGTTCCTCTGAGGTAAGAAAAGCTGCAGATTGGTTGAAAACGGCAAGCACCGGAGTGGTGCACGGATGTGTATATTTTGTGGGCTTTACTGCTTTACTGGCTATTGGAATGATTCTATTATGATTCCAACTGAATGCAGACACAAATTTCAAAAGAGATTGAAAATTCTTTCATTGATTAAAAGGACATTGAGAGTATACCAACTGGAGAGAATCTATTCCAGAGAATAATGATCTGAACCTGAGTTATTCTCTTGGGTAAAAAAACCAATTTCCGAACCATACGGTTAAAAACATTTGTTTTCGGACAATGAAGGCGACTCTATCGACGATTCTTTGCGCAACGCTAAAACTTTTCCTCAACCATTCATTATACACCAATTTTTGTTTGTTTCACAATTTTTTTTTAACTGGACTTTAATTTCCTACTGCCATCCATTTCTACTAATTCTACTGTTGATGAAACCCGTTTTCGTGCTCCACATTACCATCAAGAGGGTGATAAGGATACGAGTGATGAAGCTTACACTGATGAAGCTGATGCTAGTGAACCAGATTATCCTGAATATATAAACTTTGTTTTATCTGATAACAATGAAGCACTAACTATATTCAATACTTCAAATCATGCTCATACTGAGAACGCTATACCTACCAATGATTCAACTAATGATCATGATTCTGATATTTCCTCAATTATTATTAGTCTAGATAATGACTTTGATGACTCTCGTACGGTTTCTAATACCAACTAACCCAAATATTGCCGGTATTGAACTTGAAATTATTTAAACAGTAGAATTAGTAGAAATGGATGGTAGTAAATAAAGTCAGTTAAAAAAAATTGTGAAACAAACAAAAATTGGTGTATAACATTGGACAATAATAATTATTAATCTTGGTAAAGTTGTGAATTAAATTCATAAATTCATATTGGAAGTTATGGAAGAAAAACTCCCCCGATGCTGAAGATAACGAAGTTATAAGTGCTATAAGTAGACTTAATGATATTGAGGAGATCATGGAGTTGTTAAACATCGATGGCAAAGATCAAAAATTAGTTTATTACGAAAAATATAATGTGGTTGTTAATTTCCTTTGGAACATTCAATTTGCCTTTTAAAACTCTATAAATTTCAGCAAACGTTAAGTCTTTAGCGTAACCATCAATAATATCGGTCTTAAATGATTCTTGCAAACTCATAAACAATTCAGGTTCATGTTCTTCCAAATTCGTCGTCAAACTAGCTTGTCGATCTCCGCCTTCTTCGTCCAATGCGTCAGCAATTAAAATTTGTAGTAATAGCACATCTTGGGGTCTTCTAGACAAAGCATCAGCAACAGTATTCTTATCACCAGGAATATGAGCAATATCGAAATCATACTCTGACAAGGTATCCAACCATCTTGCAATTCTATCGTTGTTGACCGAAGTCTGTTGTTTCCAATAAGTGAGCGAGTGATGATCGGACCTTGCCCAAAACTTCCTACCTTTTAAATAGTGTCGCCATGCCTTTAATGCTTGAATAACGGATAAGAATTCTTTCTCCCTTGTTGGATAATTTAGTTCTGCACCTTGAAATTTCCTTCCACCATAAGCAATAACACCACTTAGCATCTCCAACAAGACGTAAACCAAATTCGTTTAACTTCCTGTTATCAGACACTTGGACACCTGAAGATTCCAAACTCAAAAACCATTCACTCATTTGTCTGGCAAAAGCCAAAGCGTTACCATCATAACGACCTCTTTGGCCATTAAAGTTGTTCATAATAATGTTGGACCTTGGGATGAAGTTATTAATAAAATAATTAACGAATATAAAATTACACCATCTGGTAGAAAGTACAAGACTCCTCTCACACCTGGTTTTTATTTTGATACAGGTAAAGCAACTCTGGATATAAATGAACTTCAATTGGATCAA
>JAKTPC010000105.1:0-18808 GCA_030557395.1 Ambrosiozyma platypodis
AACACACCCACACACCCACACACACCCACCCACACACCCACACACCCACACACCCACACACCCACACACCCACACACACCCACACACCCACACCCACACACACCCACACACCCACACACCCACACACAGAGTTTTTCCTTATATTCAAGTATCGATTAATATGTTAATCGTTTTACTCATCTGCTCTTCCGTCTGGCGTTGTTAGATATTGGACAGCCACTTGTCTTAGTATACATCAGTATTACTTACAATAGGAATGGACAGTATGAGTAAAGTTTTAAAGGAAGTAATGGAGTGGACATATAAAAGTAACACCAACACTCCATAGTCCAATCAATATATCTACACCAGATCTTTGATAGAAGATTCCCATCTGAAGTGATTGACAACACCGCCGGACATACTGGACACACACACTCCTTCCCTCAGAAATACGATTCACGACTCATACCTCATTTTGACATCTCATAAGGAATTTCTATTGGAATAATCCTGTTACATGTAACATATTTACTATCTTTCTTATTTCTTTTACTTACCTTGTCCATCCAGCAATCTCCATTTTCATTCCTTAATTATACTTCTCTTACAAAATATCCTTTTTTCTATCCACCCATCTCGATACTCTTCACCATTTATAATTTTTATATTTTCCTGGTTTTATCATTTATATTTATTTCATACAAGAATTATGCTATAACAAATTTTCTCTTTCTAGAAAGGTCAGTTACCACCACTTTCAAATTAAAAAGGGTGGAAGCTTATATAAGATATGCATGGAAATCTTTCAGGTTACCCGAACTTTCCTTGATTATTCTAAAACAATTGGTTCCTTAGTGGACCCTGCTACTACATAAAGCGTAATGTTTCAGTTACTTTTAGACATATCTGATGTATTAAACAAAATATAAACGTAAGCATGTAAACTAAAATGGCTTCCATAAACTAAATGATTCAAAACTAATTCAACTTTACAAAGCATATCTGAAATGAGGATTTTGCTTATCTGTTAGATCGGCAAACTCTTGATTTTCCATAAAATACTCATTATAAGTACCTTTTTCCTTATTTTTTTCTCTTTGTTTATTTTCAGACCAATAGGACCAGTAGACAATAGCTAAAAGAACAACAGCTACAACATAACAGACAACAATGCCAATCTTTGCAGATTTGTAACCAGGAGCTTCTGTTTCCACAAAGGTTTGTGGTCCAATGATGTTGCCAGCACAATAAGCAACCAAATACAATGCATTAACAGTAATTTTCTTCGTGTGACCAGCCACATTTGAAGAGAAACAGGAAAGACAACATATCATACCAATTGCTGAAAGAGAAATTATATAGTAACCAGCTAATCTAGCATTCTTAGAATCGTCCGCGAATGCTAACATACACGAGGAAATTAAAGTGAGAATCATAGTTGCAAGAGCTATAGCAAGTCTATGCTTGATGTATTTGTTAATTAAACCAAACAATGAACACCCAACTAATTCAACAGCACCAAACGGCATATTCATAAGAAAACTTTTCTTTACAGTATAGCCAAAATCTGAGTTTAATAAAATGCTACCAAAATTGGTAATACCACCATTTGGGATGTTACATGCAATGGCAAAGAAGAAAAATAACCAACTTCGGTAATCCGTCATTGCTTCTTTGAATTGTTCCAATTTGAAATGCTTGTTACCAAAACCTTGATTGTTAGTTCTAATTCTTTGAACAACCAAAAGTTTTTCCTCTTGAGTTAAAAACCAAGCTGAAGCGGGTGTATCAGGGATATGTAAGTAGATCGCTAAGCCAAGTAAAACAGTTATCAAACCAATGATAATGAAATTGATTTTCCAACCTTCCATATTATAGCTTTCCTTATGAATCAAAACTCCGTAAGCAATTGCCGAACCAAAAAGTGTACCAAAACCATTGAAACTTAACCAGATGGAAGTTCTGGTAAATTGTTCTTCCTGCTTATACCATTGCGAAGTTATAATAACCATTGCCGGGGTGATTGCACTTTCTAGTAACCCCAAAAACGTTCTCAAGAAGATAAACCCGGAATAGTTTGGAGTAGCAAGCAAGCAAACAACTGCACCCCAGAGAGCAATGAAAACGGCAGTGACCTTGGCTAATGGGAATCTTTGTAAGATCATAGAGGCTGGGAAAACAAAAATTAGATAACCAAGATAGAAAGACGACCCGACCCATGAATACATGTCACCAACCATATTCAAATCTGTTTTCAAGCCCATAATACTAGCACTACTGGAACTAACTTTATCCATATACTGAATACCATACGTTAGACAAATCAATGGCATCAAATAGCAATCAATCTTTCTTAAAATTCTCTTGTTTGTTTCTTCGTCAATTTCAACGTTTTGAGCTTCCAGTGCTAATCCCATAGCTTCATCTACATCACCTGTAACCTTGACTTCTTTACCGCTTGGGGAAATAATGGAAGTGATAACTTCCATAGGATTGCCAATCTGTTCTTTTGTAATAGAATTGACTGGTTGAACTTGCGTTTCATTCTGTTGTTTCTCTTTATCTAATTCGGAGCCTGACATCTCAACAATTGGGAATATATTAGCAGAAGGTAATGGATAGGATAACACTTACAACTACTACAGTTCAGTGAATATTTGAATCAAAAAAGTTGCAGGAGATAAAGTATATAAATAAAAAGCACAAACTTGGGAGATCAACTTAATTAGAACACGCACATGATGCTTCTGTTATCTCCTGAGAATTTATAAAATCGTTATCTGTTATCAGCGCAGCATCACGATACATATTATGCTATGCTACTTACATATATAAGGAACTTTTTTCTCTTAATGCGCCAATAATTCCAAGAAAAATTGTCCTACCGAGCATGTCCCGAGCAGAAGATCTTTCTCGCAGATTCAGGGACGCCTCCGGTAAGGTTTCACATTTAATTCTGGCGATTCATGGCAATATAGATTGTGCGGATAAATCCGACACCTCCACCATCATCAATTATGATAAGTTTTAACCTACCACCAATCACGATGAGTTCTAGCCTACGATAAGTATTTATATCTATTGCGGATATACGGTTCCGAAAAATAATTATTGATCAACCACTAAATAATAGTGCATATATATGGCTTTAAGCACCTCCATTATGAATATGGAATTAGGCTTTTTACTTACGAACAGAGCAATCAACAAAAAGTCTGTATATATATATATACTGTAAATTTCTTGAAATACCGATCGATACCTTTGACGTTGAAATAAAATAATATTAAAGCATATATATATCTATGTGATGATAATTGTCAACTCCGTATATTGAATAAAAAGGCAGTTTTAGAGAAGATATCTCCCTAGCACATTTTGTTCCAGTTCAAGATCCGAACCCACGCACAGCATTCTTGGGTTATCAATCTACTTATCCTGTAAGCGACTGGCGGAGTAGAGCCGCAGCGCTTACTTTATCAAACCTACGTTTTTCTCTTCAACTCGAACAGAAGTCTACTTCAGTTATATGAATCTGTGAACCATAAAATGTGAAGTTTCGGATATACTCTAATCAATTAAATCCTTCCTGGTTTTGCAAAAACTAATAGATTAAATCTTTCCATGATTAAGTCCAATGCCACAAATGAGGTAACATCTTTAATACCCACTTCCAATGATCTGAGCTATGGCTCTACAACGGATAGCCAATCTAATGTCTCAGTTGAAACTCCTTTGGAAGTTCCAACTCAAAGCTTGAGTCAAGTGTCACCACTGACAAGAAGAATTGTTTTCATATGTGCTGTTTCTAATACATTTCTTTCTTCTGTGGATTCTACATTGGTTTCGACTTTACTTACAAAAATTGGTTCTGATTTTGAGCAGTTCCAGAACATATCATGGGTTGCTACATCTTACTTACTTTCCTGTGCAGCTTTTCAGCCCTTATTTGGTAAGTTATCTAATGTGTTTGGCAGTAAGATTATTATTTTGTGGTGCTCCTTCATGTTCGCAATTGGGTGTTTAATATGTGGTTTAAGTAACAATCTTGCTTGGCTTGTTGTAGGTCGTTTTATTACTGGTATTGGTGGTGGTGGATTTAATACCATGTCAAGCATTACCATTTCGGATGTTGTAGACTTGAGACAAAGAGGGCTTTATCAAGGCTACCTTAATATCTTTTTTCAGTTAGGTGCAGCAAGTGGTGGATTAGTTGCAGGTTTGTTTGAAAGAACAGTTGGTTGGAGGGTTGCATTTCTTATTCAAGTTCCTGCCTGTTTCTTGACTGGCTCGTTAGTTTATTTTTGTTTCAAACTTCCTACTGGATCTCCTGGTTTGGGTGTAAAGGGCTCGTACTGGGCTAAAGTCAAGTCTCTGGACTTTACTGGCTCTTTTCTGCTAGTGGTTTCATTATTTAGTTTAATGACTGCAATATCCATGGATGGTAATGATATTATTTCCTTGGATTCGCAGTTCGTGTCTTGGTTTGTTGTGGGCTCATCTACTCTGGTTATATTCTACTTTTATGATTTGAAATATGCAACACAACCAATTATTCCAGTTACACTTTTGCACGACAGAACCATTTTGTCTGCTTCATTGGGTGTTTGGTTTATCAGTATGACCATGTTTTCTGCAATTTATTATTTACCAGTTTACTGGCAGTCAGTTAAAGGTTTGACTCCGTTAGATTCAGGATTGAGATTAATTCCAAGTACTGCCTCTGCCTCTCTTTCTTCTGTCTTTGCAGGTTACATGATCAAACGTACTTCTACTTATAGAACTCTATTAATTTTATCTGCTTGGACTGTTGTAATTGGTAGTATTCTATGCTTTGGTTCAACCCGAACGGATAAATTTTGGTTAGATTCTTTTATTGGAGTTCCATTAAGATTTGGTGCCAGTTGTATAACCACTGCTGTTTTAATTGCTATGATTTCCTGTGTGTCTTTCAAGGAACAAGCATTGGTTACTTCCATTTCATATGCATTTAGATCAACTGGCTCAACGTTAGGTGTTTCTCTAGCATCGGCAGTTTTACAATTTACTTTAGCACGTCAAGTCAACTACAGATTTGATAAGTTAACCGATATTCCTGAAGAGCTAGTTGAAATAATTGGCAGAGTTAAACAGACAGCATTGGAAAATCCAGGATTTGCATTCAGCAACAAATGTCCCGAGTTTTTCAAGAGAAGTATCATTGAGAGTTATGATTACTCTGGGCATGCTGTTTTTATTTTTATTATAGTGACTGGTTTGTCGTCTCTGTTCTGTCTTTACTTTGTGGAAGATCATGATTTAAACAAAGAGGAACAGGGAGTAGGCGAGAATTAGTTATATGGATATTTTATTTTATTTATCTTAGAGCTTGATTATAGACTATTTATTCAGTCAATTTTCTTCCACTAAGTTCAAGGAGTACTTGACTAAGTTCACTCATTAGTTGGGTTGGATTTCTGGAAACCAGAAATCAGTTTGAATTTTTGTTTACTCTTTTTGCTGATTTTACTTGGTTCACAAAAAGTGAGGTTTTTGTTTTGTATAAGATCAATATATTATATAAGATAAATAGGTAATAAAAATAGTAGTTTAGTCTTCAGCTTCGTCCACAGACTGGATGTATTCAAAAAAAGTGGCGATGTTCTGCAAATGAGAGTCGAATTTGATGTACTCATTCACGCCATGGGCATTGGAATACACACTGCAGATTTCACCAGGTCTGTATCTGTAAATGTGGTTACTCAAGTTCCAGTAAAGCTTGGTATCGGTGTTACCCGAACCGAGACCGGGGGATATGATTACAGGTTTGTCCAGTTCGGGCCATGCTAGCTCTTCGTAGACGTGTCTGACAGTTCCCGCAAAAATATCCCAGTGGGTGTCATTGGTAGGGGTTATTGGAGCAACTGGAGTGTATAGAATTACATCCAGCAAGAAACCGCCTTTTTCAGTGACTGGTTTAATCTCTTCCAGGTCAGAACCATAATATGAGTAGCTGACACCCAAGTTGTGCTTCTCAGCTATCTTCAACAAATTCTTGATGTATTTTGCTTTGACTTCAGTTATGGATTCTTCAATGGTAATTCTGTTATTGATGGTCAATTCAACGTGCTCTGGTAATGCGTTAACTTTAGTACCTCCCTCAACCATATCCAAGGCCTGTGTAGTTCTAATAGCATATCGAGTCTTTCTATCTCTATCAATGTATTCCTTAACTCTGTCATTCGCAAAGGCATCATGAGAGGAATGTAATATATCCCATTTTAAATCTGCATCAATGTCTCTAGAATGTTCAGCTAAACAAACATATTGCCAATAAGTGGGATTGTCTTCCGTGAAATAGGTTGGAAATTCATCATTTTCGGCTTCAACGATAAACTCACCGAGGATACCGATGCTTGTATGTCTTGGTGGAGTAGAAGAGTGACCACCTGCGGTTTCTAAGGTGACTTTTAAATCAAGATACCCTTTTTCTGAAGTACCTGGAATAGCAACTTGGGTACCTCCAATTTCCAACAATGAAACACCACCCTCGTCGAGAATAGCATACATAGAGTCCTTACCATAGACATTTTCCAAGAATTTTGCATTTTGGTTACGGAGACCACCAATTTCTTCGTCAAATCCAAAGGAAAAGATAACTGTTCTTCTGGGAACAAATCCAATTTTAATCAACTCTTCAGCAGCCTCTAATTCGGCAATCAACATATTCTTGCAATCAGCAACTCCACGTCCATAAACATAAGTTCCGTCGTATTCAGCAGCAAATGGATCGCGTTTCCACAACTTCAATGTTTGTTCATAAACAGGAACAGTATCTTGATGAGCCATTAACAACAATGGTTTTAAATTTTCATTTGAACCTTTCCAAATATAAACTAATCCATGGTAATTGACCTTGTGTAATTCAACATGCTGGTAGAACAATGGGAATGTGGTATGTAAGTAACTTTCAAATTTATCGAACTTAGACCAGTATTGGGGGTCATCTTCAACTGAAAGAGGAGCGTCATCGTAACTTTCAGTCTTGACTCTAACTGAACCCTGCAATTTGAGTAAACTCTGATTTCTAAATGCTTCATCATTCATAATTTTACGTAAGTGAGGGAGGTTGACTTCATAAGTAGATGGTCTATAATATGGGATTAGCGGGCATAACTCGTTTTCTGAGTCTTCTGATCCTGTGGTAAAATTGGATAAGAAGCAGTAGTATATCAAAGAGGCTAAGATTGTACCAATGATGACAAAGTTGAACGACGACTTCATTGCCTTTAAAATTTTGATTGCTGATAGTTTCTTTGAAGTCTGGAAGAAACCATGAAAAGAGGAAAAGAGGAAAAGAGCTGAACTATGGTTGTCAGTTCCAGTTTTGGTTATCCTTACTAGCCCGCCCACCAATAGCTAACATTAAGCGACAAAGCGGTGGAAGATTAGCGGAAAAAGCGACGAAGTGGAAAGCGCATGGCGGGTCTTCCGCTCACGATGCTAAAAGATAACCGACGTGCAACATGTAAGTCTCCCTGTGCCGTTAAAAAGGAGTAGCAAGATTTGGTGGAGAGGGGGGGGGGGATTAATGACAACCCAATTTGTCTATTATTTTTTTCATAGAAGAGGAAGAAAGAAAAGAAGGAAAGAGCAATAAACAAAGCCCACAAACAAATTGAAAGGATGTTAAGACTTCGCTAGTAGTGGCTAACCCAGATGCTGAGTAATAATGAAGCATATAAGGACAAGTGGTAGTTCTCTAATTACTCTCTCTGAGTAGAATGGTCCAATAAAAAATGTCAGAAACCCAATGGGCCAATCTATAACTTTAATTAATTCCTGATATAGCATGAGATCGCTAGTTATAATGCACTTGTCGATATGGAACGTTTGTCGATATGAAATACTTATTGATATGAAACGTTTAAAATATGGAGATAGGCTATAGATATGATATACTAAAAATAGCATTATCTGATTGTTATGTAGGTAAGTAGAAATAATGAAAAATGAAGATATACGGATTATAAAATTTTGCAAGAGCATTCAAATGGCCGGATAAAGAAAAAAAAGGCATTTCGTAAATAGAAAGAGCAAAGGGAATAAAAGAAAATAGCAAGCTATGTAACATCATGAGTTTAATGATATGTTACAACTAATGATGTTACTGTAGAATGGATATTTATTGATTATTAAACATTCACTAAACCGAAATGATTGTAATAAGGACAGATCAGAATACTTCTCTTTCAAGGGTATAGCAAAGTAATCACGATAGAGAGATTCTTTTGCCACATCACTAAACCTTACATCTTAGCCCACCACCCACCATCACTAAAACTTCGCTCGTTGGAGTAGATTTAGGCAAGTAACCCAATTTGAACACGCCATACAGAGCAATGAATATAAGCATTTCATTAACCTATACTTAGTTTCGTAAGTTTGTAGATTCGCAGTATACATACTTTCGCAAATGTAATCATTAGTATCCAACTCCAAATATCCCTTGAAGAATCCTTAACATCACCTTCTTGAAAAAACTCTTCTACTTATTGTTTGAGTGTTATGAAAATGTTGATGCGTGATAATGTGTGGTGTGAGGGTCTCATCAGTGCAACATTAACTGGCCGCTGAATATTCCTGTTTCAACCACGTTTTCGACCACCACTTCAAACTGATATTTTTGAACCCTTTTTTTCTACTCTTTTTACTTTAAAGTTTGGTATTTTTAATTTTAATATAAACCATCGGTTTACTTCTCTGAAAACACTAAATAACAATATTTATGACGAACCTACAAACCCCAATTCCAATACAGCATTTTAATTCCAACATGTTTTAAAAGAGAAATACTATAATTATCAAGACTTGATTATTAATTAATTATTTGCTACTTTAAAAACTTTATTGCTAAGTATTTTGTTAGAGATACACTTGTTTAAGCATTTTTGGCTATTATTACAGTTAAGTATTTTAATAGTCTAGCCAAGACTACGTAGACTCCAAGTTACTGCATGAAATCTAATTACGTTTAGACTTGGTACTTACTTACTTATTCACTCAAATTCACACTTGAATTAATACTGTTTTGTCATTAAAGGTGGCTTCTCAGTTTCTATGGGAACAGTAACTCTAAGGATTTAGAGGCCACTCAGTGATGTATTAGTTAAAACCAGGCTGTTTGACTGATAGACTTCTTCGAGCTTTTTCAGATTCATTGTTTGCGAAGCTGATAGCTATTCTTATAACGTCATTTCAAATAAAGGCTATTGAACTAGCTACTGGCGCAGTTAAAAGCCGGACTTATTAAGCAATACCTCCTTCTTTGCGCATCTTGATTGGTTATTCTATTGTCAAATACGTAAGGGTATATTTTCTGTCTTTATATAGAATCTGTGTTTCAGGGTAGGAGTTCAATAAAGATATGAAAGACGATAAGTCCTTTGATTTCAAATAATGTAAAAGTAATGAGCTTACACTTATTGGCTTACTCGTATATCATTAGCCGTTTTAATTATGATTAAGCTTAATCATAAGCGAATGCTGTGTTTGAAAAGTCAATGACTTAGTATTCATGTGCTTATTTCTTTCAAATTCAGGCATTTGAAATTAAATAGTTCACATCCAAGCGCTTTTAACATTAGAGACAGGAGTTCAAATTGCTCGTATCTGTGACATGGTTAAGCAAAGTTGTTATGGCCGTTCTGACAGAAAGTAGTGTATGTTGTGTTATCTTTGTAATTAATTTCGTGGAGATTGTGGTTCAAAAATCAGAAATTCTATTTCTTGGCCAGTTAATCCCTTCAGGTAGTGATATCTCTGCGTAATTTATGGATTTTTCAAGTTTTATGGCTGTATCCCTTAACATATATACTGAGTAACCATAGTATATGAAGAAATTTACAGTACGATAGACCCTGTGTGTATCCACCTCAGAACGTACCTGCGTTGATATCCTGTTTGGGAGTCCGGCGGTGCTAAATTAATTCAACCGAGTGCTCTGAAAATTAGGAGTCAATGATCTCAGCTTTTGCCTCTAATCGACGATACCGAGAACCTTCTTGCCAAATTCGAAAAACTTTGATAATTATTTTCCGTAGTTCGAACTATGAGGCAGTGAGCACATCCCAGTTAGGGCGTTTCTTCGGGATCTACATCCTTCAAAACTCTAAGTTAAAAAAGAAAAGCTCCATATTTACAGCGGTTGAGCAAAGGTGTTAAAGTATTGATTATTTCCAGCCTTTTTTCCTGCTTTCAGTCTAGGTGACCACTCATTCAATACCCACTAAATCACCAAAAGCTACATACAGCAAACTAACCCTAGTCATTCCTTTAACGAACAACCAAACGAAAAATGAAGTTCATAGGACTCCTTCAACTATTTCCATTTTTAGTTCCACATGTTCAGTCCCACAAAATACAAGGTGCTGAAGCTAGTGTTCAGGTTAAATTACAAACCTGTAATGGTTTAGAATCACATCTAGACCCAGGTTTCAATGTTAGAGCTTTCAACTACCCATCTGCAAGCTCATCTGAATACAACCAAGGCGGTTGGTTTTATACTGGATATGCTGCCAACAATGCAGTTACCTCCAATGGCTCTTACAGTGGTTTCATAAACTATAACTTTGGTAATGAGTATTCCGTTGATCAAACAACAACGTCTGCTTTCAATATGATTTTTGATTATACCAATACTATCTTAGAATTCACAGGTTACTTTTATGCTGAAACTGCAGGTATTTATACTTTTAACCTGGGTTATGTTTCCAGAAGTGCTGCGTTATTTCTTGGGTCTGAGTCTTTATTGCAATGTTGTTCCAACACTTACTTTGAAACAGCTAGTGATGATGATGAGTCACCGTATTTATTGGCCGCTGTTAATGAAAACTTGCCTTCGGTTGCTGCTATTCAATTACTTTATCTAGATGAGGGTTATTATCCATTGAGGTACGTTACGAACAATTTCAATTCCTCCTCAAACCATGCTCAACTATCAGTTTTGACACCTGATGATGATGTTTATGGTGCTTATAAAGATATTGGCTCTCATTTATACAAGTACAGTCCATCTATTGGTAGTTGTGTCGAACCATCTACTTTCTCAGCTAGTACTGCTTATTCTCTAAGTACAACCGATCTACAATCTGTTGATATGTCCTGTTCTTCATTGGCCTCAAATCATTCAGTTTGTGTTGCTTATTCTCCTCTACTAAAATATTGTTCCACAACTTCGTATTCCGGATCAACTACCATCTCCTCAAATTATACGTTAAGTACTGGTTCGGTTGGAAATTACACTCAAACTATTAGTGAGGCTATTGTTAGTGTTCCATATATCACCAGAACGGTTACAGATTCATGGACTGGTTACTCCACTTCCCTTGCTGGTCCTGCAATCACATCAACAGTTGTTAATTCAAATAAAACATTAAGTTACTGGGAACTCACCGTATGTACACCTGCTGCTTCCGGTTCATTGGTTAACTTTGTTAGTTATGATTCTTCCCATAGCGTAGCTATGGGAAGAAAACATCATAGTCATATTCCAGCTTCTAAACTTGCTAAAGCTATTAAGTCTGTCGTTGTTACGACAACAGATATTAGTATTTCAACTACTAATGTTAATTATGAAACTGTTGGATGTAAGGTCTGTCGTGAAATGGCAGAAGCGGGTCCATCCCCGGTAACTTCGTACTCTACAACAACCACAAATCTTATTTCTTTATCCACAGTTATTTGCAATTGGTCTAATTTTTCAGTGATTAACAATTTATTTTCATCCTTGTCCACTTCGTCTGAACAATCTAGTAGCACTCAGGTGGTGACGTACTCTCCATCAGTTGAAGCCACATCCTCATCTCCTCAAATCAGCTCCTACTTTTCTCCGTCGGCTTCTCCAGTAGATGCTGTTTCTTCGAGACAAATTGTTACAGACTCGTCCATACCTCAATACACTGCGAAATCTAACGATGAATCTTTGTCTGCGCATTCCAGTGTTTCTTCATCTGAATCAACAACTGACTTTCAGTCAAACGTTGAAGCAACTTTTAAATCAGAACATCGTACATCAACTTCTGCCTCTTCAAATGACTACTCTGGTAGTTCATCAAGTTCCTCGGACATCCCTGCTAAAATTGCAGAAAGTGCTTCTACTGCAGATGGATCCAATAGGTTACACGTCACAGGGGGTTACCTCGCTTTATTTCCTTCTATAATTTACTTCCTTATTTAGAATACTGGCCAATTCTTTACTTTCACCATTAAGTATTACTTTACTTTCATTCACTAGATATTTTCATTATTTTTTATTTCTTCCTGGGACTGTATTATTTCTTGCTTTTTACCAAGGTTTGAACTCTTAGAGTTTAGTTTTAGTTCTTTCTATGTGAATGTTTTTTTCTGTCCTTTATGTTTGTTTGTTTTTGCTTGTATCGTTGTGAGAACGCATTTGGGATAGAGATTCTCCCAAAACATTCTCTGAAGTCACTATGGTTTTCAACAAACTTGTTCATTTTGCTTTGACTTCAAAAGCTCATGACGTATATCATTTTATTTGCGGCTTAAATATATAGTTCCTTTTTAGTTAATATAGTCAGTTTTAAATTGGTCCTTTGAAAAGTATATACGTATATATGTTAACTGCGCCATATGGTATCAGACACAGTACGTCGATCGCCACCGCTTCTTTTTCACCGACGCGAGGGCAATCGAAACTGCCAGCAAAAAAAACAAAATCAACGTTGAACTTATCAGCCTTATCACGATTCATAAGGTCAGAGTTCCACCCAACAACATCGAACTCACGGATACTTGCAGACATCATGGCCCAGGACTTGATAAATAGCGATACAATAGAGTCTGCACAGCTTTTGGCTCCAAAAAAGTTTTTGTTCAAACCTTACGTGCTTCCATTTCTCTTCATATATCCTGTTTACTGGAACTTCTACAAAAATCATTACGATGAATATTTTGTTGGTCGTGAATGGACTTTTGTTTACACATTGACTTTAGTCTCTTTGCATGCTTTGATTTGGTTGTTACCACATTGGAACTTTGATTTGAGAGTGAAGTTCAAATTTGTGAAAGTTGATAAAAAACAAAATGCAACTCATATTTATGTTAAAGCTAAGCCATCTAATGGTTTATCTGAAATCACACCAATTGAATACGATCCGGAATCAAAACAGGTTAGTTTTAAGTATCAAAAGAGAAAATTCATCTTTATGCCTCAAATTGGTAAGTTTTCGCCTCCTATCTTTTTCGTTGACCAACCAGAAAAGTTTACAATTAAAGACTTAAAAGAATCAACCGGTTTGCAAAATGATCAACTAACGCAATTAGAACAAATGTATGGTAAGAATAGATTTGATATTCCAATTCCAACTTTTCTGGAATTATTTATTGAACATGCTTTGGCTCCATTTTTTGTCTTCCAATTGTTCTCTATTTCTTTATGGTTGATGGATGAAATGTGGTATTTATCTTTATTTTCGTTATTTATGTTGGTTTCATTTGAATGTACAACTGTCTTTCAACGTAAATCAACCATGACTGAATTTCAATCGATGGGTATTAAGCCTTATGATATTCATGTTTTCCGTGATAAAAAATGGATTACACTTTCAACAGTTGATTTATTACCTGGCGATTTAGTCTCAATCACTAGAACTCCTCACGAAGATTTATCTATCCCTTGTGACCTGATTTTGATTGATGGTTCATGTATTGTTAATGAGGCTATGTTATCTGGTGAATCTACTCCATTGTTAAAAGAATCAATCCAATCAAGAGATAACACCGACAAGTATTCTCCAGATTCCTTAGATAAGAATTCCATTATACACGGTGGTACTTCCTGTTTGCAGGTTACCGCTCCTGAGCATCCTTTCATTGGCAAACATGCTCCTGATCATGGTGCTCTAGCTTTAGTTGCTAAAACAGGTTTTGAAACAACTCAAGGTTCATTGGTTCGTGTTATGATTTTCTCTTCTGAAAGAATGAGTGTTGCTAATAAGGAAGCCTTCTTCTTTATTTTGTTCTTGTTAGTGTTTGCTGTTATAGCTTCATGGTACGTTTGGGTTGAAGGTACTAAAATGGGTAGAATTCAATCAAAATTAATTTTAGATTGTATTATTGTTTTAACTAGTGTTGTTCCCCCTGAATTACCAATGGAATTGACTATGGCTGTTAACCAGTCACTAGCCGCATTGGGTAAGTATTACATCTATTGTACTGAACCATTTAGAATTCCAGTTGCTGGTCGTATTGATGTTTGCTGTTTTGATAAGACTGGTACCTTAACTGGTGAAGATTTGATGTTTGAAGGTCTTGCTGGTTTTACTCCCGGTGATGTCACTAAATTAAACAAATGTTCTGATAAGGATGTTCCTGCTGTTTCTTTGGATATTTTAGGTGCTGCTCATGCTTTGGTTAAACTTGACGATGGTGAGATCGTTGGTGATCCAATGGAAAAAGAAACATTGAAAGCTTCTGGTTGGAAACTAGGTAAAAAGAAAAATATTGTCGAGAGAACAAACGGCTCAAAGAAACATATTAGAATATTAAAGAGATTCCAATTTTCTTCTGCCTTAAAGAGATCATCATCAATTGCTAAAGTTGACGAAAAAGATATTTTGGTTGCTGTCAAGGGTGCTCCAGAAACCATTGTTGAAAGATTAGTTGAAGTTCCTGCTACATATGAAGAAACTTATAAATCATTTACTAGGGCCGGTTCAAGAGTTTTAGCTGTGGCTTACAAAACCTTGAAATCCGATAAGAATCTTGACTCAATCGATAGAGAACATGTTGAATCTGGTTTGTTATTTGGTGGTTTCATTGTTTTCCATTGTCCTATGAAAGATGACGCTATTGACACTATAAAGATGTTGAATGAATCTTCTCATAGATCTGTTATGATTACTGGTGATAATCCATTAACTGCGTGTCATGTTGCCAAGGAAGTTAGAATTGTGACTAGAGATGTTTTGATTCTGGACAAGCCTGAGAAACACCATCAAAGTGAACCAGACTTAGTCTGGAGAAATGTTCAAGAAACTAAGATTATTCCATTCAGTTCCTCTGAAGAGTTCGACTTAGATTTTTTAAAGAAAAATGATATTTGTATTACTGGTTATGCTTTAGGTAAATTAATGAATCATGCTCAATTGAAAAGTTTAGTTAGATACACTTATGTTTATTCAAGAGTTTCACCTACTCAAAAGGAATTTATTTTAGATTCATATAAAGACCTGGGTTACAATACTTTGATGTGTGGTGATGGTACCAATGATGTTGGTGCTTTAAAGAAAGCTCATATTGGTATCGCTTTATTGAATGGTACTGAAGCTTCATTAAAGAAGATGCAAGAAAACAGAAAAATTGAAGTTCAAAAAAATGTCTATGCCAAACAATGTGAATTAATGAAGAGATGGAAACAACCTCCACCAAGAGTTCCTGAACCAATTGCTCATCTATACCCACCTGGACCGTCTAATCCGTTTTATTTGAAAGCTATGGAAAAGAATGGTTTGGAAATTACTGATGAAATGAGAAAAGCTGTTCAAATTGCTAACACCGAACCTGATATTCCAATGGTTGATGCTAGTGGTAAAGTTGTGTCTAATAAGCCAAATGGTTTTGCTGAACAATTATTAAGTGGTATGCAAGATATGCAAGAAGATGAAGAAGCTCCTGTCTTGAAATTAGGTGACGCTTCCGTTGCTGCTCCCTTCACTTCCAAGTTATCCAATGTTGGTACCGTTGTTAAGATCATTAGACAAGGTAGATGCGCTCTAGTTTCGACTATTCAAATGTACAAGATTTTAGCACTAAACTGTTTAATTTCTGCTTACTCTTTATCAGTTTTATTTTTGGCGGGAATTAAGTTTGGTGATGGTCAGGCAACTGTCTCCGGTATTTTACTTTCTGTTTGTTTCTTGTCAATTTCAAGAGGTAAGCCATTGGAAAAATTATCCAAGGAAAGACCACAACCTGGTATCTTTAATATTTATATTATGGGTTCTATCTTAGGTCAATTTGCCGTTCACTTGGTTGCTTTAATTTATATTACTAGAGAAGTTTATATTATTGAGCCAAGAGAACCTCAACTTGATTTAGAAAAGGAATTCAAGCCATCTTTATTAAACACTTCTATGTTCTTAATCCAATTATCTCAACAAGTTGCCACTTTTGCTATTAACTATATTGGTTTACCTTTCAGAGAATCAATTCTTCAAAACAAAGGTATGTACTATGGTTTACTAGGTGTTACTTTCTTATCTTTTGCCGGTTCCACTGAATTCCTTCCTGAATTAAATGTTGCTATGCAATTTGTTCCAATGACTGAATTATTCAAATTTAAGCTAACTGTTACTATGTTGTTAGATATGGTTTTATCTGCTGCTATTGAATTTGGATTGAAATATTTCTTTATGGATTTCAAAGCAGCTGATATCGCTATCAGAACTTACGATAATGATCTTGAAGAGGTTAAGAAAGGATCCATTGAATTCATTTCTGAAACTAAAAAAGAAAAATAGATGTGTGTGTAAGTGCAGTTATTCGGCCGGTTCTTAGAAAATGGGTTCTTTAAACTTCTATAGATGTTAATTATTTTATTTTTATGAATACTTTTTGATTTATTTAAAGTTTCTTTAGTTTTTTGTGTTAGTATACACTTTTTGTAATATCTTTATTCTCCTAACTGTTTTTGTTTTTTCTTATTTAATTAATACATTTTATTGCAGAATAGTTATATTCTTCAATTAAAGTTTCATCCAGTTAGAGAGAGTGTGCGCATTCATGGTACTCTTCATGGCTTCTTTCCTTTGCAATAAAAAAGGTACTCCACTAAGAAGAACTAGTTTACGTCGTTGTAGACATACAAGTTTACTTATTATCTGATCCGTTGCTTCTGTTTTGAATTTACTGTTTCGGTGTATTATGAAAGTCCCTTCAATTTCCGGATTGTGACATTTCAATTGCTCTATTATATTATCCACCCTTTTCCCCTTTTCCGATTTTATAATTTGATATTTGATCTTTTAAATAACCAACGGCTAATCTTTTAAATTATGCACCATTACAGAGCATAAAGCAATGTAGATGCATAAGAGATCCACTTTCATTCTTCAAAACTGATCCCAGTTTATCTAAATCTTAACCTGTGAATATTACTATGGTCTGAAAATCGCATCGCTTTGCTGTAGGTTTACCAGATATTCCATATCTAATGGATGTAAAGTGATTTGGTATCATCTTGCATGAGAGAATACATTCAGATAAGTTTTTGTTGCAATAAGTTATTTTATCTACCGTTTAGAAACTTGTGGTATTCGAGCCCTTGCATTTCTATTCCAATGGCCATATTATCGAGAAAGGGCAAAGATCTTGAGAAGAGAACAAAAACTAGTTGGAGTGAATCTTAGGAGTTCTGACATGAAACATTATTTGGATTATCATTGTCTTTTGAAATTATGTTAAATCATACAGAACGAAATGTACTACCTAGTGGTAGCTGGTCCTAGGTAACTAGTCCATGCTTTCCTTGTTCAGTTAAAAAGGGTTTTTAGGATAGCTGTAAAAAATTTAGAGCAAACTAATTATTGTGCAGGAACCTAATATAATCTTTTCTAAAATCACTTACAACAGCAACTGGGACCAGCTCTCATTAATACTCATGTATTGGAAATCCAATTGATATGCAATTCCCTCTACTGGATCGTATAGAATATTTTCAGTTCTGAATTCTTCATGCTTATACCCTAGACTAGTTAATCTCTCAACTTCTACTTTGGTCTTTTCAAATTCATTGATAGTCTTTGGGTGTTTCATCCCTTTCAAATACTCCAATACAATCACTGGCCTTGTTAGAAGTCTCATGTTGTAGGTATCTGTTGTATCTACAAATGTGTTAATGTTTCCTCAACCTAAAAATCTTGGAACCTGGATTAATTTTGGTTTTTCTTCATTGTGCCATTGGAATACCTTGTATGTATTAATTTCTTCTCATATTCCTCATATGGATATAAGTCTTCTTCATGCAAAAGCTTCTTCAGAAACTCAGCATCCAAGAGTTATAATCACTTCTGAATCTTTATCCTTCACAAAAACCTTATTAAAATTCAAGTTAAACCCTCGTGTACAAGTCTTTAAACTTAGTTTGAAGATAGGATTCAAATATCAATCTTCAGATTCGAATGATCATAAAATTGAAATTTTATTTAGAATTGACCGCCTCCGGCATTGATTTTCCACGACGAAGTATCTCCATCTATCGTACACCATGGAGTTAATATAATGAGCAGAGGTGGGACCACCAATGAAACCAATATTACAACTGGAGTAGGTAAATGGATATCCAAGCAATCAGAATCAAAATCAAAATCAAACATAAAAACATAAAAGCTTATGCCATCTGAGATTATCGGGGTGTGGATATCATTCTGATATAATATAGGAATTGATATCCAGTTAACAGTATCATCATTGGTTGCAATGAATCAATAAACTCATGAGTAAGAGGGGTTTAATTAGATCCATACAATGATTTAGTCTTGATACCATCCCGTTTAAGGGTGTGATTCCACTGTTTCATCTGCAACTGCAACCCAACTTTGTCATTCCACTGTTTTATCTGCCTATTCTTTTACAATTATTGTAACCTTCTTATGTCGTTGTTTTGTTCTGATTAAAACCTGGTATCTAAACGTCCAAGCTAATGTCTTCAAAGTTCTGTGTAATAAACTTAATTAGATTCCACTCCAAAAGTACACAAGTATAAAGTAACAAAAATGTGCCAAAGCACCTCTTTATATAATAACAAATAAAATCAAATAAAATA
>JAKTPC010000106.1:0-17714 GCA_030557395.1 Ambrosiozyma platypodis
CCGTATCCAGAACTAGCTTACGTAATAACAATCCTTATATTGTAATAACATTGGAATCATAAATACGATCCGATATTATATTCGAAATCAGTTTACGTAACATGGATATAACCATCAGGATCCTGACACTGACATTCCGATATAAGATAGGAATTGATATCCACACCCCGATAAATCGCATTTCCAGCTACTGCCTCATATTGATGGGAGTAAAAATTATGTTGTGAAGGGGATTCATTCAATGATAAAGTTTGTTAGCAAAACCCAGAGCCAGCAAAAACCTAAAAAAGGGCGTGTGGCGTAGTTGGTAGCGCGCTCGCCTTGCAAGCGAGAGGTCATCGGTTCGACTCCGGTCTCGTCCAAAATTAAGTTTTTGTATTTTTTCAATGTAGCCAACCTTTAACAATCCAAGAAAATTGAAATTAGTAAACTATATATGGTCTATGAATGAACTAATAAAACAATTATAATTAAAACGATGGATGTAATACATAAATACAACAAAAAGAACGAAAAATAAATAAAATAAAAGCAAAAAATAAACAAACCTCGTCTCTTAGGTTAATAATACTTCTATTCTGCACAACTAAGCAACCACAGTTTAATCATTACTCAAAACCAACAACGCATCCACACAATCTCCAATACTTCCAGCACCATCGGTTTCAGTAGATGAAGCAACCAAAACATCCTTGATAATATCTTGATCAAGATTGGGAAACATTGAAACCAAGACTTTAAAGTTTTCTTCTTCTTGTTGTTTTCTTTTCTCAAATATTTCATTTTCTTCTAGTGATAGTTTCTTCATTGTTTGAAGTTCTTCTTTATATGACAGTGCAGTCGTTCCTGTAGATGGAGGTTGTTGTACCGGTGGTGGGGATGGGCTTGAGAAAAAGTTTGATAGTGAGTTAGAAAATGATTGCTTCATCAGTTCGGCTGATTTGGTTAACACTTGTGATGGTGTTTCGTTTGACGATGATGAATCCGGTGTGGAAGTGGATCCTGCTATTAGTTTAGTGATTTTCTTTGGGATTGGTGCCAAGATGTCATTTTGGGATAGGACGTTAGCCAGTGTATTCTGTTGGGCTGATTCCTGTTGCTTTTGAATTAGCAATTTTTTTCTCTCTTCTTGTTCTTTAGCTAGTTGTTGCTTTGCATTATTCACTTTGGTATTGTAGTCATCTTGGGATATTGTTAGTTTATCGAACTCAAGATCAATCACGAAATTAACAGCTATTTGCAGCGTTGAGACGTAGTACGAGGTTTCACCAACCAAAAAGTCCTCAGATCTGAATCTTTCAATGTACATTAAATTTGAATATAAGAATTTAGGTTGCGATTGGATTAACACGTATATTAACAAAGGAACAAATGAGTCTGCGTTTTCTTCAATTCTTTTTTGTTTCTGTTGCTGTCTGATCAGTCCAAATATAATTTTACAACAGTTTAATATACAAATGATTTTGTCTCTTGGTGATTTATAATTGTTGATCTTATTGATTTCTGTTGCTGCTAATTTAACAAAATTGGATTCAACATTTAAATTCATTGGAATGTCTAAATGTTTTAGTTCAATCCATGAAAATAATTTAATTTGCTCGTTGTACTTCCTGTCTTTACTTAGGTCGTCTTTGTGTTGTTCTGATTGCTTCTGTTTTGGAACAACTGGTGAGAAAGTTGAGTTGTAGGTTCTAGTCATAACTAATTTTTCAATTCCTTCTTTCACGTTATCAAATTCAGCGTCCGTGGATAATGGCTCGAATGGAGGTAATTGTAATAATTTATTATAGAGAAATTTTTCAAAATCGGCGATTAGTTTAGATTGCTCGTCCAAAGTCCAATTTTTTTGATTGAACTGAGATAAAAATGATCTCAAATATTTATGAGCTGGCTCGCATTGTCTTGTTTTGAACATCCTAAGGAATTTTTGGAAATCGAAAGCCAGTTGTTTAGTTGGTTTCGGTGGATTAGGTATGCTTCCAGTTGACTTAATTGAAGATCTATCCTTAGGAGCATCTTCTCTTTTAGTGTTTGTTACTGCTTGATTGCATATTTGCTTGGATGATTCCTGAGAATCACCGAATTCATCAGGAGTAGTTGGTGTCTTCTCTAATTTGGCTGTCGGCTGCTCTTCAACTGTTTCTTCTTTTTTCTCTGTAATCGGTTGTGAAACAATATTAGAAAATTCTTCTTGATTATTTAACTCAATCAAAGGATCTTGTTTATCACCAGTTAAATCATCAGCAATTCCGGTATCATCACTCTCATCAGTTTTAACAATGTCTATAGCTTTCTTTTCTTGTAAATTTTCATCATCTTCATCTTCGTCTTCATCGTTTTCATCGGAAGAAGAGGAATCACCTTCGTCCAGTAGAGTACCTTCACCTTCATATGTCATGGCACTTATTAGTTCTCTGGCTTTCGGTTTACTCTTGTTGTCATTGGAATTGCCTAACAATGAAATCAACGTAGGTATAGATCCATCATTTGAATTTGAAGACTGCTGCTTATGCGGAGAATCCGGCGAGCGGGAGGGACCTTCTAGTTTTTCCAAGTAATTGATCAATTCAGCGGATCCAGTATGGGTTTTGGTTGGACTATTGGTAGGTGTGTTAGAGATTTTTGTTGTAGAGATACCCATTGATGGTTCTTTTGAAGATAAGCCAACCACAGGTTGAGATGAGGAAAGGGAGGGAAGCATGAAGCCCTTTGAAGGAGACGTGGAAGTTGACGTGGTGGCCGGTGCTGGTTTCTGGAACTGTTTGTTGAAGGACATGATATACTGGTTGTGGTCAAACTTGTGGTATTGTGAGACCAGCAGTTAGTGAAAAACAGTACAGAATTTACTGTGTGGGATGTGCTGTCTGCCATTTCGGTCCGGTCTGCCATTTGAGCGTCCGTGTCGGACTTCTGAATTTTAGATTTGAGGTTGAAGACCAGCCGACACTGTTCCTTTAATCACCCTTTGGCTATGATTCAATTAAGTTAGAAATGGTATGCTTTAGGAATATTCATCTATTAAAGAATTTTTGAAAATTACTTGAGTTGGAATAGAATGCCGTTTGGCTCTGATATGCCTAAAGCTGGATTCGATCATTGTAAAAGTGGGTATGTTGAATATTCCCCAGAAATTCATTAACCCCATAAAATAGGGTAGAATAATTGAAATATACTTAATTTCCGCTTATATTAGGTAGAGGTTAGAGAATAAGCAAATTATATACTTTGTGAATTAGAACATAAGTGGCATAAGTTAATCCTTCAAGAGATACAGAGTTCTTACCAATTGACCCTTGCATGCTTGTGTCAATGAATTTCGCTATACTACAACTTGAAATTAACCTTTATTTTATACGTCAGAATTAACAGAAATGTGATGTGTTAATCAATTTCTTTCTCAAACCTATAAGAAATCTACCTGTGATGGGTGTTTTTCCACAAACAGAAACGTTGATTCATGTCTTTATAGTCATCACGAAACTAACCACTTCCCTACAGCCGTCGGTTTACATCAAATTAAATTAAATTGGAGGAGGTGGATGCCTAAGTAATGAATTGGCAAGACAGCCATAAATAACTTGATCATTGATTTAGACCAAAGACTACGTTTGCTGCTATCCAATTTGTGAACGGTCATACGAACATCAAAGATTCACTCATAAAACCACCAAATTAAAACTTGTAAATATTCAATTAATCCAGTTGATAAAACACTGGAATGTCAATGGAGTTTATGCATTTCACGAAATAATTAGGTTATAAACTGGGAACAAATCTATCGTAAATTTTAACATCCCACTGAGCGGCGTTCGTTACCTTTCGTGACCGCGGCGCCAAAAACCTCCAAATAAAGATATTACAACACTTGTTCTCAATTTCTGGAATTTTGTTTTCATCATACCCACATGATTATCATGAAGTAGTACTCTATAAAAATATAATTAGCAATTAGATTAAATAAAAGAAAGTTTAATACGTAGTCTGAGAAAGAATTGGAAGATATAATTAATTAGAAGATTTTAATGATTATAAAGGTTGGAAAACTTATAGACCATAAAGAAAAGTTCAAAAAAACAAAAGGGTAGGGGAGGGTTTCTACACATATCATAAACATAAAAGTATGAGCAGTATGAATCTGACTGAGGGAAAAGTGGACTAAACGCCACCAAAATCACCTTCATGCTCGTTGTTTTCAACTTGTTCTGTTGATAGTTTTGCATCCGTACGCAAGCTATCAATATCACCCGAAACTTTTCCAAACACCTCAGCCACATTTCCCAATGTCTTACCTCGTGTTTTGAAGAAAATAAAATGACAAACTATCGTTAATGATTGCAAAAACTTCCATCCAATCCAGAAAGGAACAACATGGTTCTACTCATGATGCATGAATTGTGAATAAGCAGATTAAAGAATGAGACGTATTGTACGGAAAATTAGATAATACGGAAAACGTTGTAATTTATTTCAACTTTCACGATATGTCCCCAGAATTAACTTGTCTTTGAATTGGCCCACCAGAGCACATAAGCGCCACAAAACGCAGATTCAAGTTCAAATCTGTTCTCATTTTTTTCTTCCTAACAGAATATAGAAGTGCAACAAATAAAAAAAGATAAGCTAGCAGTACCAAGACCTTTCAATATTATCGATGACTTCATTTATCTTCTCTCTTTCCATCCGGACCAACAAATTCTACATTTTCTTGTTGGATTAAATTAGCATTTGTTCATTCATCTCCTTTTCTTGTCTTTTTATCTTGTATTGTAGAATTTTAGCTGTCTGAAACCCGAGTTGTTATCAAAGTTTATTACAGCTTTGATTATTTAGTTTGGAAATGTGGTGTGAGTGCTATGTCGTATGATATTGCAATGGAAAACAGAACAATTGGTCAAACAGATAATTTTTGGGATTGTTACAAGAGCAACATAAAACAATCTGAATTTAGAGCATTGTGCCTATCCATGATATAATCATTTCTTTCTCTTTAGTTCCACCTGTATTCTTCTCAAATATACCTAATCTGTTATGCCAGCATCACTCAGAGGATTAGTAGCTGAATTCCCAACTGAAATAAAAATCATTTTATTACGTCTATGTTCTGCTCAGGTTCACTATGTTTTATCAAACGAAGAACTTTTTAAACTAAGCACTTTTCAAAAACCGTATCCAAAAGTTACTGTTGCACTTCATGAAGAAATGGCCGTGATTAAGTTTAATTGGAAGGAGAATATCACCTCTTCAACTCAGTGCCAAGTTCCACTTGATGATGTTATTAAGAATAAAGATTCGTTTCTTCTACGAAATAAGCCAAAAGTTGTACAAATTTACAGTCTTCCCACTCACAGCTCTTTTACTGGAAAATTCAAAATGTTTAGTTGGATCTCTAGTATTCTTGATCAAGATCAAGTTGGATCTATTAAAATTGAAATTGGAGATGTTAATTGTTTATTCGGAAACAATATTATTACAAAGTCTTGGTTTGACAAAATTTCATCAGTATGTATTTCAAAGCCAATTGAATTGGATGAGTTAATGTTCAACAAAGTAATGTTAGGTAACCTTCGTTGTTGTATTATTAAAAATGTTGACTTCCAACCTGAACGTTTAAAAGAGCTAGATAAACTTTGTGGTAGAGTTATACTAAAAGTTAATCATTTAAATATAGTTACAACTTTGGCTTTGTTAAATTATGAAAACTTTGAAGTTATGACTGATGTTCTTGAACCTAAAAATATTTGCAGAATTTCCACTGAACTTGCTCTCTCAAAGTTGAGTGTTGGCACTTTAATTTGTGATAATTCGTTTGATTACTCATGGGTTCTTCAACACATTGGAAGTGTTAATATCCTAGATATGGTTTCTATACAAAAACCAATTAATTTTCCTGACTACGCTCCAGGTACCGCAAATGTGATTAGATTATTTGTACTCTCCAAAGAAGAATTATCTGGAAATTGTGATCTAACAGGGTTCGCAAATTTAAGAGAAATTATTTTGATGTTTGGTGATATTGTTCCTGATGAATTCAGTGAAGTTATTCGTTCTCCAATTAGTATTTTAATACGTAATTCAATGGGTAGATCATTTATTCCAGTTGCAAGAAATCATACTAGTTTGAATCCAAAGGCTAGCCCTGTGTCAAAAAGCGAGTCTAATGAGAGAAAATTCATTGTTCATGCAAGAACTAGAATTAACAATGGTGTAGAACACGGATATCATTACTCTACCGTTCAATCTAGACATCAAGTAAGTCCTCATTTCAGGAATCTGGAAAGAAGAAAGAAATTCAATTTTCCTGTACAAAATTTCATGAAGAAGTTAAAGAGAAAAGCCTGAACAGACATTCCTTATATTATACTTATGAACTTTTCATTTCAGTGTTTAACTGTGTTCATCCTAATACAAGCTGACTACGTTAAATATATATTTTATTTTTTGACACATTTTAAATAATTTAGTTATATTAACTTTACGTACTATTTCTCTTGAATTGAAAGATCTGAGATAATCTGACTGTGACTAAGTATGATCTAACTCTGTAGTCATACGATTAACACTAATAACATATCATATAAGTAATACTTTGGGAAAGTGATTCGTCTTTATTTCTCAATTAAGCAATATCCCTGTCAGAAAAACACCAAAACTGTGTTCGTTGGTTTGCGCTTATCTGACTTTAGCATCGCTCAGGAGTCAGAACAACCACTAACGCAGCAGGACAATGCACACATAGTATCTTTAATTCCCATACAATTACCCCTTCCCACTATGTATACATTGTTGTGGTGGTACTTCCAAAACTCATCGTTTCAACAACAAAATAATGTGTCCTTAGCAACTCTCACGTTTAGAGTATATGCAATCCAACTTTTTGATGTAAGTTGTAAAGGAGTTGTCGCAGAACTCGTCAAAGGGTTATGGCTCCATAGGATATGGGAATTTCCCAATCTGGCGAAATCCAGGAGTCTCTGATCTCCCAGAGCAGATTGGGTTATATTGCTATTGCGGATTTATGGTTGGGAATCTGACTTGCAACGTAATGTATTTCCGGTTCCCATAAATAAGTCCGTTTAAGTGTGGTGCACAAAACTCCTGTCGTCCCTCCGAGGTAAAAAATTACGTAACAGGGTCTGTTTGGCCTTTTTATAGCCAGGCCTAATCGTGTAACTGCCCATTCACATGCAGAAATGGTCATTATATTCTGAAGGGATATAATAAATAGCTATGGTATTTAAGCTACAAAGTTACTATCATGAAATTTCCCAGTTTAATAGGGCTACAGAAAGTACAGTAAACTGTAAACACAAAAAAAGCGATCTGCCTGCCTAAGAGCATAACTTGCTAACGACTTTGGCAAACTCTTCACCTTGAATTCTAGCAATTTTTTAATCTGCTGTACTAGGAAGTAATAAATTATCATTACCAGAAAGGCAACCTGAACCTAGGGCACAACTGCCTTTTATTTCGTCAATATCTTTCATTTCTTCTCTGATAAGATAATCACCAATCGGGACATACAACATGCCATGGTGGATAAAACTAGTAAATCCATTGGACATTGTGGGTTCATCACCACCGAATTTACTAGAAACAAATAACCTAAATGGCTTTCCGTGAAGTGATGTTCCTGTCCAAAGTCCACCGGTTGATTCAAGAAACGTTTTCATCTGAGGTGAGAAATTTCCAAAAAGGCTAGGATACCCAAACAAAAATCCATCAAACTTAATTAGCTTGGATGCTCTTATGTACGGATATTGAAGTTTATCTGGGACAATTATCTGGGCTAGTCTTTCTTCAGGGAATGGTTATTCAACTTGATATACTTCCGCTTGCGCTAAACCAGTTGATTCAATTCCTGATTTAATTTCTTCAGCCATGATGGACACTTGATGATGTAACGTGTAAATGACAATGCAAACTTTAGTCATTATAATCTTTGTTAGGGTTATTGTATGTGTTGTCTGGCGCCACTAACAGTAATGAGGACAGTATTCGTAGCACACATCGTTCACGTAGGGCGACTTGAACTGACATATCAATTGAAAAGATGTATCCACTTGGATTAAGCTAATATATGAAAAATCTAAAATTGAGTGAACTTGAACTAAAAGAATGGTAGAATGGTACCTCCCAACTTATGATCAACGAACTATTCCGCGTATCACTTGTGTGTTTCTGCGTAAGCTTCAACGAAGTAGGAGTTTATCTGATTTTTCGCATGAGTTAAACCATGAAGATGTACATTAACTTATTGAAAATTGAGTTTATGTTGGTCTATATATCCAAAGGAATTCAGCTGTATTTGTTAAGATGGTGTTTACTGAATGAATTTTGTAGAACGAGTTACAAGTTTCGATTAATGCGAGCCTGCACAATTGGCCCGAAGCTTATTCGGATTTCTGTTTATTTCAGCTACAAATAAGCGTGTCATATACGTTATTATATTAATTATAATGACTTTGATGGAGTATGAATATGCTTAGGAAGCGTACCTTAGGCTGTATCCATAAACTGACAGTTTATATATAATACTAACTTGTTGTAAGCCTGCTGCCCAATATGAGGTTACAAAATAGTGGTGCAAGGTACAACAGAGATCCCTCCACATGGCACACCTGATTACCATAATTAAGAAAGCAGTTAATAGACTCGAAATTGCGTAGGTGAATTCAAGTCTCATTGATCTGATTATTGTAATTTCCAAAGTTAAATTAGGTCAAGCAGTTTTGTGGTGTTTTCTGAAATTCGAAGCCTTTTTGGGGCTCTTAGTTAAGTGGAATGTTTGCTGGGAATTGGATTTGCAGTATAACGTATAACTGGGTCCCATACAACAAGCAGTCGTACCATTGTTAATTATGTGATTAAGTTTCCTAGTTGTAAGCGCGTTGGCCAATATCTATCTATCTGTATATAATAAAAACAGAAAGTCAGAAGTGAGGACGGATGCTCGTAATTGAGCAACGTTTCCTTTTCTAACGAAAAATGATACTAAATTTTTGCCCATATATTCCAGCTGGTGCTGTTGAAGAGAAGAGTCCTTTACAGCGAGAAGTTTGGATGTCCACAAGACAGGAGTCAAACTAGTCTAGATAAACATCAAGTTCTTATGTTTTAGAACTTATCCCGTTAGACTTATCATCTCGGGGTAATTGGTTTTGCAGGACTGATTCCCCCGAATCCATTTGAACAAGAACAGGTTTTTCCATCAATGAAATTCAATTAAACATCCTTGACGGAGGGGCCAAAGCAAGCATAGTCTGCATTGCTTTTACACAGCGGAGATTTATATCATTCCACTTCAATGTCGAATATTAGTCTTGAACTTGGACAGGTTAATAGTGACTCTTTCAAGGCATCAGATGGAGATTCCAATCATCTTTCTCAGATCTTCGAGCTTTGGTCATCCTTCCTTCCTACTACGATTCCTCGAGATTTAACTATAGATCTCAGAAAGAGATATCTCATCGAATCAGAATTCCCATGGCAAATTTTCTATTTTTGTTGCCACGAAACTCAATTAGTCATTGCCACTGTGATGTGTGTGATAAAGCCTGCTGCTACAGAAGCACAAACTAATATACTCGTGGAATATGTTATTGTTCATCCGGAATATAGAAAAAGGGGAATTATGAATCATTTGATGAATTTGGTTATTGGACTATATGAGTGTGGTGACAACTACGATATTTCGCAGTTTCAAGACAAACAAAAACAAGATGACCTAAAACAAGTTAAGGGCGAAATTATTGAATTCATAAAGACACGTATTTACAAACATCAAAAATCATTTTTCTGGAGTTTGTCTTCAATGGTGTCTGAATATTACTCGAAATTCGGTTTTAAACCCCACCCTCGTCGTATGATTTATTCTAAAGTGGTTTCGAATAAAGCTAAGAATATAAAATCTTTCAATCTAGACAAGTTTGAATGTTTCATTTATGACACTAATTTCAGGCATTTTGCCACTTCTGCTGAATATTCTTCCATTTCTTTGAGAAAACTGAAACCTGATCAAGTTGGCGCATCCCCAGAATCACCAAGTGTACTTGAATTTAATCAAAGAGACAAAATAACATTTGATTATTACAAAGTACCTGCAAGTAAAAGACCACCTTTAGGCTTAGTTTTACATTTGGAGCCAGGGGATGATTTACAAAGTCAAATTTCCTTTGTTCTTGTTTCTTTGAACTTTTCTTTGGCCCCATTAATGATTCATAAATTATATTCCAGCGTCACTGACGAAAAGATTCTGGTTAATCACCTCAAGAGAATCAATAAATTTCTAGATTGGGTTTCATTTAGTTTATCTGTTCCTGATCAATCTCAAAATAAAGTGATAGCTCATGTTCCTAATAAGAATACAGTCTCTTTAACCACAGAGGAAGTGGTGGTCGAACCGGGGTCAATAGAGAGACAAGTCATTTTGGCTTGGCTAATTAAAAATGGGTGGAAATCTGCTCAGGATCACATGCTTTTGCCAATGTTAAAGACAATCGATACGAAACAAGAGGTGGAATGGGTTTGTGATGGCCCTTGGTGTGCCTTTTGATTTTACTACGTAGCTTTTCATCTTTAATATTTAATAGCGCCCAATTTTGTATCAACGATTAAGTAATTGCTAGAATATCTTTTTCTTAGGCAAACAGCAAAATTCAATGTAAGACAATACTAACAAAAATAACGAGGAAATTAAATAAAGAACGACAAGAATATTAAACTACAAACTATTCAGCTTCGCTATCAACTTTACCTTCTTTTAATCTTTCAACCCATAACTGTTCAGCTTCAACAATAGTATTAACGTTAGCCATCATCTTATTCATAGTTTCAATATACTCATCATATGGATCAGAGTCATAAACGATACCACCACCAGCTTGTAAGTAAGCAACGCCTTCTTTGACGACCATAGTTCTTAGAGCAATACAAGTATCCATGGTTCTACCGTCATACGACCAATGTCCAACCGCACCTGCATAAACGCCCCTTTTTTCTTGTTCTAGTTCAGAAATCAATTCCATGGCCTTAACTTTAGGAGCACCAGAGACTGTACCAGCGGGGAAGATGGATCTGAATGCATCAAATCTAGTTTGATCTTCACGTAAGGTACCACTAACTTGGGACACTAAATGCATCACATGAGAAAATCTTTGAATTTGTAGTAATGAATCAACTGAAGTAGAAGTTGGTTCACACACTCTGTTAATGTCGTTTCTAGCTAAGTCAACTAACATAACATGTTCTGCTCTGTCTTTCAATGATGCATTTAAAATGGCAGCATTCTCGTGATCCTCTTGTGTGGTCTTACCTCTTTTAATCGTTCCGGCAATTGGATGGGTGATCACTTTGTTATTTGTGTCTGATTTAACTAAAAGTTCTGGAGATGCACCAACTATTTGAAAGTCCAAGTAATCGATGTAAAATAAGTATGGAGATGGGTTAACGGTTCTTAAGTGTCTATAGACGTTGAATGGGTGCAATGAAGTTGGTCTAGCAACTCTTTGGGATGGAACAGCTTGAATAATGTTACCTTTTTTAATATGCTCCTTTAAGTTATAAACAAAGCCTTCATAACCTTCTTGACCAACGTTTGAAGTGAATGAGTTACCTTCTTTGATTTCAGGTTGGGGAGGATATGGGATTGCTGAAGTTTTATCTTTCAGAATCTTCTCAACTTGAGCAATTGCCTTAGCTGCCTGTAAGTATTTGACTTGAATCACTTGCTTTGTATCAGTTGGTTCAATCTTTAAGTTATTTATGATTTGAAATCTATTGAAAACATTATCGAATGCAACAATCAAATCAAATAGCATTAATGCTGCTTCAGGTAATTGCAAAACATCTTTCAAATCCCTTGCTGTCTTAGGCTCAAAATATTTAATACAGTCATAAGAAATATATCCAATTGCACCACCACTCAATTTTGGAAGACCTGGTAGTGAAGCTTGTCTGAATTCATTCAACTCTTTTTCTAGTAAAATTAATGGATCGACAGCATCACCATGTAACGGACCACTAGTGATGATTTTTCTTGGATTGACTCCCATGAATGAGTATCTATCGATTTGATCACCATTTAAAGCGGATTCTAATAAAAATGATGGCTGCTTCTTAAATAGTTTGTCACCTGGTCGAGTCAGTTTTAAATAAGCTAAATGTGGAGTCAAATCATCTGAGTAATGGTATGAATAGATAGGATACAAGTTTGGTAATTCTGCGGATGTGTATTCGTCTCTGTGTAACTTTACTATAGCGTAAAGATCATCAAAAGATGGTTGGATTGTGGTCTTTTTGTGGTCGTTCATTTGAAAGACTTGGTTAGTATCTCTGGAAATTTGAGATACAAAGATGGAATCTTGTAATTTTGAAATAACATACAGTCATTGTTGGATTTCTAAAGGATGTCCTAGAAGTGTATATATGTGAAATATCCACAGTCAATCGATGATTCATACAAGTAAGTCAAAGTTGATTGATGAGTCAACAAAGTGAAAAATTATTGGTGGCGCAGGAAAGAAGTGAGTGTGGCTGGAACAAGGCGCGCACATTTTGTGTTTCGCACGTCGTGATGCTAGATAACCAAGTCATTAAAGATCAAAAGATTATACAAAAAACAGCAAAACCATAAAAATGAACAGTATAAGAAAAATAAATAAAAGTTACAGAAGACCCAATTTAAGAAATAAAAATTATTTCCATCTTTGAACAATAACAGCATTGACCAAGCCAGCTTCTTTTATAGTTTTTTCTTTCAAATCATCAATAACTTTTAATGGAAAAGCAAAAGCTAAACTCCATTCCCTACCATTGACTTCAGTATTTTCACTAACAAATTGATAAACTTCTGACACTGAGTCCGCTGAATTGAATGATTTAACTAGTCTTTTACCACTGGCCAGTCTAATCTGGATTCTAGAATCACCTTCTTCTTTCTTTGGTTCTTCCTGTTTGGTTTCTTCAGCTGGAGCATCGGTTGAAGAGGAAGCTTCTGCAACTGTAGGCTCAGGGTTATCTTCAAAAGGAACTGGGGACCCTAGTCTGTGACCAGTACCAAGGAATCCACCAACTTTCCTCTTTGGAGGAACAAATGATTCTTCAATTTTCTTGATAACTGTAACATCGACATCCTGGAACATTTTAACGTTTAGTAAAGATAATGGAGCTCTACCTTGATTTAGTTGTTTCAGGTATTCAGCATTCTTAGCATCATCATATCTGTATAATTCGCCATTTTCTACTTGGAAACCTTCTTTCCAAAACGTAATTGTTCTAGTAACTTTTTCAGGTGCTTGGAAACCAGATGGTTTTTTAGACTCGATTGAAGTTGATTCAACCTGATTGTCAACAGATCCTAATTTATGGCCTGTACCTGTGAAAAAAGTCTTTTTAGGTTTTGCTGCTTCCTTAGCTGATGGTCTTGTGTCTGGTTGTGCTGCCTCTTCTTGTGCTTTTTTGATTAAATCTTCAACCAAGCCCAACGGGTTTCTATTTTTTTTGGCAGCATTTTCTGGGTTTTCAACCTCTAAACCTGATTTCTCACCTCCTGTGAATAAATTCTTTTCTGAATCATCTTCTGAATCTGATTCAGGTTTGCTCAAATCTCTAAAAGTACGGAACATTGGCTTACTTGGCTTTGCTTTCTTAACTGTAGTCGGTGTTGGTGTGGCAGGTTGTTGTTGTTGTTGCTGTGAATTAACTTCTTGTGCTCCTGTTGAATTGGCAAAATAGTCAGCAAGAGCTTGCTTTATTCAAGTTATGAAAGGGTGCTTTGTTAGTAAAAATGTCTATGGAAAGCTTTAGAATTATGAAAAATAAACGAAACATACTTCAACGTCATAACCTGCGTTCGAAAGGTATTGGATGGCAATTTCTTGGGAAGTGTTGGTCAATTCAACAAATTGACTCAGCTCTAGATCGTGAGACATGTCAATGGGTAGTTCTATAGAGTGTAAAGCTGGTTTTTCAATTATCTACTGCTCAAGTAAACTGATAAATAAATCCATTTTATCCATCTTCAAATGATCGAGATTTGCCACTGAGATCTGGTGCATGGGTGTGTTCACAGTGATATTTTGATTTCGACGAATTCTTGGTTTCTTTCGTTCGTCCTACTAAGTTTCTTTTTAAACCAATTTTAACCGAATCTGCATATGGTTTACAGTACCATTGAGATTTTTCTGGAGGTTTGCATCTAACTACTGTCATAATATTTCTGGGAGATACAGGACAAGTTTCTTGCTTTCTCCTACTGATTTGATGAATCTTCCTTCGTTAATTAGCTTCTTCAATTACTTTACCACCTGTGTTTACTCTTTATACCTTTTCTAGAGGAACACAAACAAGGAAAGCCAGGAGTTATATTGTCTTACCCAGGACATTCATCAAGTTTATTAAAGCTCTTTCAACTCGGGGCTTCTGCTAGTCATTCGTTTGTTGTTTTCTTATTTTCCACTGTTTACTACTTAGTGGTTATTCAATGTCGTTACTCTATGTTGTTTTGTATGTATACTTCCTTGTGTTATCTTGACCTTTCAACTTTAAGGAATATGGTTTATTTTTGTACCTTCAAGAGATATATTTGTTTGATGTGTATGATTCTCGGCAACAAATTCGGTTCTAAAAGTTGGGGTTTTTGAGCGATGAATGATCATGAAAATTCCAAAGGTTGCTTGCTCTGAAGAAATACAACAGGGCTTGGAAGAGGAATACAAATCACAAAAGAGGTGATAATCAACAACATTTTATGAAGGTGAAGGTTTACATGTACCTTCATAAAACTACCCAACATCTCCAGCCATGAAAGCGCCAAAAGAAATGACTCTAGGTCTGCTAAGGGAGTTCCCCCTTGAGCTAGTTGTAATGATATACAGGTACATCATTATGTACAACTGTGTGACAACTACCGATGTCTTTAGTTTGTTATCCCGAGGCTTCACCATTACTGCTGAAGAATTTAGCAAGAAAGATCCATTTACTGACATATGCCTATCAATAATAGCAGAATCAGAACTCGAGATAGATTATTTTAAAGTTACTTTAAGATTTAAAGAAATAAACAAAACTCTAAAATCTATGTCCATCAGTTCTGATACCAGAAATGATCAGTTAATCGACTTTGTTAATTACTTGATAAAATTGAATATTAAATTTTTCAAAATATCTACTACCAATACACGAGGTTGTGAATTCACAGGAGAATTGATTTCTTCTTGCTTTTCAAAATTGGAGTTTTTAAAGGGGAGTATATCCAACTATGAGTTAACTAACTGCAAAGACATTATCACTTGCGATACTTTATTTCTACAGGTGCTAGTTTTTTGCTGCAGATGGATCATTTAAAACATTTGAAAGTGTTTGTTGCTAAAGATCAATTTTCCCTGCCTTTCAGACACAGCTGGGATGAAGATTTAAATATGAGTGAAGACATCCAACTTGTTAAAGAATGGGCACAGCTAGTATCACTGAAAAATATTAAACGTAAGATTGGTGTTGAATTTTCTTTGAGTAGTAACTTTGCTACAGCAGTTTTTGATTTGTTGAGCTTTTTGAAAAACAATAAATGTTTGGAATTAGATATTCACGCATTAGATGTTGATTCAGATAGTTCGGAGCTGATAATTGCCCTTAAAGACTTTGTTAAAGTTTTGAATGCCAGCTCATGTAACGAAAACCCTATTGATATAACTAAACTAAACAAATTCAATTCAATTAATAGTATTTCATTTACTGCAGGTAGTACACCTTTCAATATAAGCAAGTTGGATAATAGCGATATCAAGAAACTAAATATCGATTCTAGAGGTCTGAAATATGATATTTCACAGATTAAAAACAAAAAAAGTTTCGAAATTTTAAGTCTTTCCCCAACAAATTATGTTTTTTCGTTTTTTTCAAATTTATTACAATTAGATGTTACTATTCAAGGAAATTCAAAATGTACTCATATTAATTTACCTCCTAGGTTATACAAGCTTTATATAAATTTAAAAATGAACACTTTCAACTTTCCAGATTGACAATAGATCTCAAATCAATGGGTTGGGAAAAGCTGAAATTCAGATTTCAGTTAATGAGCATGCTATAATCAAATGTGCTGAATACTCATGTAACTTTCCGCAGAGCTTGATTGATAGTTTACCCGGTTCATTATCAAAGCTAACATTATATGCTAGTTGTGGTCTTTCATCGGGACCAATAAGTATTGGGTTTGAATCATTAACATTATTGAAAGAATTGAACTTAAATCTTGGTAAAAAAATCATCATGGATTTAGAGTTTCCAAACTTGGTTGAAAATCTTTCTCTGGATTCTCAAATTAAGCCTTCTTCTTTGAGTTTTCCGCCAAAAGTCAGAAGCTTGTATCTAACTTTAGCAGATCTCACAAACCTTGTGAACTTTTTTGAAAAAGAAATAACACTTCTTAATTATTTATCTGTTCTAAGTATCTCTGTTGCTATTTCTACTGATTTGGATCTGAATTAATTATTACCACTTTCCCTTAGATCACTTGAACTTATCCTTCAATGTCCTGATGAATTCCAATAGACTGAATATAAGCAATCTGCATTCATTTTCCTTTTGAAACTCATTCAAACTTGGTTGATATTACCATTTGTTCGCTGTCTCGTAAAGGTGTGGTTAATTTAATGGGTGTTGCAGGTAAAGATCGGAAGTGCAAACTCGAGGTTCACCCTGAAATGGACTTTAGTTTACGGTAACTTTACATCTATTCGGTAGTCTGTGTAAAAGGTTTTAAAATCCTCTTTTCTTTTTCCTGCCTGGAAAAAAAAAACTTGAATCGCTAATTACCTTTCAAATCGTTTTCTCTTTTTTTAATACACCTTCTTTCTCGTTATAACCTCTTAGCATATTCTAAATTTTTCCAACACAGAGAATTAGATACAAAAGGGCTTACTCATCCAAAACTGGTTTTCATGTAAAGGATCATACATGAAAAAAATAAAAGTTGGAAGTGAGAAATACGGGATTCGAACCCATGTCACCTGCTTGGAAGGCAGGTATGATAACCACTACACTAATTTCCCAACTTTTAATATATTAGAAATTTCCCGTAACATAACCTTCTGATATGTCAAGTCAATACCGAAGTTGAATGTCGGAGTTCAGATGCTATTATATAAGCTGTCAGGATCCTGATGGCTATATCCATGTTACGTAAACTGGTTTCTGTCAGGATCCTGATGGTTATATCCATGTTACGTAAACTGATTTCGAATTTAATATCGGATCGTATTTATGATTCCAATGTGTCAGGATCCTGATGGTTATATCCATGTTACGTAAACTGATTTCGAATATAATATCGGATCGTATTTATGATTCCAATGTTATTACAATATAAGGATTGTTATTACGTAAGCTAGTTCTGGATACGGCATCGGACCATACCCGACTACGGGATCGGACCGTCCTTATGATCATAAGCTAATCATGATATTACTGTTAATATTAATTTCATTGTTGAGAATAATAAGATAAGAATACCAATAAGACTCCTATCATTTCAATATATATAGGCCTCTTCCCACTGGGAATTTTATGTATTTTGTATAGAGTATCGAGGGAATATTAATAGAGAATTAATCAATTTTTATTGAAAAAGTCATACCTACAAAAGTCTAATACTTAAGTTAACTGGAAAAGTAAGTTACCATCTTCTACCATATCTTGGTAAACTTACAACACCCTTA
>JAKTPC010000107.1:0-16297 GCA_030557395.1 Ambrosiozyma platypodis
TCACCCCAACTACTCCATGTGAAGGTGAAGGTTGTACTCCATCAACTCCATCAACTCCATCGACTCCATCTAGTGCAGTTTCTACTCCAGTCACCCCAACTACTCCATGTGAAGGTGAAGGTTGTACTCTATCAACTCCATCAACTCCATCTAGTACAGTTTCTACTCCAATCACCCCAACTACTCCATGTGAAGGTGAAGGCTGTAGTCCAACCATCTACGGTTCTTCCTCTGTCGAGTCGACTGTTGTTACCTCAACTCCAAGTTTCTGTGAAGGTTCTGATTGCCAGGACAACACTACAGCTTCATCGTCTCTTGAGTCCACTGTTATCACACCTACTGTTTCTGGTTGCTCTGGTGATGACTGTACTGGAGGTGTTCCAACCACATTGGTCACTTCTTCTGTTCACGTGTCAACTTCATCTATTTTAACTCCTTCTGGTGGTATATCAACATATGAAGGTGCGGGTAGTAAGATAGGTTCTTCAAATGGAGGTTTAATTATCAGTTTATTCAGCTTGTTGGTCTGGCTAATATGATAGATTTGAATTAGTCTTTATGCGTTTTTCTTTATTATGTTTTATTTAGGATATTATTGGACTTATGGATAACGATTTCGTTAGTCTATGAAGCTGTTGAATTTCTCGTTCCAGTTCCTTCCTAATAGTTCTTAGGTGTCTTCGCCTTTTTTGAGCCTTTTTGATTTTGCTTTTTGTGCGTTGCATTGATTTTCTTTTTATTACCTATCTTGTTTTTGAGTAAGAAGCCTTATTCTGTTGTTATCTACTTTGTTATTTTTTTGACTTTGTTCCTTTTCTTATTCTTTTGGGATTTTGGGATTTATTTTTTACGTTTTACTTAGAAATCTTTTAAAATTTGTTTCTGAGCTGGATTCTCCTTTTTATTCATTTAGATTCCTAGTTCTCTCTCTATTTTTCTTTTAGTGGCGATTTCGTTATTTAGAAAATAAATTTGTTTTATACATTTAGATTTAGTCGTTCACTTTTAGTTGTAGAATGTAAAGTTGTAAGAATTGCCAAGTTTGTTTCTTCGTACATATCAGACGATAGGACGATTGAATGGGAAGTCTCTTCGCTTACGTAATTTACAATTTTTTAAGAGTGAGAAGATCTACTAGGCGGAGCCAACTTAAACGAAATTTTAGCGCTCACAAATTATCTAACTAAATTTCCTAGATTCAAATAAAGAAACTAAAATAAAGTGTATATAGCAAAATCTGTAAATGATTATAACTCATGGAAATCAGCAACAACGTTTTGTCTGTATTTAACCATTTCCATTTCAACTGATGCCAAGTAACTAACAACATCAGAATATGTCTCTTTGGTATTATCTATCGCACATTCAGGTTGATCATTTAGTATGAAATTCAATTGAATCAAGTTATCTAATCTATTCCAGGCTTGAATAGTTTGATGGGGTTTCAAAAGAGGCGCTTCCCTAAGCCAGTTGTATTGATGTCTTTCATTACTTATGAAATTAGTCTGAACACAATTCAGTCTTTTAACCAAGTCTCTCAACTGGGTTATTTCATTAATCATATTCAATCGATCCAAATTTGTAAACTCTTCTCTGATGTTATCCACTTCCGTATCCTTTTCATTAATACCATATGTTTTCATTTTGGAACGTAAAGCATTTATTCTAGCTTCCATTTCTGATTGTAAATCCTCGGCATTTTGTAATTTTCCTTGCAACGACTCATTTTCTTTTAATTTATCATTCAATTCAGATTTTAATTCTATTGATTTTAACTCATTATCTTGAAATTTTCGAAGTTTTGTCTGTAAAAGATTTAATTTCAAATTAAGATTTTCAACCATTCCATGCTGGTTCAATACTAAATGTGAGTCATGCTTGACTAATGAAGACGATATAATTTTGGCAGTTTCCTGTCTTTCCCATATTCTTTGAATCGGAAGTTTCATGGTCTTAAATTCGGGTAGACTAAATTCATAGAAATCTGGAAGACAAATAGAATTGGGAGCTTCAACATCCATAAACTCTAAAGAAAGATCGATTTCTCGAAGAGAGTCAATGATGCTATCAGCTTGATCGTTAAGTTCATCAATTTTGATTTCATGAACTATTCCATTATTAGAACATCTCAGTTTTTTTAGCTTTTCACAAAAGGGGGTGATTATATTAACACTATTTTTAAGAGAATCTTTTAAATCTTGGCAAGAAACTTTGTAAGCAATTTTCGCAACTCTTAGACCAATCTCAATTAAATTAAGTAATTCATAGGAATATTCAAACTTCAGTAATCCGGATTGAGCATCAACAATAGAAGATTCCCTAAAGGAAAGCTCCACTACTTCTGCGGTAACTTCAGGTAAATTAATCTCAAACGATTGAGATTCAAAGCTTTTTTCAAAGTCAGCAGAATAATCTTTAATGGGTTTGATCACATGAGTTGGAATATCCACATAACTTGAAATTTCAATTAAACTATCAATTTGAATTAATAAAGTTCGAAAGTCATAAGCCTGATGCAATGCTCTAGATGAAGATGAGTATTGTTCAGCATTTCTGACTGTATATATATTAACAGAACTCCTAAAGTAGTCATATAAGTTGGAACAAATTGAGCGAAACTTGAAAAGCGTGAAATAATCATCGAATTTCGAAGATCGAGAAAACTTTGAAATAAATTCCGTATAACTAATAACTGAATCTTCGTTTATTTTTTTAAGCAAAACTTGTAAAGTTAAATCGGATTTTAACTTTAATAACTTTGAAGTTTCATGTTTCAGCTTAGAGACTTCTTCTGAATGTGGTCTAGATGCTTCATCATCTCTAGTTGTTGTAGATTGACTTTGTTTCAAATTAGCTAATAAAAACTCTAATTTTTCATTTCTTGACTTTAATGAAGTAATTTCAAATTTTTTATTATTCAGGTCATCTTGAAGTTTTTTAATATAAATTTTGGATTCCCTTTCGAGTTCGGTTCTGTTTTTATCCAAATCTTGTTCAATTAATTCTAATTGTTCTAGTTCTTCCACTTTATTTTCCAGTACCACAATTTTATCGCTCAATTCTTCATTCTTGATCGTCAAGCTGTCTATGATGGTTTCAGACTCTGATAAGGTCTCGAGCTTGTCCTTAAGTAGTTGATTGTTCTTTTCGAATAATTTCAATTCTTCCAAACAATGGCTGTATTTCTCTTCGATATGGGATAGTCGATCTAATTTCTGTTGCATAGCCAATACTTTTTTGTTCAATTGATCTTCTGAGTTAGCATATTCATCTTTCAATGTAACCAAAGCTTTTTCGAGCATTTTATTTCTAGCTTTTAATTCGATAGCACCACCATTTCTTTCCCCACTATTATCTGCAGTATCATTAATTTCATGCATCAAGTTTATTTCTTCTCTTAAATCAGCAATTTCTTTGTATACCTTATCATATTTATTTTTCAAGTCATCAAATTGAAGTTGTAACCCATCATTTTCACTTTGAACAAAATTCTTTTCAACTAATTCCTTTTCTAAATTATCTTGTAGAGTATTAATTATCATATTTAATTGATCTTTTTCAACTTCTGAATCTTTCAAGGCCTTGTTCAAATTAGTGATGTCATTCATTAAAACCATAACTTTGTGATCTAATCTACCCACGATACCTTGCAGTTTGTCAGCTTTGCCCTCTCCCATATCCGCCATATTTTCAGAACTCGGTTTGCAAATCATAGTAGGCCTAACAAAAACACCATTTGTGCCAGAATCTCTATTTTCACAAGTGAAGTATCTTACTCCTTGAATTGACCCATCGTTTTTACCGTTGCTCTTGAATTGTTGATCTAGTTCAATGCCGACCCATTCGCCTGCTTTGAATTCCGTGTAACCTACGAACCTGATAGTTCCTGTGGAGTTGTCTCTCAAAAGAACAACCTTATCCCCTATGTTGAAAGACATCTTGTTTGATGGTGTTTCATTATTTTGATTTAGCAGTCTTGATTTAATTGTGTCGTCCTATTTTGGATTTTTTGAACGCGTCTCTTCTTTTTTTTTTGGTTTCAACCGTTCGTCGTTTGGGGTCCTTTCTAATTTCCAGTACACAGCACACAACACACGGAATATAATAGAAATATGTCTAATAGCAAGAGACAGCTGAAGGCTGAATTACTCAATGAACAGAAACAAGAAATCAGAGAAGCGGTATGTTCAATAAGTCACCAGCCCACCCACCCAATATGGCTATACTAACTTTTACTAAATACTATTAGTTCTCTCTGTTTGACATGAACAACGACGGATACTTAGATTACCATGAATTAAAGGTTGCTTTAAGAGCTCTAGGATTTGATATGAGCAAGAAAGAAGTGTTGGAGATTATTAACAGGTACGACATCGAAGACAAAAGGCTTATCAACTACACTGATTTTTACGATTACGTTGCCACTAAAATTATAGAGAGAGACCCACTAGACGAAATTAAAAGAGCCTTTAGACTATTTGATGATGATGAAAGTGGCACCATAAGTCTAAAAAATTTGAAAAGAGTAGCTAAAGAATTAGGTGAATCATTAACAGATGATGAATTAAGAGCCATGATTGATGAATTCGATCTAGATGAGGATGGAGAAATCAATGAACAAGAATTTATCAATATTTGTATGGAGAATTAATACTTTTACCCTCAAGGCATTAGATAGTAAACTGACTAACTATATGTTTGAAGGTTGTTTTCTGTTACCTTGCTCTGTCTTTTAATTTTTGTTGTTTATTTTTGCTTAATTGGCTAGTATTAACCGGTACATTTGTATTTTTAACTGTTACCCCTCACCTCAGCTCTGGAATAGTTGTTGTTTTGTATATTTCTTTACTCAAAATTCATTTCGAGTACTTTCAATCACTCTGACACAGCAGGTGACGTTTTGTAAAATTGCGCCACTGGAGTGCCAGATCAGGTGTTCGGCCAAACAAAGTCCAAAAATCTTGAATTCCTTAAGAAAAGGTCTTTCCTGTTCCAGTTTCAACTTTCATGGAATTTTACAGTTGCAAATAAGAGTTGTTTTGAACTGATCCTTGAAATGCCCACCGTTTACGAATCCTAACAGATCATGAACTTTAAACCTCATAAGTTCAACAAGATAAATAAATGTTTCTAAAGAGATATATATTTATAAAAGGATACATTCCTCTTCGACTTTTACAGACTACCATGAATCATTTTAATAATATTAGCTCTGCTCAGACAGCTACAAATCTAACGACCGTCACCTATTACTCAAATGAAATTCGATCGTTTAGTCACTTTTGCTATTTTGTTTAGCTTCTACAGCCTCCTCTCAAGAGGTAGTAGATGCTCCTGAGGTCCAATGATACCAGAATCGATGGTGCAGGTTTAACCTCCCTTGATGAGGGTGGTGGTGTTAACTACATATTTTTAGGTCCAAGTGCTCAAATTTTAGATCATGACGACAACAACGATCTTGTCTTTTCAGATGATACTGGATTTTGTCAGGTTTTATATGCTGATCCAGTTAGTAACAATGTTTTATTAAACAATAAAGGTAACCCTACACTTGTTGATTTCAGTCCTTCTGGTGTTTTGTACTGTAACGGTGATTTTGAAGGGTTCTATGCCTGCCATAACGCTGGTGATCCAAAGGGGGTTTCTCAAAGTCAATTCCAAGTTAGATATTACACTTCAGGTGCTAGTACTCCCAGTTCTTGTATTGCAATGAACATTGTTAGAGATCCAATGCCAACAGACCCACTTCGTCAATTCGACCCTTCTTTATTATTCGACAACAAGCCTGTTCCAACGGGATACTGTGGAGCTTTAAGAGGTACGAAGCCACCTAGACAAAACATTAACCCATGTTATCCTGCAGGATCCACTAGTTTGCCGATAATATTATTAAAGTTTAACTTTATATTTTCATTTATTGATGTCAGGTAGACAACGAATATTCAAAGATGTAAACAACTAGCAAAGTTATAATAAAAACCAGATATTAAAGTATTAATAAAACCAAAAAGGGTTGTCATTTAGTAAATATCTATGTAAAAAACTTTGGTTCAAAATTAACAGCTCCATATTCAGGAAAAGCATACACATCAATAATTCTACCAACACTATCAGTAACACTTCTACGAACCAATTTACCATTATCAAATACACATTTTCTTTTAGAGCCGTCCGGACAAGTCATTGTCTCAAGTTTAACACCTTCTTTAAAAATTTGCACCTCCTTTCTAATACCAGTATTTTTGAAGTCTTCAACTTCTTTAATTGTACCTGTAGGAAAAGTGGACAACGTGAAACTATAATCGTTATCATACCAACACTGAACGCTAACACCAGACTCATAAGTAGTCTTTTCCATAAGCAGAGTCTCATCAATGAGCAGATGCTGCTCAATTTTCCATGATTCCGATTCCGTAGTTCTTTTAATAGTACCGTCAGATAAATAAACTTCTTCAATTTGCTCTCCTTCAAAATAAGAGATAGTTTTACTTGGTGTTCTTGGATTTTCAGTGTCATTATAATAAACCACATCTAATGGTTTTCCATCTTTAGTAAAACTTGTGGTCTTAGTTATCATATTTGGATGTTTTGCATCATCATAGAAAAGTTCATTAACATGGCCACTCGGAGAGGTTTGAGAAGCATAAACAATTCTTCCACCAAGATATTTCACTGCTAATATATGACCACCGGACAATCTTGTAACTTGTATTCTATTTCTTGTGGTCCATTTCTTTATAATCCAAGCAAATAACAAAGTGACACCAAATTTCATTTTGACCTTTAATAGTCTAAGTATAGCCAAGATATGATAAAGTGATTATGAGTGAGTTCAATTCGTATGGCTTCTTATACCAAAATGAAAGTCTATGAGTATGGAACCCTTCTGGCCAATGAAAGGGTTTACATAAACTGATGAATTTCACGGATCTCTTTTGTTTAGATGTGCCCTGGTGCGTGGTGGGTCCGCCAGCTTTTCTCGGAGAACCTGCCCGGGATTAATCTCGGCTCAAAACAATAGTAATTTTAGCCTTCAAGATCCATCTTCAAATTCGGATCAATATTTAAATAACTCTTCTATATATCACTATTAATCTATCAAAAATACATAACTTGAAAAACAGTGAAGGGAAAAGAGCCAAATTTTAACTTATATAACATCTTGATCAGCAACCTTCAAATCTCCCAAATGTCTAGTCTCACCAAAACACTGAACAATACCATCAGAAAGATCAGATCTATTAACATCAACTATGGTAACACTAGTATTATATGGGATAATCAAATCTTTCTTACTTATACCATCAGCTAACTTGAATCTCTTCTCATTATACAAAAACTGAACAAAATTACTGATCACACTTCCATGAGTACATATCAACACATTTTCAAATCCATTTTCAAAAGATTCATCTAGAATTGTATACCATTCAGTTTCTAATCTTTTCAATAACTCTGAGCCGGTCTCTCCAAATCTTCTATAATCTTGGCCATATTTCTCGATCAAATCCGATAAGTATTTACCTTCGACTTCTTCACCCATATATCTTTCCCTTAAATTTTCGGTCCTTCTAAATCTGACCTGATATATACCATTTGAATTACTATGTTTATTATTAGTAATAATTGGAGCTATCGTTTGTAAACAACGGGTTAAATCAGAACTCACAAATTCATCAATTTCCAAATCTTCCAAATGAGAGCTGATTAAATCTGCTTGTGCTAGACCTTTCTCATTTAATGGTACGTTGGTTTGGCCTTGTAATATTTTCTTCATGTTCCATGCCGTTTGGCCATGCCTAATAATGAAAATTCTGATTGTATTTTCATTAGTGTTTTGTAAATTTTCTTCTACCGTCATCATTGGCTTGGGTTGAGTTTATACTTTGGAGTGAAATAGCTCTACGACTTGCATTTTTAAATAGACTTCTGATATGCTTTCTGTTGCATGGAATTATAACGTTTGTAAATTTACTTCTTCTGATGCCGTTAATGAAAAATGGACGAACCAGATCCGCTCGTGGCGTATTAACTTTATGCTTCTGTGGCAAATTGCAGCAGATAGTTTTAATAATCACGTGATCTGGACATCATCATTACATATATCAGCATGAATATTATTGACAAGTGACGTGGGTAAATACTAATACTTTCTTTTTTCGGACATAACATTTATAACAAGGGCCAAGTAAATGAAGTAACTGGATAGTCAAAATTAAGTTATAGAAAGACAATAAGGTTAAAAAAGGTATTAAAAGAATGAAGGTATTGGAAATTTCAAAAAGAAGGCATATAAAAACTAAATAATTGAAAACAAAAAACATGTATATTATAAGACCAGTTCGACAGAAGAGTATCAGAAAGCAAAGACCACATACATTCAAATTAAGAAAGCAGCAAAACCGGCACCTAAAGCGGCAGCAGCAACACCGTTCTTACCAGCACCACCTTCATAAGTGGAAATGATACAATCAGCACCAGTACATGAAGTGGAGGAAGGTGGTGAGCAGGTGCTTTCAGTACAGACTGTTGTCTTAGTAGTGAAAGTGGATAAACCACCAGCTGAGGGAACTGATGGGTTAGATGGAATAGTAGTGGTTGGTAGGCTTGAAGGGTTAACTGGGGAAGTTGGAACGGTTGGAACAACTGGTTCACTGCTTGGAGGGTTAACTGGGGAAGTTGGAACGGTTGGAACAACTGGTTCACTGCTTGGAGGGTTAACTGGGGAAGTTGGAACGGTTGGAACAACTGGTTCACTGCTTGGAGGATTTGTTGATGTGATTGGAGTCTTGGTTGAAAGGTCGCAATCATCAGTAGTGGTCAAAGTTTCAGTAGTTTCAGTGGTTGGTGGAACAACAGAAGTTGTAGGCTCCGGAGTTTTAGTGCTTGAATCACAGTCGTCGGTAGTAGTGGTTGTGACAATAGTCGTGGTTTCTGGATCTGGAGTTTTAGTAGAAGAGTCACAATCATCAGTAGTAGTAACAGTTGTGATGTCTTCACCAGCATAAGCATTTGCATATAAAGCTAAAGAAATGGCTAAAGTAGCTAAGGTAGAGAATTTCATTTTGGTCTGATTAATTGTGAATTGAATTACTATTAGACTAAGAAGAAGAGAAGTGAACCTGGAACGAAAATCATTATAGTGGGATGTTCCCAGCTTATAAATGATGGTCTAATATATGGAATTATATGTTAAAGTCAGAGTAACGTCAGCTGTATGTCTATTCTTGGAAAATTAGCTGTTATCTGTTTACAGGTAAAAACAGACTTTCTGGTAGGTCTGATCTGTCTGTTGGATGTCGAGGCAGACAATGAGCGAAAGGGGTAATTGTTAAGATCCAGTTTCAAAACATATAAACTAATTTAGATCAGGCTAAATTGAAAATTATAGAACCACAGAAAAGAACAAAAGGTACATAAAACTGTAAAACGAGTAAAAGGTCAACAGAGTCATATTAAAACACAAATAAAAAAACAAGAATAAAAACAAAATTAAAGAAAAGTTATCATAAAATTAAACGATTAAGGCAGCTAAACCAAAGCCAATCACAGCTAATCCACCGACAGCAGCAACATCTGCGACCGCACCACCCTCGTAAGTAGAAACCGAACTTGAGCTAGAATGATCTGTAGTAGCCGAAACTGCTTGAATGGATGGAGTCATGCCAGTAGAAATGAAAGTGATTCTGGATTGAATGTGAGAGGTTGGAACGGAGTCCATCCCAACAGGATGGCCAGTATAGCCTGGATGCTGAGGTCTAGTTGAACTGGAAGCAGCAACTGAAATTTCCTCTTCACGTTTAGCTAAAGGCGCACCAAAGCTGAAAGTAACGTTGTTTTTGATAGCACGAGCTTCATAATACGCTGGAGAATGGCCAACTTCACCAGGCTTGTGTGGTGCAATTCTGGATCCTGCAGGATAACATGGGTTAATGTTTTGTCTAGGTGGCTTCGTACCTCTTAAAGCTCCACAGTATCCCGTTGGAACAGGCTTGTTGTCGAATAATAAAGAAGGGTCGAATTGACGAAGTGGGTCTGTTGGCATTGGATCTCTAACAATATTCATTGCAATACAAGAACTGGGAGTACTAGCACCTGAAGTGTAATATCTAACTTGAAATTGACTTTGAGAAACCCCCTTTGGATCACCAGCGTTATGGCAGGCATAGAACCCTTCAAAATCACCGTTACAGTACAAGACACCAGAAGGACTGAAATCAACAAGTGTAGGGTTACCTTTATTGTTTAATAAAACATTGTTACTAACTGGATCAGCATATAAAACCTGACGAAATCCAGTATCATCTGAAAAGACAAGATCGTTGTTGTCGTCATGATCTAAAATTTGAGCAATTGGACCTAAAAATATGTAGTTAACACCACCACCCTCATCAAGGGAGGTTAAACCTGCACCATTGATTCTGGTATCATTGGACCTGGCAAATAATCTAATAGCTTCAATGGCAGGAGCATCTACCTCTTGAGAGGAGGCAGTAGAAGCTAAAAAAATAGCAAAAGTGACTAAAGACTTGAAGTTCATTCTTTGAAATTGAGTGATTGCCTTTGGTTTGAGTTGATATAGGAAGAAGGGCAGGGTGACATGCCTAGGACATTGGATGGAGCAGCTGCTCCTTTTATATACATGCCAAAACAATTATTTTCATGTTTACGAGCAAGCAGTTATATTTCCTTTTGGGTGAACATGTATATTCGTTGAAGCAAACAGATTAGTTTTTCTAGTTATGAGTCAAAAAAAAGTTCAGAACTTCAGAAATCCTGAGCGACGCGCCCACTCCAGGAGCGCGTCGGTAATCTTATCATGCATGATGAGCAAAGTTTTAAATTCATACCTTCACTTCATTTTACATCGCAATCATTTGAATATCAAGTGGTAAAAGTTAAAAAGAGAATCAAACTAAAAAAATACAAGTAAAAATGAGAAATCATCAATTTGAAAGCTGTAGAAATTGAAAACACACTTATCAAAGACTCAGTTTTTGAAACATTTGTCATAACCCGTTAAAACAAATCTGAATTCAACATCACCTTTAACCATTCTTTTCCAAGCAATGGAAACATTTTCTTCGTTAATATCAATGGTTTCAACCCAAGGTTTAATGCCATTATTTGCTGCGAATTGTAGCATATACTCGATATCTTTAGGGGAACCAATATTTGAGCCAGCGACCGAATAATCGTTAGTGATTAACAAAAATGGATTCAAATCAATTCTTTCACTAAGAGGAGGACATGTAATGTAAATGAATTTACCATAACAGTTCAACAAAGGAGCAATTTCTTGAACTGCACCTTCACTAAATCCGGAACCAGTATTAACTATAACATCCAATGTATCAACGTACTTGGTCTCATAATCTTTTTCTGCTCTTGAAATAAAGTGGTCAGCACCTAACTTGTAAGCTAGATCCTTCTTCTTGTCGGTTCTTGAAATGGCTGTAACTTCTGCACCCAAAGCTTTAGCAAACAAAATAGTCATGTGGCCAATACCTCCAATACCACTAACACCAAGCTTAGTACCTTTAGTAACACCAGCAGTAAGCAAAGGTCTAAAGCCAGTCATACCACCACAAAGTAAAGGAGCAGCGTGAATGGAATCCAACTTTTCTGGGATTATGAAAACAAAACGTTGACAAGTTCTGATATATTTGGCATATCCACCTTGAGTGTGGGTTTTAGTTTCCGGATACTTATCATGGTAAGTATCAACGTAATGACGGCAAGTATTCTCATGGTGATTGGTACATCTTTTACAAGAACCACAGGAATCGCATTGAGCGCCAACACCAACTCTGTCTCCAATTTTGCATCTTGTAACTTCGGGGCCAACTTTAACAACCTTGCCTATAATCTCATGACCCACTGCTAAAGGAGTGAATGGCTCACCCCAATCACCATTTGCAGCATGAATGTCAGAACCGCAGATACCACAGCATTCGACTTGGATATCAACATCATCAGGTCTTGGATCTTGTGGAGAGTAAAAGAATCTCTTTGGTTCTAGCCAGTTTTTAAATGAATGAACTCCAATTGCTTCAAACTGTTTAGTAGACATAATTTATTTGTATAACTACAAGGCATGCAGGTCATCCCAGAACTATATATGAAAAGAAGAAGGCAGCCTTCCTTTCAGCAAATTCTTCTCCTTTTATGTTAGTCTTGTCTGTTGGAACAAGATTACGTGATCCCGTAAATTAATTAAACTAATTGTGTCCTGAAAAGAAAGGAGTTATCACTTAATTCCGGCTTCACTGAATATCGCTAAAATTACTGAATCGGAGCAGATTGTGATTTGTATGTGATTCGTCGTGATTCATGATTCGTGCGTGATTGATGACCCAGCTCTCGTAAACCTAACATAGTTTTTTTCACAGTAAAAATACAGCAATCAAAGATCAAATGGCTTCCACTTGACATGGATTGACTATAAAACTCTTTTAATAGCAAACCAATAGTTAAATATCCCAATTCCTGTTCCTCAAATCAGAAGTGCCTATCGATGTAATGGATTAAATTGAGGTTATATAGAGAGCGCAGCCGTGCACCAGCTCAATAAACCGCCCGCGCGGCTTATTTTTATTTTTGTCTTAGGTATAATATTACACCGCCTTGAACCCGTCCAAAGACAAAGTGATTTTGTTGATACCCTAGTGTTATGTAAATCACAGGTAAAGTTACTTATCTTATATAATAGCACATTTATTCCTTCTTATTTAAAACATCTCAGCTTATCTACCCATATTATTCCAGCTTGAATCTCACAGTGGAGAGAAACAAATAAGACCAAATCAGATAATCTGTCACCCTGAACTGAAATAAATCAACTCTACGAAAGCAATACTAGAATTAAGACTTGCAAATCTATAGGCATAAGAGAATAGACAATGTCAAAGTACAGATCCAAACATAATTCATATAGAAATCCATTGAACGATTCCCCAACACCACCATTACATAGCTTTCAACAACGGTTCTATGCACCATCACCTCTTTTGTCACCTTTATCACCACTGACAGACGATTTAGAGCTAGGCACCGGGATGAATGGTAGCTTAAACTATAACAAACTAAGGAGTGGCTTCTTCCAAACAATCATAATGAATTCGGACTCATCCATTCACGTTAAATTTGGCCTCTATTCGCTTGTTACCATCAGCATAATAACATTGTTATGTATAGTTGGAATCGATCTGTGGAAAAGCAAGTTATATTTGAACGAACTTGATATTACTAGGAAGTCACAGTATTTGAAATACTGTCCTGGAACTAGATATTTTCTTGGGTTTGGCATTATGTGGATGCATGGGTTACGGTTGGGTGGTGGCGATGATACGTTGACTAGGTTGATTAGTCTAGGTTCATTTGTTTTCAATCATTTGCAGGTCAGACTGTTGATGCTTGGGTTGATCGGAGGATATCCAAGTTTTGGTAGACTTATAGTGTTTGAAATCATAGCTGGGTTTGTTTCATTTGGCATCTGGTATAGTGTTTATTTTATTTTAAGTACCAGAAAGTTAGTTAATGGTCACAGTATAACGGGTGCCGGAAATTTATTGGAGTATGAGACTGATATATTTGTGCCATTTCATGAGTTGATTAAATTAAGTGCTATCGGTATGTCTGGCATTGAAGTTATAAAGTACGTTGTTGTTAATAGAGCTAATTATTTTAATTTGTATTACTATGCTAGACAAGACGGCTCTGGATTTCTTTATCCCTACTCATACGTTATTGCTCCTCTCATTGAATTACATGTTTTAAGTACGGGTTTATTAGGATTGATCATTACAGGGTATTCATTTGGTTCTTGGAAGTTTGGAGTTGATTATTCGATTAGAAATTTCAGAAATGTCGATGTTGCTATGACTGTTGTTTCGTTTGCCTGTGTTTCGTTGATTCATGCTCTTCTACAACTTAGCAATTATGATGATATTGGAGAGGAAGTTGGTTTAACTAGTTACTTTTAGTTACTTTTAGTTACTTTTAGTTACTTTTATTTAACAATTATATCTTTTCTACATAGCCACTTATTTTTATAGATCTTTGCTTAACACAGAATGAATTTTCCAATTTATTTCTTTTATTTTCTGCGGGGACAACTTACCAAATTACTCAGCTAGATATATTCGTTCACTCAGAGTATTATATGGCTTTCCAAAATTCTGTAGCAGATAACTTGATTAAACGCGCGCATTAAGTTTGCTCTGTCTCAGAACAAGGCTAGTGCCAATTAACTGCTCTGAATCAGGTGTATGCCACATGCGTTCTTTCTTGAAGTCTTACATATATGCGAGATGTCCCAGAGTTGTATAAAGTTACGCTAGTGTTGTTTTATGAACTGTGTGTCAGTGATCATGAAAAAGTTGGCCAGCGATGGCAGCAACCGAGTATGGTGCTCCCTCTCGATGAGAAGAGCATAGGGGGGTCGAGGGGGTCGGCGGCTAACCTTAACCATGATAAAATAAACTAAAATGAAAATCACCTGTTAATATCGCGGGAGAGAGAAGTACATTTATATTGAGATCTAATTAATTCCTAGTAAGGATGCGTATACTTAGCTGTACTGGATGGCTACTGGCCCAGGCACAAAATTAAAAGCTCTCTAAGCTGAAGAGCCCATGCGCGCGTGTTTGAGAGTGCCGCGATGAGGTGCTCTTTATTTACTACACTGAGGTCATAACTGATCCTAAGAATTGCCTAAAGCAGAAATGCTGAGAGCAAGCCGTGCCAGCAGCGGAAGACTTTGTGAGCGGCTCATTTGTTAAGCGAACACGGGTTTTTTGTTTTCTTTTTCCTTTGGCGTGGTCAATTCACGGTGGCTGTCAAAAGAGGAAGTATATTAGCCCGAAAGTGAGAAAGAGTTTGAGATGGTGAGCCGGATGATATTTGGTGGTTGTGATAAATTATCATGAAGGAGAGTTAAACCTTGCCAGTTCGTTACTTCTTGACTTAATATTTAAGTTATAGTTAATAGAAATATGTCAAATACATAAGAGATACCAAATTCCAAGGAAAGTACCCGTTTGGCCCTTTTGAAGTTTGCATGGCTAGTGCTCCCTCTTTAGCTCCAGCACCCGCAATCTGCTTCCTACCATCAATACCGATCCTGGACGGAGCTTCCTTCCAAATATGGTGACCCGAGTCATAACATACAGCTTATCCGACCGCTCTAGAAAGGAAGAGCTAATCACAACAACAAATCTCTCAACTTAATCCAAATTCACACACATCTTTCACGTAAACAAAGATGTATGGTATGGCTGTCAATATCAGTTCTGTAGGATATTATAAATATGTTGGCTCTCCCACTTATTTTGCAAAATACAATTAACTATGTGAACCCGCTCTGTTCTTTTTTTTTCCCCCTTTCTTCATATCATATCCAATAGTTTTAATCAATTATTATGACTGACAACAATATTGGGCATGATATAGAGAGTATTAACTCCTCTGACTCTCAGGAAGGTATTAAACAATATAATCCACTGGATGTTGAAGAGCAAAATGAAGTTGATAGATTGTCACAACACTTATCAAATATTTTATCCACCCCAGATGGTGTTGAAAGAATTGCAACTCTAGCTAGAGTCTTATCCACTAAGACCAAGGCTGAACTAGAGAATTTTGAAGTTTCCAAAGACAACTTTGATTTAAAGATGTTGTTGAATTATTTAAGAGAAAAATCAATGGCCCAAGGTATTGAATCTGCTCAAGCTGGTTTAGCTTTTAAAGGTTTGACTTGTTGGGGTATTGATGCTTCGGCTGCATATGGTCCTTCTGTTCCCGAAATGGCTAGAGAGGGCCTTCATTTCTTTGGTAATTTATTCAAGAAAGATACTAGTCCTCAACGTCAAATCATCTCTGATTTTATTGGTGTTATGGAACCAGGTGAATTGGTTTTAGCTTTGGGTAAGCCTGGTGCTGGTTGTTCTTCTCTGTTAAAATCCTGTGCTGGTGAAATTGAAAACTTCACTAAAGTTGAAGGTGAATTTTCATATGATGGTTTGTCTCAAGAAGAAATGATGAGCAAGTTTAAAGGTATGCCTTTCTCTTTCAATTAATATTATTATTATTAATAACCTTCATTCATTTTAACATCATACTAACTTCATTATACTAGGTTACGTTATTTACAACCCCGAATTGGATTTTCATTTCCCTCATATTACTGTTAAGGAAACCATTGAATTTGCATTGAGAACTAAGACTCCTGCCAAGAGAATTGATAACTTAACTAGAAATCAATACGTTGATAATATGTTAAAACTATGGACTACTG
>JAKTPC010000108.1:0-16055 GCA_030557395.1 Ambrosiozyma platypodis
GGGGGGGAGGATTCTGACTTACTGGTCTTTCATCTGTTTAGAAATGATATTTCATGGGGGTTAGGTTAACCATAACCGGATTAGAGAAAATCCGACAGTAACTAAGGTCTACCGAATTAATGTATTATTAAAAACTCGCAAATCCCTGATGAGAGTTGAAGTATCTAAGCTAAAAAATACTTATCGGGAAATTCACTTAAGTTTACTCTTCAGATTTATGTTTTCCTTATCAATCTTTTCCTCAGGCATTCATTTTACGTTACAGTAGATTATATTTTGAAACTATTGATATATTAATGAATCACAGCTATCTTGTTGTTTTCGTTTCAATTACCTTTGTTTTGATCTGTCTGTTTTCTGTTTCCGAGTCGTTAAACATGTACATTTAAAATAGAAACTCGAAGTTGATGACTCAAAGATATCAGCAGCATTTCCCGAGTAAATTGGTTGAGGTACCCTGATAATTCTTAGTCAAACACTCTCGCTTGTCTATAGTAGACTGTATGGAGACCTGAATAGCTTCTCATTTTCAAATATTTGTATGCGGTGGAGAGGACTTCCAGAGCACATTCGGAATATATCTGAGAACGCCATTCAGCAGGAAAAAGGCTATTCGCCTACTTAAATACGTTATTAATTTTAATTTCTTGGGATTCTTAAAAGCAAAAAAATCTGAAATTATCTTTTTAGTCAAAATTATCGATTGATGCTCTTCATATGTAAACTAAACTAAAAATATATCTCAAAAACCTAAATAATGAACGAGTTGCAAGTTTCCATGAGGTAACTCTATAAACACAGATTAGAACTTCGTTAAATTATAACATAAATATATATATATATACACAAGAACATACAATAACAAATAAATAAATAAATAAACATTATGATAATTAAACCTTGGTAGGACCAAAATATTCCAAATAAATATTTTTAACACCTTTATTTTCTAACCCGCCTTTAACAAAATCCATATATTCAACAGGACCTAGCACATAGGCATCGTAGCTATCATCAATTAAATCGATATCTTTTTCAGATAATCTTTGCCCTTCACTTGAAACATATTCAACAAGTTCAAATTTATCAGAGAATTTATCTTGCAATGATTTTAATAGTGATTTGAAAGCGATGGTTTTAGGCTCTCTATTCGAATAATAGAATTTAACAGATTTACCGTCATGCAAAGCAGATTTCAAAATTGTAACCATTGGAGTACTACCAATACCACCAGCAAAAATAGCAACTTTATTTTTCTCTGATTCAGCGTTGTAAGTAAATTTACCAACTGGAGCAGTAGCCTTAATAACATCACCTTCTTTTAAAGCACGATTAACATAAGTTGAGACTATACCACCAGGAATTAGTCTAACTGAAATTCTAAAAGTATTATTTGATTCATTTAAAACATCAGAAATCGAATATTCACGAGATGACTCATTTTCTTGACCAGGAATATTCCATCTAAGACCAAGATATTGACCTGGGGAGCCAGCCTTTAATATAGTGCCATCCACAGGGGTTAAATGAACAGAAGTAACATCTTCACATTCTTTAACTAGCTTGGAAACTTTGAAATCTTTAAATCCTATCCATTGCAATTTGGAGTAATAATCATATTCAGCATTAATTAACAATTGAGCTAGATTACCATAAGCTTTACCAAAAACAGTGTAGAATTTATCATCTAATACATCACCAAAAACTTTATCAAATGCATAATTTAAACATTTTTCAACAACTTTATATTGTTCAGGCATAATATCCAAGCCACAATGTTTAACAACAATTTGGTTAACAAAGGGAGCGATTGGTCCAAAATTATCTAAGTGAGTTAAATATGCATATAGTGAAAATGCCAAAACTTTAGGTTGTCTCTTAGTATACTGATTCGTCGTATTGAAAAATGGCTTAACTGATGGGTAGTTGGCAAACATATGATTATACATCGTTGTCGTAATACTGACACCATTTTCTTTCACAGCTGGTGATAATGATTTCAAGAAAGCGACTTCTGCTGCTGTAAGTGGGATAACTTTGTAAAATTGTGGGGCAGACATGGCTAAATGATATATGTTTGATGATGACTAAAGATTGGGTATTTGAGAAAAGAACTTTGATGAGGAGTTCATGATTCGAGTTAGTTCAGAGCAGACTGAACTGTATTTATACTATTCCTAGAAAAGATATATAAGTTTAGTAAAGAGAATAATGCCAAAAGAAACGCCCGTTACATTGTAGTGCAAGTGGCCTGATAGGTTAGTTTGCAAGAGTTGATCCTGGCCAGGAGGTTCACTCTGTGCGGCGCAACACGCCAGAAGCCAATCAGAATGCCTGCAGTGTAATTCTGAACCCAAACTTGGAGCTTTTCAAAGGACAAATAATTTCCGCCTGGTGCTTGTCTAGACTACAAGAAAGCAAAGTGCCCTTGTTTGTGTAATTTTTGGGATAGATCATGTTGGAATCCACCGGATGTTTTTTTTCGTAGGCGGAGAATATATATGTTAACAGGTAAGAGCGATGGTTGAATCATTCTAATACTGTAGCCTTTACAGTCCAAACTCAGCAGGATCAAAATCTTCTAGACTATCCAAAACTATACCATATTCATTATTGTTACCAACTAATAGGCTTATCTCTTCTTCGCCAATTACTTTCAAGTTATGTTTATCAGGAACCCATATAACATATGCACCAGCTCTTTTACCACTTATTATACCTGGCTTAGCATCCTCAAAAATCAAACAATCTTGAGCTTTGATTCCATCTTTATGTTGTTCTCTCAACTTTTGATTGATTGTATCTAAGCCCATCCACCAAATGAATGGCAATGGCTTACCTTTACCAGCAATAGCTTCATTATCGCCAGTGATAACATTACCATCAAACAATTTAAACAACTCTTGTAAATGTGAAGTTTTTAATTTGAATTTAGATGAATGAGAAGAAGTGCAGACACAGATAGGTGTTTCTTTATCATGCAAATATTTAATCAACTTTTCAGCACCCGGTAATAGTTGAACACCAGGCCAGTATTCAGCTTGTAACTCAGAGCTCAATTTATAAAACTCGTCAGCGGTGGTTCTATCTGCTATTCCATATGATTCAATGATAATTTGTGATTGTTGTGGACCTGGTACACCCTGAATTTTGGATTTAACTTCCCATGTCATACCTTCTTCTATTCCAAAATGTTCTCTGAGAATTTTACAAAAAACTTCAGTGTAAATTGATTCAGAATCAATTATTAGGCCATCCACATCAAACAGACAGGCCTTGTAATGGTTATGAGGTATCAGTTTTTTTGTCATAGTAGATTTTCCTGGTTCTATGTTAATTATTGTCATGTTTAGCTATGTAGGAAGGAAGGTGTGATTAAAATGATAAAAACTCCGGTGTTAACTAAAGGGGTTCGATCACCTTGACCTGAGCGAAACACGGATCTCGCTTAATTTTTGAATCTGAGAAAGGCAGGAGTGAATTGGAGGTCGAATTCGGGATATTAGTGGTGAATCAAGCATGTACTCTCAAATTCGTGCATAATTACCTCCATGAGCTAAAAGACCTAAACTTATTACTAAAAAAGTATCACCAAAACTATTAATGGACTCAATCCTGCTTCACCAGCATTAATATGAGTGAATCAAAAAGATATTAAAAAATTATCTCCAGATACTAATACTATCCTTCCAAATGTAAAGAGTGATAAATAACTAAAGAATATGAGGATCAAGACCCATATATATTACAGCTATTGCTGCTTCTATTTACAAGTCCAAGTGTTGACTCTGTTATGAGGATAGTGGTGACTTTTAGATGAGTAAATATTATATAACTAATAAATAAAGTTCAATAGTAGTATCTAGTATATCTAGGTCAGAATAGAACTGTAACTGCAGGCTTGGAGAGAAGAACTTGGTCGATAGACGCATTACGGGTCTGTCAATAGTTGGCAGTTTAGCGTCTGGTCTGTTTAGAAACATGTAACTGCTGTTTAATAGATGATGTATGGAACAATCCAATTAGCTTAATATACATTTATACATTTAAGCCAATCCAATTTTCATTTTAATATAGACCATATAATATAAAAAAAGTTATACGAACATGTTTTTGTAAAATTTTAAACAACAAAAATAGAAATCTGGCGAAATCACCAGACTTCATTTAAAATCCAGCTGGATCAGAAAATAAGAGTATAAAATAAGAAAGGGAAAGGTAAAAAAACAATTTCATTAAATAAGCATAGCGCCAACGATTAACAAAAATAAAGTACCAAATGGTTTTAAGTAATTAGCAGATCCTTCATATTGTGAAATTCTTGATGAGGATGCCCCCTTAACACGGTCGCCTTGATCAACAGAAACAGAAGTCGAAGCTGAAATATCTGAAAATTGAGAAACTTTAGCATAAGTAGACGAAGGACCAATGACTGAGGTAACTAAAGTAGTGCCTGTTGGAGCAGCAGACTCAGATTGATTATGTGTACGATCAATAATGCTTTCACCACTTAAGGTTGAAGTAGTAGCAACACCAGTTGCTGAAGTGCCTATAGTTGTAGCAGCAAAATGGTTACTAACAGTGTTATTCTGACCTTCACCTGAAGAGGATGGCTCATTTTGTTCAATGTTAGTTTGAGCTAATGACACAACGCCACCAGTAGAAGCGGTATTTTCCTCGATAGTTTTAGACACACTATTACCAAAGGTGCTAGTTTGAGTATCTGTGACATATTTTGTAGAAGTATTATCTTGATCGTTAGCTCCAAAAGTCTTTGGGTTAGCACCTGATAAAGGTCCGACAGTTGGAACGTTAACAATTGTATTGGCATTTTTTAATGTAGAACTTATTCCACCAGGGATAGAAGTGGATGTAGAACATGGAACAATAACAGTTTCTGTAACCGCTTTATTCTCACTGGTGTAAACAGACTCCGATAGGACACCAGTAGAAACAAATTCCGAGCACTCGTTAATATTGGAACATGATGTAACCGTGTATGTGACAGTATTGGACTTAGCGTAAGTAGTGTTAGGAATGGTTGATGTGGAAGTAGGTAAAGCAGTAACTCCAGTGGTAAAGGTAAAACCTTTACTTGTGTAAGCAACTTCAGTTAAGACACCAGTAGCAACATATTGGGAGCATACATTAGCTGAACAGCTGGTAGTAGTGTAAGTAAGAGTACTTGCATCGGATAAGAAAATGGATGAGTCAGTGGTTGAACATGGAACCGTGATAGTTTCAGTGACAGTAACTCCATTAGAAATGCGTGTAGTAACAGTGACAACACCTGTTGCAACCGACTCCGAACATTTATTGGATGAACAACTAGTGACAGTATAGGTGACAGAATGTGGAGCTGAAACAGCGTTGATTTGGGTAACATTTGAAGTTGCAAATGATAGAGAACTAATTTGCGTTGATTCTGAAACAGACTCTGAAACAGAATGGAACGAAGAGGAAATTTGAGTTGATACCGAAATGGAAGGTGAAGAGGCGACTGAACTTGCTGTTTCTCTATTTGAAAAAACACTGGAGCCGGTTGAGCTTAAAGTTGAGGATAGAGTAACAGTAGCTTCTAAGGTATAAGTAGTAACATCTCTCTTTCTTAGATTTTTGCCATCATCAAATTCCATTAAAAATCTACCAGAAACAACACCTTGATCAACAGTTAAAGAACCCAAAATACCAATATCAATATCAACATTCGAAAATGGAGAACTGAATTCCAAATTGAAGTCGGAACCGAAAACAATATCATAGGAATTTTGTAAAGCGCTTGACCCATCTATGTTAAAATAGAAGGAATCTCTATCAATCTCAAATTGGTTACCAGACACAGCACTTAAGCCAAATGAAGAAAATGAACCCATTTGACTTGGAGCATGAATAATAAAGAAAGGTGAACCATTTCTGTTAACACCAGTAATATATGGGGCAACATTTAAAGCAATTGAAGACGAGGAAGAACTTAAAGTGGAGAAAGAAGATGATATTGACGTACCAGAAGCCGACGTAGTGGAAACAATTGGGGAAGAAGAGGAGACAGTTGGATAAACAAAAGTAGATGATAGTAAAGTAGAGGTAGGAGTATATGAAGCTAAAGAAAGGGACTGAGGGAAAGGTGAACCAAAAGAGCTTCCAACACCATTAAAAGATCTCGAAGATATAACAGGCGAAACTTGAGCACCATTGGAGGAAGCAGCAGATGTACTTCCAGGATCGCTGGATGATCCATCAGAGGTAGACACAAATGACCAGGCAGAAGAGGAACTTACAATGCTACTAGATGAAACAGTAGTTGACTCTTCAGCACTAGAAGAGAAAGGTGAACTTTCAACGGTAGATGAAGCAGAAGATGAAACAAGAGAACCTTTAACGCGAGATGAAGCAGACGATGAAACAGGAGAACTTTTAACGGTAGATGAAGCAGAAGACGAAACAAATGTACTTTCAACGGTGGATGAAGCAGACGATGAAACAAATGAACTTTCAATGCTAGATGAAGCAGACGATGAAACAAATGAACTTTCAACGCTAGATGAAGCAGACGATGAAACAGGAGAACTTTTAACGGTAGATGAAGCAGAAGACAAAACAAATGTACTTTCAACGGTGGATGAAGCAGATGAACTTTGAGCAACGGCAGATGAGAAAGTTGAACTTTCAACGGCAAATGAAACAGAAGATAAAGCAGAAGACAAAGCAAATGAACTTTCAACGGTGGATGAAGCAGATGAACTTTGAGCAACGGCAGATGAGAAAGTTGAACTTTCAACGGCAAATGAAACAGAAGATGAAACAAGAGAATTTTGAGCAGAGGTAGATAAAACAGGAGAACTTTCAACGGTAGATAAAACAGGAGAAATTTCAACGCTATATGAAGCAGACATTGAAACGAATGAACTTTTAACGGTAGATGAAACAGAGGACAAAACAAATGAACTTTCAACGGTGGATGAAGCAGATGAACTTTGAGCAACGGCAGATGAGAAAGTTGAACTTTCAACTGTAGATAAAGCAGAAGATGGAGAACTCTCAATACTAGATGAAGCAGAAGATAAAACAGATGAACTTTCAACACTAGATAAAACAGGAGAACTTTCAACGGTAGATGAAGTAGCACTTAAACTTAACGTAACCGTAGATGATGGAGAGACAACAGAAGATGAGGATGAGGACGAATAATGGTAAGATGACCTACTTAAAATTTGAGATGAGTAGATAGGGGCTTCTGAAGAATATGCTAAAACAGAAGACGATAATGAAATGGAAGATGAGATATCTGAAGAGGAAGTTAGCAGTAAAGAGGAAACTACCGAGCTTGATTCAGGCTCAGTGTAAGGTGGTCTGTCAATAGTACCATAAACAGGGTAATCTCCATCCTTCACAACATAACTGAGACCTCTAATGGAAAATTCTAATGGATAGGTGATGGTAGTACCATTGGTGTAAGCAACGGTTAAAGTGAAAGTACCTCCAAACGTGGAGACCCAATCTAAAGTTTTAAGACCTTGAACTGTAAAGTATAGCATAGAATATGATTCATCACGTTTGGAAACAGAATTTGAAAATAGAGAACCATATGAAGCAGACCAACCACTATTCAATCCACATGAATTTGTGATGGCATTAAATGTAACATCATCACCATTAGCAGGGTAGTTAAACAAACCGAATTCAGAAGTAACGGAAATAGCAACTCTATCACAATCAAAAGCCCACCAGTTACTATCAGCTGTACTGGCTAGGGAAATACTGGACCATTCACCAATTGTTGAAGGAGCATACACATAAAACACTGGATTAGCATCGGAATCAGTAACACCATTGATTGTAGGAAGGTCTGTTGGAATTCCAACAAAGTTTAAAGTTTGAGGCCATTCCTTACCAGTACTAGTACCATCAGAGCTAGCAAATATGTAAGTTCTTTCACCTTGAGAGGTAATTTTAGCCTGACCAGCGGAAGTTAATTGCAGAGTAATACCAAAGTCAACAGAAACATCTGAATGCCAAGTTATGTAATCATCCCAAGCACAAGTTAATATTCTGGTAGAAGAAACATAGTTACAAGTCAATGCATTTGCAGAAGAAGAGCCAATGGTGAAAAAGCTGGTGATATCAGTAAAATCTTCAGGAATGTAGATTTGAAACTTAGTACCTGCTTTAGTTTTTTTTTCGACGTACAAGGAAATATCAACTTGGAACCAGTCAGTGACATGTTCAACATTAGTATCTTGAGAATAATAGTCAACCAATTTGATGTTAGTTATATGATTAGCACCGGATAGTGATGGTATTGGGGCAGAGCTTGTAGCCGAAGCAACAGAAGAAGAGCTAGTAAAAGCAGAAGCAATAATGGCAGATGATGAAGCTGAAACTGAAGAAGAGAGAACGGAGCTAGCAAATGAACTTGAACTTAAAGCGGTGGATGATGACGATGATAAGAAGGAAGATGAAGGTTCAGAATGAATGGATGAAGAGTATGAAAGAGGGACAGAAGAGTAGGAGAAAACAGAGGAAGAAGGATCTTCATCACTATCAGAACCAGTGTAGTTGAATGGTTCAGATAAATATCTTTGCCAACTATTAATATCAGCTCTGTCACTAAAAGTTTTCAATACTCTAAACAAAACTCTATATTCACCGGTTTCAATAGCAGAAGAGTCATTAAAAGAGCCAAATGTAAGGAAGCTTGGATAATTAAATCTAACAGCATATTGAATAGGGAAAGGAGTAGTTGATCCAGTGACATCTGGTGTCGTTCGAACAGGAGCTATATAATTTTCGCTATTTTCTGGAAAAGCAAAATCAGCATCTAGATCATAATCACTAGTAACCAGGTCAATAGAGAGATATTCAGTACCGTACCTTAAAGCATAAAGAATACTTGGAGAAGAAGGTAAAGAATTACCTAAGGCTGTTTCTTGTGGTAGAGTATAATAGTAACCATCAGTGGTATTGTAGTATAAGAAAGCCGGAGTGTCTTCTAAAGGGGTCCATTCAGCAGTATGAACTTCAACACCCATGTATGGAACAGAGATAACTTCACCATTATCACCACTGAATTGAATATGACCTTCAAAGATGGGATCGTCAAATGATGCAGATGGAGGTTGAATAGAAACATTAATCTTTCCAGAAGAACCAGGTGATAATGTTAGAGATGAATCAGAGAAAGTAACATCAGAGAAAGAGGAATCATAAGGTGGAAAATAAGTATATGGATAGAAAGTATCATCTCTAGATCTAACAGTTGCAGAAGCAATATGAGAAAGGTTATAAGTAACAGAAATATCATTACCATTATAGATTTCAATTTCGAAATCATTAATACGATTAGCAGTATCGTTTAATTCCAGATATGGAGAAGATAATAAAGAAGTATTAAAATGAATCATGTTGTAAGCATTAATCAAACCAGCACCTTGTTGAATCAGTGGATGAACAACACTTTCGTCTAAACCTTCATTTTCATTATACAATTTCAGAGCTTTAGCAGTGGCGACCATTCTTTTCGTAATATCAGCAGTTGAAGCATCAGCACCATAGATGGATTTATATAAGGCAACACAACCAGCAACGTAAGGGGAAGAAAAAGAAGTACCAGAAGCGACTCTCCAATAATCACGCCATAAACCAAAAACATCACCACCTGGGGCAGAGATACTAGGGTAAAAATTGTTTTCAAAAGTTGGCCCAAATGAAGAGTAATAGGAAGATTGACCAGCACCCTCATCATTTCTAATATAGGTATCAACTTCAAGAGAATTATCAAATTCAGCTTGAACAGTATTACCAGCATCAACAATTGCATCCATCCAAGTACCAATATCCTTTTCAACCAAGGCATATAAACTAATATCACCGTATACAGTGACATCTTCGAAACTAACAATATCCTGATTATAAGAGTTGTAACGAATGACATATTTATAGCCCAATCCTGAAATACTTGAAAATTCATTACCTGCATAACAAATACCTCTCTGTAAAATTAAAACTTGATTATCAGGATCAGTGGCACCTGGAATACGACTAGAGCCAAGACAAGCATTTTCTGTAGTAAAGACAACATCAATAGTGGCGGTCACATCAAGAGGAATAGAATCTTGAGTGTAATAATAAGTATCAATACTTGAACCATTAGAAGATTTTAGAGTAATTGGAAATCTAACACCTTGAGTGGAATCAACAGAGCCAACAGCAATAGCAGAAACACCACTGGCACCAGAACTCGCATAAAATGGACCTGTTGCACCACCATTACCAGCAGCAAAGACGACAGCAATGCCATCATCAGAAATGGAGGAAGCCAATCTGGCAATTGGTGAAGTGGAGTAACCAGAATTAGAGCCTAAGGATAAGTTAATAACATGGACACCATCAGAAGAAGCATCAATCAAAGCTTTCATGATGATATCAGTACTAGTACCGTCTGAACAACCAAAAATTTTGTATGATTTAATTTTAACATCTGGAGCCACACCAGTAACATCCTTACTAACAGAAGCAATAACTGAGGCAACGAAAGAACCATGACCTAAACAATCCATCGGATCATTGCCCTCAACAGCAGAACCTTCTGTATAAACATCAAAATTATCACCAACATAATCATGGCCACCAATAACAGTAAAAGCTTCACCAAAGCCCCCACCTAATGATTCATCTAAGTAATTGGTACCAGAATCAATAATACCAACAACGATACCGGAGCCGGTAATTCCCTGGTCATGTAATTTATCAACACCAGTAACAGAATGAGGATTCCAGTTTTTAACATTCTCATAGCTACCTTCTTCTGGAGTAATAGTTTCAACATATTCAACAGGCCAAACATTGGAAACATAGAACAAAGAATTCAAGTCTTCAACTGTAGATTCATTATAATTCTCAATTTTAACAGATGCACCATTAAAATATTTAGACGATAAATCAAGAACAATTTCTTGAGAATAACCAGAGGATTCCAAATCAGAACTTAGAACTTCAGAATCTGAAGAAACATCTCTCTTTCTCTTTTCGGAATGAATTTCACTTGAATATTCAATTATATAACGACCTGGAATGAAAGTAGTCAAATCAACTGTATTCTTTGTTAATTTAGCAGTTTCTAAATCAAATGAGTGAACAACGTTGGAAAGACCTACAACGAGTGAAAGTAGTGTCTTGTGCCAAAGCATTTTGAAAGAGCCTGACTTTACTATTCAATTGAAAAAAGAGAGTATTTAGGAGAAAAGACAAAAAGTTTTAAGCAGAGATAGCAGAACAATGTTAAGTGGGGAAAGTCATGATATACATATATATTGATCATTGCTAGGGTCGATGTTCAAATGCCAAATTCAGACGACCTAATTCGAAAGTCAAGGAATGTCTCAACAAGAAAAAACGGAATTAATGGAATGGAAAACTGTAAAAGACCCATTAAAAAACAGAAGCAAAGTAAAAAATAGTATTAATGGAATGAATAACTGTAAAAGACCCATTAGAAAACAGAAACAAGAAAGACCATACTTTTTCACATACTCTTTAGGTATCCAATTAGACCGCGTCTTGATTTTTCAGCCGTAATTCTTTCTTCGATGAATTGTACATAGGTGTATGATGTAAATATTCGGGACATTGTTATTGAAAATTTGGCCATCCAGCGGTTCATTAAATATTAAGGTACTCAAAATGTACTTACATCTAACTGTTAGGTTATGCAAATGATCTTGGATTTTCTTATAAGATGCCATTAATTGTAATGTTGTTGTGAATTGTGATTTAAGATGGTCTCAGCTTGCTGAATAATTGAATATATTGAACGAGCTGTTATTGAGCTGATCTCAACTAATCTTAACTTTAAAGTTATCCTGAGGGTGTATATGTGTGTATATGCACTGCAGCATTGCCATTATTGGGGCCAATTGGGTAATTTTAGTCCAATATGAATGTGTATAGAGTGCACACTGTAGGCTGGATTAGGAAGTATCGGTCGATCTTCTGAAAAGAACAAAGACGTTCTTCAACCAATTCGCGCTGGGTGAACTTCAAGGGTCTTAAAGATCCAATTATTACCCCTTTTAAGCTTGATTGATTCCGAGGCTTATCAACCTCCCTTCACTTAGACAAATTAGGACATTTATGATTACTGTGAATACCGTGGATGCTGCATGAACCATACGTTTTTTATGTGGTGGACTGTGCATAGCAAAAAAAAAAGGCTGGTCTTAACGGAACTCTCTGGCAACTATTTCGCCAATACGTATAATTACATATGTTTCCACAGAACGTAGCCAACTTTATAATTATTACGTTTGTGGTTCAATACATCAAAACATACAGTTATTATACGAAGCTAGTTAATTTGTAAGATCAATTTCGGTGACTTAATCTAAATGACCTGAGCATAAAAAATTTCTTTATTATGAATATTTATATTGACACTTAGTTTATTGCTACAATAATTGGTTATAAAAAAGCTGTAAAATGATAGCTCACTGAAAAGGGTGATTTCTACCTTACTCACAGATTGATTTTCCTGGAATTCTAAGACGCGGAAAGCAGAAAAGTCTTTTCCTTCACTGACACCTGAGATTGAGCACAGAGACCGACCTGCCAGCTGGGCAATAAATAACTCAGTTGAATCTGTATATCAGGATATTTTTTTTTTGGCTATATCCTGGAAACGTTCATTACGGGTTGGTTGAATCCCAGAACTATTCTTAATAATATTTTATAAGTTATTCGTCATCTGAAAAATTAGTATATTAGTTTATGGGTGATCGGAAGTAGTATCTTACAAGCAAGCTAAATAGAGCTCCCAATGATAAGTTAATTAAAGTTAAAATCAGGATTACTAGTTTGTTGACGAGTTTCTACACAAAAAGCTTTCTTTTCTTCCTGAAATAGGAGTATATACAATAAGCTGATGTAAGTTTGTTGTAGGTGTTAGGTGTAGTGTACTATAATCGTTTGTTAGTCTAATGATGATCCAGAAATGTTTCTTTCTATTCTCATCTACTTGACATTGCATGGAATCAAGTAATTTAAAGGTTGAAGGAAGATACATCACTGAAATTGGCACCTCTAAATCTGAGAATTATGATTTCCGTAGCAGTTGATCTAACAAACATACAATTGACGTCTTTCATTACAGTTCAAACTTCACTTTACTTTGGATAGTTAAATTTTTAAATCTGTTAGATATCAAAAAGTTAACTTGAATAAATTTTAGAATCTCGCAAACCACGTTGGAGAATTATAAAGTTTCTCTTGCTACTCTGTCTTAAACGTTCTTCACTTACAGATGCATAATTAGGACACCATAAGAGGTAAATAACATTCAGTCAAGACCAGAGAATTGAATGATTATGTTGCTTAAATGTCAAAACATTTAAGATATTATCCTTGTACTATGCAAAAGCGCAATAAACCTGATATATTCTGGTATAAGTACAGAGATTATACCAGAATCTAACACCGCTAAGTGTGACAATCACACCGACACCGGTCTGTCAAAATTGGGCTTCCCTATACAATAATCAATATGAAACAGACAAATAAGGATGCTATCAACGTTATCTCTTACTACCCTTCTAATGGCTTCAGCAATTTTCACTTTGAATTCCTTCCAAACTCCCACTTCAATTTCTTCGTTTGACCAAGATAATCAAACATATTTAGTAATGAAGAAAATAGAAGCCAAACCATTGTATCAAGCCGGAGTAGGTGAAAACAATGAGAAATTTGAAATATTTGGAGCTAATTCAATAAAAGACCTCGATAAATTAAGAGGTTTTGAATTTCTTTTTGAGGAACAAACCTCCATTAACCGTCCATTTTTGGAAAGTCAGATGTGACTTCAGAAGAGGGTATCTTTTCTTCCATATATGAACAAATACATGATGTGTCATTATCTTGCTTAGTTTACTATGCTAAATATGCCATCCATTGGTGATTCCACCAGATATTTCTTCTATGTTTGTATCTATCTTCAGTGTTTTACTTGAATTTGCTGTTTATCCTTAAATTTTTTGTTTCCATAAAGTCTCTTACTCGAGGTATCCTAGTAAGTGGCTAGTCCGATTTTTCATTTTTGAAGGTGTAGTGTTTATTTACTCTTTTTAGAGAATCATATAAGATAGGTTTTGTATCTCAAAATATATTAGTTTTATTACTGACTTAATATTACGCTGAAGATATACAAACCAAAACGCATTCAAAAGCAAGTCCCTTCATTATTACAGTGGGTTCAAATCATACCTTGAAATTCAATTAACTTAATAATACCGTTCAAACGCTACTTCACCATAGTCAAGTATTGCACTTATCGAAACAAGTTTGTATACCACCAGTATATGTTTGATTTCCTGAATATGAAATATCGGTGCTGAAAACCATAGTATTCAAAAGAAAGAAATGATAACCTCTTGACTTTATAGTGATCTATTAGTTCCAACAACAATTCAGGACCACCACCTATATGAAAGAGTTTCAAAATTTTCAATGATCAGTCAAATAAGATAAACTTTGCCAATCAATAAAATATTAGTCTTTTATTAAAGTATACAAAATAAATTGAGATAAATAAAGGAAACGATGTGGACTATAGATACCACTAAATTTTAGCATAGTTAAACGAAAAGCATATTGAAAGGAAAAGTAATATAAAACAGAAAAGCTTGTGTCACGAGGAGTAAAGATGACAACTCGTCTATCAATGGGGATTAGAACATCCATTACCAGTTACTTCAAAGCATTGAACGCTCTCTGGACCCAATGATGACAATCAGTACAACCAGTTCTATCAAAATATTCCTTATCAAAATTATCCTCCCCCTCTATGAATATACCAGGACCTGGCATAGGCACCGATCCAATAATACTCTGAAAAGAATCAGAGTGGATTTTCTTTTCTTTGATTTTGACAGGTTTACTTTTGGATCCATACATATCATAACAATAAGCTGTATTCAACTCAAAGGCACCTTGGCGTGTGTGAGTAAGATAACATCTGGTCTTATTGTCTATTAATAGAGCTCTATCATTTCTACTTTTTAGTGATTCAGCTGTAGGCATATTTCTAGGAACTCTATATCTATATCTTTTGTCTGTAACTCTAACTCCTAGTTTTATAGGTTCATTGAGCTTTCCCTTTGGATATTCTATGATAGCGACTGTATGCATTATCAGGTAGTGAAATGTTTAGAAAAATAAAATAAATGGACTGTGCAAGTACGTAGATGAGTCAGAAGCAGCAGGAGACGTAAAAGCAGCTAAATGAGTCGAAAAAGTTTGAAAAATCCAAGAAACTGAGGAGCAAAAACAGAGAGCAAGAATTGAAGAAGTTGGAGTGGGATTTGTGGTGTAATATAAAGTAAAATTTGCTGAAGCAGTTAAAGGAGTTCCAAGGGATAACATTGTCAAAGAACATTCTTAGTGGTATGTTTCACATTTGTTGTTTAGGCGATGCCCGATTTTAGTACTGGGGGTTAATAAGCCAGTGAGCTTGAATATAGTTTTAGTACCTAGGGAAAATATATGAAGTTGATTCGAATAGTTCTGACCTTTTACTAGCTTGCTATACTGGCTCATTGCTTTACTGTTCACTTCTTATCCCCAGTCTTCTGGGGCAAGCATATCCTTGCAATAAGCAACGCAGCCAGTGATTTCTCTCCAGGCGTTGGTTAATGCCGTATTGGTAACTTAATTAATACGAACTAACTAAACGTGTTATTTATCAGATATGAAACTATTCAAATTGTTCTGTACATCATATTAGAAGCAGCTGCGTACCTTTCAGCTGCCAAAACCGGACCGTGCCAACACCACAAAGATAGACCGCTTATGCGTCTATCGACTCACCGCTTCTCTCGGACAACTCAGATAACTAATATTTGATAGTAGTATATCACCACTGTTCTCATAACATATTCAAAGTTTGTACTTGTAAAAAAAAGCAGTGATAGAAGTAATACCTGAATCTTCATTAAAATCAGAATTGCTGACCATAATAATCTAAACAAAGTAATGATAACTTGTCAACTTTATAATGCTCCATCAGTACG
>JAKTPC010000010.1:0-172273 GCA_030557395.1 Ambrosiozyma platypodis
TTGATTTGGATGGGTTTGGGGTGAAGCAAGTTGTTCTTGTTGACTTTGGTAGTGATAATAAAGTTTGCTTTGATTGAGTGGTCGGCGAGAGACTAAACATGCTTAGACAGAATTGGCTCTTGGGTCTGAAGTCATGTATCCAGGCACTCCATAAAGCGTGAGGCGAACCCAACGCTACGTCAAATACTTAAAGCTGTACTATGACCACATCAATTCGGTTTGTGTCGCTAATGACTCAACTTTTGGTCATATAAATAGCATTGATCGAAAAACAAGAAACGACTAAAATAAGAAAAACCAGAAACAACTTTAACTCGTCTGGCAACCGCCATGCAGCACAAATTTCCATCTGGATTAATGTCAGTAACCAAACAAAGAAAAGCTTGAATGAGAAGATTTTTGTGCAAGACATCAGGGTCTTCGTCACCGGAAATAGAAGCATCAACAATATCACCTCCATCTTCATAAATAGAAAACCTAGTGTTAGAATTGGAAAGAACCAAACCAAATAATTCCATAATCTCGTGAAATACAGTCATATAATTAACACTGACTTTCTTGTTTAATAATTTTAGCGGACGAATAATCTCTTTCAACAAAGGAGCACCAATAACACCAAACTTGGAAAATAAACCATTAGCAGATTCACCGGTACCATGCTCAACAAATGAGTTGAACTTGAACTTGTCACCAACACAATGCTTCTCAACAAATGAATCGGCCATAAACTTATCTAAATGTGCCTTAACCGACAAGTACTTCTCTCTAACAATATCTACATCAACATCAATATTACCTTTACCTTCACATAAATTAAACACAAAAGCAACGAATTTAGCCATATTACCGGAATAACTGTCCATTGTCTTAAGAGTAACAAATCTCGGAGAAACTGGATTGGCCAAATGGGTTAAAGTAAGTCGAAAAAGCTGACCATTGAACATCAGAGGAAACATGTTCTTGAAATCATCATTATTGACACGATTTTCTAAGAATAGTAGCAAAACACAAGTAGCCTAACTTTAGTACAGCTTTGATGATTTCCTGCAGCTTTTTGGAATCAGATCCAAGAACTATGGTGTCATAGTAGTCGTTAGAAACTTCAGCAAACCAATCTTTGGCCATTCTTGTCGTACCCATGCTATCGAAAGCATTAGGATTGATTTTTAAGTCGGAGTTGAAAGCCATGTGCTGACTAACAATGGATTCGTGGTAGCTTTCCAAGTCTTTAGGAAGATAGCAGGGAATCTTTTTAGGATGACCACCTTTAGTGAAGTTACCCATAACGTAAAAAAAAGTTTTTCTGTTGCTTTTGTCTGTACAAGTATGTTTAGCAGCATTAAAAGATTCACCTTCAAAGATATCCTGACAAGAAAAACACTGACGACCAAAAAAGATCGGAATAAAAAGTGGTGGGTAGTCAGAAGCAGATAAAACGGTATGACTAGAAGTAAGTTAGTATTTTGAAATTGGTGAGGTAAATGGCCAAAAAAAAGAAACATACGAGTTACATCTGAAGGAGTTGACCCTTTCCAGAACTTCTTTTTTCTGTTCAAGAGAAGCGTCATGAATCACAAGATTCTTGAATAATCTATTCTTTTTGGTAAAGCCTCTGTTGTTGTATTTAGCAACATCTAAAACTCTTTTTTTTAATAGGCGAGCTTTCTCAACAAGAGTAACTTCAGAACCATCTATCTCAGCAGCATGAGCATTCATAATTGGACCTTTCATCCACATGTTGACTCCTTCACGACTGGATGGGAACTCCAAATAGTTATTAATGACATTATCGAAATTGTTGACATATAAAACAGCATTAGTTGAAGAATCAACTGCAAGTCTGTATTCGGCAATTCCAATAGGAGTGGTTAAATGATAACAGCTTTCGGCATCTTCAAAATTGTAATGTCTTTGAGTAACGAAACCAGGAACCTAAGGACCAGTGACACCAGAACCGACCAAAGAATTAAAAACCTCTTCGGGGGTAATAGAGTCTGTTTTAAGAGGAACGGGATTAACATTTGCTCCTTTGCGACCGTACAGGCCTAAAAGTACAAAGTACAAAATTCTATACCAATTTGTTCTTCTAATTTTGAATAATCAAAGGACAAATAAATTATTTGATGGCATAAAGCTCTTAATCAATTCTGGACCAATTGCATTGTGACTTCTTAAATTTATAAGATGGGAACTCGATTGGGAGCCATTCGTTATCCGAATCATGTTGCCATAAGACAGCGCCGATCGCATTTATAGTAGCATCAGTAGTGCTTTTGATCTTACGATCAAAGATAAAAGGGTTTTACGTAAAATATTTCAATTCGTAATTAGTTAATATTTTAAAAGCTTGTTGACAAGCGGGTGGGCAGTGGAATCTTGCTTCTTTCTTTAATAAGTCAGTTAAGCAACTTGTGATTTTAGCGAAATTGGTGATAAATGCAGAGATGAAGGCAAGATCCTAGGAAACATTGTAAAGACTTTTTGGAGTCTGGAATGGGGAAGTTTTTGATGATGTTGACCGTTGATCCTAAAAATTTTGCATTAGTGTGGGTAGTGAAACAAACGTATGGTGCCTAAGGTTAAGGGGGTTTTAATAAATTGCACCCGGACGACAAGACACACTATTGTAGCACGTGTTTTAAGATTCGGAAGAGTTGAAAAGAATGAAAAACTATTTCTATTTATATATCATTAATTTTATAGGTGAAAAAATTGTACACGTGGAATGTTTAATGATATTGTTGGAATATGAATCCCGATTATAACGCAGTGAACTTTAGTAAATAGGTTTGCGTAGCTGCTGTCCCTAAATATGGAAGCTACGTCGATCGATTCTAACGTCTATGGTTCTTGTATCATCGACAAGAAAATAGATAGGTCTCTCATTAAAAATAAGGTATTATAAAATTCATCAGTATTATAATTGCTATTGTGTTAAGCAAGCATTTACCATAGATGAGTTTGATCAAAAGCTTTGTCAGTATTATAATTGCGAATCTATTGAGAAAGCATCAACCAAAGCTAGGTCTGATGAAAAGGTCATGTTAGAACCTATGGTTTCATATGCATGTGAGAAGCATAAATGTCACAAACTGAACTGTCATAAGCCTAACTATACAGTTACTGAGTTTTGTGATTTCCATGTACAAACTATCGAGATCAATAATCAATAATAAACGATGTTACTATTTTGTTTTCTGCTTCTACTTGCGGTACTATACGTTACTTTGTATAATGTATCTAAATGTTACATATTTTGTTTTTTTACTCTTCATTTTCTTCTGAAATGTCTTCTCTTATGAATCCATATATCTCAAAAAATATTTATCTCTTCATTTTATCCACAAAATGTTTTTTCTTTTAGGAACCAATGGTTTCTATCTCTCTTTTAACTATCAATAATCCTTATCTTTAGTATTTTCTTATCATTTTTATTTACTTCATACAGATCTATAATATAACAGCTGTAAAAGATTCAAAAATAGGTTAAGATACATTAAGAAAATATGCTTCATCACAAAACATTTTTAAAGGTAAAATCTTCTATAATAAATTATAAAAATAATGATTTGAATTGAACTTGATATATATTGTACACAAAAAACTAAAAGCCAAACCTATAAATATTAAAATCAAATAAGCAGAACATAAACTAACTTGAAACTAAACCAGAACCATAATGAATCCAAAAATTAGCGAGACAGAACCCAGAGGTGTCTTGGACGCAGTAGCAACTAATCTTGAAGAAACAATTTCATCCAATAGCTCCGAACCACCACCAGTTCCAAGTATAAATTCAACATAAATTTCATTCTCCTTAATTTAAAATTGAACCAAGACCCTGAATTTCATAAAATGAAATGAAGCAAAGAATTTATTGGGTGGTGACTGGACCTTCAAAACTAATATCACCATGAACCCACTCAAGCGCCAAAAAAGATTCCACCCACACCAAAAAAGACCCCACTCAGGCTCCATCAAAACAGGCACTACCTCTACAAACACAGTGAAATTTTGGACCCAAACCATCGCACACGCACCAAAAAGCAAGTCTAAGAAAAATTCTAATACATAATCGTACCAAGTCTTAATATTTGATTTAATGCAAATTGACCGCCATCAACTTACCAATTATAATTAACCCGGTTCAAATACAATACATCACATCACATCTTGTAACTTTTAATATACTTGCTCTTCAAATATATAGCATTCCACAGTTTTTTCTTGAACCAAAGTTAAAGTTTCTGAGTTTCAATCCAACCCAACATCTATTATTGAATAACAAAGTCAACAACTTTTGGAGATCTGAAAACCTGAATGTTTGTATCGTCATTAAGAACTAAAGCCCAACTGACCACTTTTAGACTTGTTTCCTTTTGTTTATTTGCAAGTCTTGATTGTAATTAAATCGAATGACTAGATTCCATCAAAACCGACCAATCATTAATCTCTTTGAAACTCTCTTTCCTTCAAATTTGGTATAATGAAAATTTCACTCACTGCAAAATCTATTTCGTTATTCAAATACTCTAACTATTGAGAATCACTGTATATCCATCTATAATCCTTTTTTAGTGTGTGCAATATAGTACCTTTTGTTCCTAGACTTTGTAATGACATCGCCTTATCAAATAAGCCTTTACAATAGCTTGTTAATAGCTAATTTACTACCCTTTTTGCATCAGAAGCTATGGATAGTACATCAGCAATTAACTAAACTAAAGTAACGCACTGTTCCAACATCAAGTTAATACCTACCAGAACTCACTCATATTCTAAGTAAACCTTTGATCAATTAAATTTGACCAGATCACGATAGTGGCACTTCTCGCTAGCTTTAGTATCTTACCATCAATTAATGGAATTATGACTGCTTGAACTTCTGAGTAATCGAATAATTGTTCTTGTGTAAAGCTGCTTTATTGGCAAGGGAAGCAAGAGCTTTAAGTCTGACATGCTATTAATTGAACCAATATCACTCATTTGTTCAAATAGACTTCTTTCTAATTCTTCTGGATCATCATTGATCCAAGTGAATTAGTTCAATCAATTTGATTAATCATCATCAAAATTAATTTTTCGAATTTGTGACTTCTCTGACATGTCAAAGGTCACTTAAGAGGTGCAAAATTTTCATGAAGGTGAAAGAATTGATCATGAGATGAAGCTGTACTATAACCAAAAGTGGTATTTCAAGTACATGGCAGACGGCCTTAAATATATAAACCTCATCCCCGCCGAAACCGCGCCGGTTGCTAAAATAAAAGTTGATAAGGATAAGTGCCCTGCGTCTGCACCGCCCTGACTGGGTGGGCACTCTTTCTCCATTCACCGCAACCGGACAAGAAACTCCCAAATTGGAAATTAGAGAGCTGAAACAGGTTTCCGATTCCGATTCCGTTTCCGCTTTTGGGCACTTGTTTTCTTGGCACCTTCAATTTGATTATTACTTGAGAGAAATTTAGTGCGTCCTTATAAAAGAGATGGGGTTATCTAGAAGGAGGGAAATACGTTATATTCAAAAAGTGTCTAACGTGACAGTAATTAGGGTGTAACAAAGTATGAACTTTAGCATTTTTAAGCACTTTTTCTCTCAGGTAGACGTTATATGAAAAAAGAACTTGATTTTGTATCTCCTGATACACATTATAGATATATAGAAATAGAAATTGACGTCCGCCAGCTATAGGTAATCAATTATACATGTAATGTCCGTCGATTATCTTCAGCCGTTGTGCGCTCTCTTATCAGTGGAAGGATCGTCTGGTTCAACCTATCGTATTTAATGACCGATCAAAAGAAATTAATTTAGTAGCCATACAGGTAGTTTGTTTCCTTTTTGTTATCTTATGATAGTCCCTACTGAAAAAGCAACAAAAAATATTAAATTCTCTTAAATACCATCCTGATCCCGCTTCAATAGGTATTCCTGACTTCCAGATATTTGAAATGAAAAAAAGTTCACATTCTAATAACATCCATACAATATGTCTGATATGATAGCACCTTTACCGCAAGGTGCTGGTTACGCCATTGTGGTTGGTCTAGGTCTTGTATTCTCATTAGGTATGATTTTGACCACATTCATCTTGCGTCGTTATCAAAAAGAAATTATTACTTCCGAAGAGTTCTCTACTGCTGGTAGAACAGTTAAGACTGGTTTGATCTCTGCCGCTGTTGTTTCATCTTGGACTTGGGCTGCTACTTTATTACAATCTTCAACTCAAGCTTATAAAAATGGTATTTCTGGTCCGTACGTATATGATATTAATTAGCACATCGGTTTATGCGGCGCTGCTGCAGACTTCCAGTATTATTTTTAAAATTTATCATCGACTGATTCACTAACATAATTAATTTGTTTTCTTAGATTCTATTATGCTTCTGGAGCAACATGTCAAATTATCCTATTTGCATTTATTGCGATCAAAGCCAAGCAGAAGGCACCTGAAGCTCACACTTATTTAGAGATTATTAAAGCAAGATACGGAGGTGCAGCCCATGGTGTTTATATATTTTTTGCATTTGCTACAAATATTCTAGTTACCGCAATGCTATTAACTGGTGGCTCTGCTTCTATTACTGATTTAACTGGGATGAATATAGTTGCTTGCATTTTTTTATTACCAGTTGGTGTTATGATCTACACATTATTTGGTGGTATCAAAGCCACATTCTTAACTGATTTCGTTCATACTATTGCAATTGTCGTAATTATTTTAACTTTTGCATTCACTGCTTACGCAACTTCTGACAAATTAGGATCACCAGGAAAGGTTTGGGAATTGGTTACTCAAGCAGGTATCGATCATCCCGTTGATGGAAATGCTGAAGGTTCGTATTTAACAATGCACTCAAGATCAGGTGGTATTTTTTTTGTTATTAACATTGTGGGTAACTTTGGTACTGTGTTTTTGGATAATGGTTATTGGAATAAAGCTATTGCTTCCCACCCAGCTGCTGCCTTACCAGGATATGTTTTAGGTGGCTTAAGTTGGTTCGCTATTCCATGGTTAACTAGTACGACTATGGGATTAGCTGCTTTAGCTTTGGAAACAGATCCGTCTTTCCCAACTTATCCAAATAGATTGACTTCAGGTCAAGTTGCTGAAGGTTTAGCATTACCTAACGCTGCAGTGGCAATGATGGGTAAAGGTGGTGCAGTTGCGGTTTTATTTATGTTGTTTATGGCTGTTACCTCTGCAATGTCTGCTGAATTGATCGCAGTTTCTTCCATCTTCACTTACGATATATATAAAGGCTATATCAATCCAAAAGCTACAGGCAAACAATTAATCTTCATGTCTCATTCGGCTGTTATCGTCTTCACCTTAGTTATGTCTGGTTTTGCTACTGGTTTACATTATGCAGGTGTTTCAATGGGTTATTTATATGAGCTCATGGGTGTTATTATTTCTGCTGCTGTGTTACCGGCAACCTTAACTCTTTTAAGTAGTAAACAAAACAAAATGGCTGCTATTTGGTCTCCAATATTAGGTACACTTGCAGCTATTGCTTCATGGTTAGGTTGCACGAAGGCTAAGCTAGGCTCTGTTACTTATGAAAATACCTTTGCTGATGATCCAATGTTAACAGGTAATGTTGTTGCATTATTATCCCCAATGATTTTTATTCCTTTATTTACTTTTATTTTCAAACCGCAAAATTTTGATTGGGACATTTTAAAGCAAATTAAAAGAATTGATGAAACTGAAGAATTGAATCAAGCTTTACATTTAGAAGGTATTCCAGCTAATGAATCCACTCCAGATGCTGGTTCAGTTGAAAAAATGAAACCAGTTAGTTCAAATGTGTCTGAAATGGTTCAAAGTGTTCTGTACGATAAAAATATTTTTGAAGCTGAAAGAGAAGAACAAAGATTGGCCAAAGCTTCTAAGATTGCAGGTTATCTTTGTCTATTTCTAAGTATTGCTATGTTAGTTGTTTGGCCAATGCCAATGTATGGCTCTGGTTATATTTTCTCAAAGAAATTCTTCACTGGTTGGGTCACTGTTGGCATTATTTGGATGTTTTTTACTGGTTTTATGGTTATTATTTTCCCATTATATGAAGGTAGAAATGGTATTTATACTTCGCTGCGTGGTATTTATTGGGATCTGACTGGGCAAACTTATAAGTTAAGAGAATGGCAAAATGAACATCCTGAAGCTTTACATGCTGTGCAAAGTCAAGTGTCTGCTCAGGCCCAAAAACTTGCTTCAACTGCCAATATTGATGAAAAAGTTATTTAATCTTATTGTTACTATGTTTATTTATTGTACTTTTACTATAATGTTTTAATCTTCTTTCTCTTTTCTTTTTTTTATTTTCTTTTGGTAAGAAAAATTATTTTTTTTATTATTGTGACCGTGTACCTGAATCTATATCTGAATGAATAAAAGTAAATAAACCCGTTTTTCTGGCTGCTCGCTCGGCAAATGTTCCGCTGATTACGTCAGCATTGTGTCCTGGGGTCGGTCTCTCAAGCCTACCTCAAACTCCTTTAATTCGTGATCAGGCAAAAAGGCCAACATATCTATCACAGCGTCGTCAAGTTTAAAGTTTATAAAACACAAGAAAACCTCTTTTTCTTCAAACGATCTTGAGCAACAAACTGGGCAATGACAACTAGGCCAACTAAGAGAACACGCCACAGTTCAGATACAACCAGAGATGATGATGATTATCGGGAATATATGTTGGATAGAGTCTTTCAGACCTCAGAATACTCTGATATTACGCTTAGATCGTTTGACAAGAAATATAAGTTACATAAAATTATTGTTTGCAGAAGTCCATTTCTTGATAAATTGATTCATTGGAAACAATCAGCAACTACAGTGTGTTCCAATAGTAGAGACTGTCATTCAGATGACCATCTATGGTTCTATTTTGTTGGTTTCTAGGACCATCGTAATGATTAATAGGGACGGTCGGGGGCATCAGTATTCTCGCGTCAGAGGTGAAATTCTTGGACCGCTGGAAGACTAGCTACTGGATCAGAAACAGAAAATATTGAGGAAAATGCTAATGAATATTTATTAGAGTTTGATGATCCATTAATTACTCAATCTAGTTTTGAATTAATTTTGAAGAGGCTTTATTTGATTCAAGATGAAAATGAAGAAGCAGCTAGTGTTTTTGAATGTCTTACAACAGCATGTTATCTTGGTATGGTTAATGCATCGGTATCAATAGCTAAAAAGCTAGCTCATGATATTGATATTAATAAAGCCTTTGAATGTTTGAACTTTTTATCCAGTAGAGAATTATCAGATGTTTCTAGAATTATTCTAGACCCTGCTAAAACTGTTGTTGCAAGGGATGGATGAGAAGTTGGTGTCGATAAATGGGATAATATTTCAGTTGATTTTGTCTCTGAAATTATTTCTTCTGATTTGTTTTTTGTCCCCAGTGAGAGTGATAGAGCTATTTTCATTATGAAATTAATTGAAAGAAGAAATGAATTGGGTGATGTTGAATCTGCCAAGAAATTGAAACTGATTTTAAACGATAAGATTTATTTTTCATCTATGTCCTTTGATGTTCTTGAAGAATTGCAAAGCTATGAAGATATTAATCATGTGGCGTATATCAATAAACAGACTTCTCTGTCTGCTCTGTGGGATATTAAATGCTTACAAAAAGCTATATCAGAAGCAAATAGTGGAACTATACACTATAAAAATAGGCTTTCTGATCGTAAATATCATTTCTATTCTTCAAAATCAAGTTGTATGATTGAAGGATTTTCAAGGTTCTTTGAACTCAAAACTAATTTACTGTCTGGTGTTAAATTGAAGCGAACTTCAATCTCACCTCTTAGATTTTCTTGTGCGTTCTCTGACATTAACTCATTACCCATCGGAGGTACAATTGGGGTGGATTTTCCTGTTTATTATGCTGGGTCACAGTGGAAATTAACATGTCTTAAAAATAATACTTCATCTTTCACTTTCAGAGTTTCCTCCGCTAGATTTAGATATACGAGCCCTAGAAAACAACCATTTAAGTACACTGGAAATGTGAATTATTTGAACTTTCCTAAAAGGTATGATGAACATGATGTTTATAAATCTGGAGGTTATGGAACTTCTGGGCTGACACCTTCCTGTGACTATTCAGATCCCAGAAATTCTGCTTCAGGTTATTGTATGATTTCAAGCTTTAAAGCAAACAATAAAGCATTCAGGCAAGTCTGCGAGCAGAAGACCTTCTCCAGACTTATATGTCCTGAATTTGGAATTTTCTCAGAAATGTTTATTGATGGCAAAAATTTGATGGACCCAATTAAGATAAATGTGCTTATGGGTATTTTATGATATGATTTAAGTATTACTTATATTCCGATTTTTGTGTTGGTTCTTTTTTCTTGGATGGTTGTGTTTTACAATTAGTTTTATTGGTTGTCTTCTGGTTAAGTATTTTCATTGTTTATCTTTTCGTTGATTTATTTTTGCCCTTTCTTTATTTTTGTTTAGCGGTGAACAGTCATTCCCTGATCCTATTGGCAGCTGAGTATTGTTGTCTCACTGATATTTTCTTTTTTATCTCTGTGTGGGAGTGTGCTTCTTTATGTGCATCCATCGCTAAAGTTCTGGACGTTGATTCATACTCTATAATTCATAATGAATTACTGCATTATAGGATATGCATTGTTCACTAGTACTGTTTGGGATTCGTAATTACAGATTCTTCTTCTCTATTTTGTCACTAGCAGCTGTCATCAACTTTAATTTTGCCTTTATAAATACCTCTCTCTCTCTCTTCTCACTTCGTGCTCGCAAATTCTTGGTTTTCTTTTCTTCTGCTTCTATCTCTAGGTCTGGACTGCTATATACCGTATACCCTCTACTCTATGCTTGATTCTGAGGGCGTACAGGTCACCCAGGCTACTGCAATTAATCAAGTCCAATTTCCATTGACCCTAAAAGCACTGAACTTGATGAACAAGGAAAAATTGATTTGCTTGGGACTATAATAGAATCAAGCAATCCTTCAACAGGTATAGTAAGCTTTCCAAAATTGAATTAAGTTAATTATCTGATATTCTAACTAAAACAGTTACTACTACATGCATTGAAATGACTTGGTAGAGAGATAAAAGATAGTTTTAAGCAAATAGGAAAAGTGAGTTAGAAGGAACAAAAGAAACTAGGAAAATATATACGGCGATCACGGAGTGATGAATTTTGTTCTATCTAAGTGTGCCAACTATCTGTTTACGTTTGTTTACTATTAAAATTACCGAGAGCCATGCCTGATTTAAAAATCAGAGTCACCAACAGAAAATTTGGCATCGACAACCTGTGAGTCATAACTCTAAGAAAAATCACAGAGGTGATCTAGAGCAGCTTTACCGACCTTCAGAGTCTATATACTTCTGTAATATCACTATCGACTCTAGTGGTGATAAGAAAGTTGTGGAAGCAAGCTATATAGAGGTGACACAACTGTCTAAGCTTAACTAACATACTAAAACTCCTGCTAATACTGCACGCTTCCACGCAACAATGTTAATTTGACCAATAATTTAAATAAAAAGTTACAAATTTGTATATTATTACAAAAGCTAGTCTCAAAATAGAAGATTCACTGACAGCTGGTATTGAATATAAAGATTGTCATTGCTGCGATGTTTCATGATATGAAACACACTATTCCTCAATCCTTGTTGATTTATTCTATTCTCATATATGAATTTGCTCCTTTAGATTTTTCAATGTTTTTATTTTAGTTATTTTAGCTATTTAAAGTTTACATATTTTCCAGTTTTTTCTTTTTTTTTTTTTTTTTTTTTCATTTTATTTAGTTCAGGGATAATAACCACTATTTCTCACGAACCGCTAGCACGATCCACCTAATATAACAAGTGGTTGAAGTTTGCATATACGAATATCGCCCACAAGATATTTTTGATGATGAAAATGTTAGATATCATAGATGTATAATAATTCATTATAACATCAGATATAATGTTGTTGGAGGTCCTAATATTTACGAATTGGAAGTTAATGCTAATTATTTTTTTAAATCATCTGACAGTAATGCAGTACTAATTGGAAAGCCTAAGTTGTCAGATGTCAATAATTTTGACGAGTTGATAAAAGGTATTGCTTTGCCTGGTGGGATTCCAGGTATCAAAGAAACTTGGTTGCTTGGAGAGAATGCATATTGTCAACATTGGTGCGATGCAGTGTATAATGAATGCCTTTTAATAGCTACACCTTCTACTTACTTCTTCCAGTTTTGATGAAAATGCCCATTCTTTCTCACTTTAGCAATTTCAGTATTTGTGTTTTTACTTTATACTATCTTTGTATAAAACGCTGTGTATCTTTTGATTTGGATCACCCCCATGAAAAACCTTAACGGACCAATACGGCTTCAGTGTTAACTTTATACCTAAATCAAATATAATTACAGAATATTTGACTTCACTTTATTTTCAATGTTCATGCTTCATGTAAGGGTAATTCTAAAATTGGAAGTACTTTATAGTTTATCTCTTTTTCCTGCTTTCATAATTGTTTTTTGCTTCATATTGATTAATGAATTATCCAGTTTTGCTCATAGATTTGCTATAGTACTTCTCATTTAATATAGCATTCTAAATATAATCTAATTTTAATGAAGGACATAAATCTAAGAGAAGAAGTCAGTTTACAAGCTATTAATCTACATAAAATAAACGAAACTGATAAGAACAGAAAAAGAAACATTATAAATGGTGAGAGAGGAGATTGAAAGGGTATTGGAAAGTTGATTAGGTCAAGATTTTAGTAATAGTGGCTAGTTGTATTGAGATAAATATGAGGTTTATAAAAAAACAGGTGGTTGTCCAATAATTAATATTCTTAAAAATTATCCTCTTAAAGGAGCTGTCAGACAGCTCACTAGATGAATAAAAGAACTTATAGATATGAGAGAAAAGTGAATTATCTGCCTATGGTTTTACCACTCCTAAATTGTCCCATTGAAAATGAAGGAGGTGTGTCACATAATCCGTTCCCCTTCTGTTGAAGGATTCCACTTCTTTCGCGATTTGGCTATTTCAAGGTATATTTCTTTACTTTAATTCTTGTTATGAAATGCTTTACAATTTTTAGTGAATAATAATGAGGTATATGAAGACAGGTGGCTCTCAAATAATTAACCTCCCTAAATAGTATCATCTAATAGGAAGCGCCAGACAGAAGAGCAGATGAGTCATACGATCCACCGATTAATCGGTGATCTCAAAGAAAGAAAAAACTTTCTCTGTCAGATACACAACAAAGTAGCGACTAGCCTCTAGATTATCTGGAACACATCTATAACACATCTATCATCATATCCCGTGGTCGAACACCAAGTCACTCCCAATACTGGGAACGTCAGTATGTTAACCCATAGTCAACGGATTAACCGGGACCGACATTCAGCAAAAAGCTAGGTACAGGCAATATTGAGTCATAATTTCTCACTAATCGGCAAGATTCCATATCCTGGTTCCCAGTAGTTAATGTCATCAGTACTAACATGAGAGCCATGCGTATTTAACGCGTTGATCATGTTTTTTCCTTAGTCAATAGCAAATCTTATCTGAAGATTAGCTGTTTTACCAGATTAAACATAAGTGTAACATGCTTCAAGCCTTTAAAGAAAGAAAGAGCTGTGGAGTGGTATATAATTGAATAGCAAGAATAGTAAAAATTACAAGATGTGATGTAGTGTATCATATTTGACTCGGGTTAATCATAACTAGTAATAAAGGAGTATTTTAAGAAAGAGCAGTTTTATTCTTCTCATCTTAGATATTCCGCATACTTATAGCTAATCTATTTGCATTAAAATAATTCAAAATATCATTCGAAAACTTTGGATTAGAATGGAACAAAACCAATTTAAGCATATCCCAATAATCAGGTAAATAAGACAAATTTGCCCAATCTAATATGTAAACAGATAAATCTTTTTTTTAACAATTATGTTACTCATGAGTTTATTGATTCATTGAAACCATTGATGATACTGTTGACTAGATTTCAATTCCTATCTTACTTGGGATTGATAGCTACACCCCGATAATCCTGACCCGTTTTGATTTTAAACTTTTTGAAGAGTCATAGTAAAGAAGAGGGACACCTAGGTAGATAGGATTGGAGGAAATGGGGTTGATGTTGATAGAATATGAGCATTGTTCCAATGTCAAAGACAGGGGTGATTTAAATATCATCCTGAAAAGGTGGAAAATTTCTCAAAGATGGAGAAACTAGAAAGGACATCTGTCGCTGAATCACAGAACGAGATTAGGTCATCAGCGTACGCCAAAACTTTAACATTCTTTGAAAAAACAAAAGACCATTCAGAGTTTGGTGGATAATGGAGGGATTCAGGATGGTACAAAGGTGAATATGTGATACCATTTAGTTTAACTTGGAGTTTTCTAATGATGGGCTCGATTGAGAGGTTGAATAGAAGAGGGCTAATTGGAAAGCCTGACACCACAGGAAAGTGAGATTGGCAGGATGGAAATCAAGGGGCCATTCATCAGATGAGCTTTGGAGAGAAACATTGGGGAGAGGAGAAAAGAAATAATGAATAGAGGGAGTTTTAGATGAGGGAGAACCCTGCATAAGTATGACAAAGAAATTTTGTCAAAGGCCTTGGCTAGGTCGATGGATAAGAGGAAATTGTGTTTGGAGTTTTGGCCTAATGCGGGATACAGCAGAAATTATCCTTTGAGTGAAACAAAAGTTTATGATACGAAGAGACGTATTACATAAACTAATGGGTCTTGGATCCGAAGGTGAGGGATTTGTGGAGCTCAAGGATTTCTTATGGAATTAGCTTAATTAGGATCTTGCTAATTGAGTAAGAAAAATCTTCAGGGTGTGATGTAAGTGATTAGCCAAAAGCGTGAGGTAGCGGGAGGAGATGGTCCATGATGCGAACCAAGCATTATAAGTCCAGCCGTCAGGTCCAGGCGATGAGGGTCCTTTACTAACTAGTTGCTGGAGACTTTGATGTAGTTCGTCCCAGGTGAAAGGTTGGATAAGAAATGCTATTTCCTCTGGGGAGAATCGTTCTGGAAAATTTACCGTTAAAAATCGATCAATAAGTTGATTATGATCAAGCTGAGGATCTGCCGAAAAGAGGGTGGAGAAGTGGTGATGTGAGCCCAGTATGAAATCCTTCGAGAAAGAAGTCTCAGATGATTTGGATTTGGATTTAAACCTCTTGTTAAGATGAACAAAACTAGAGGACAATAGATTCTTTTGGTTTTGTGCAACAAGCTGCCGAATAGATTGGTAGTCGTTGCGATGATGATGATGAGGTAGATGGTGTCGTTGAACACTCAAAAGCTGTTTGAGTCTTGTTGAGCATGTGTTGACAAAATTTAGATGGGTAAGGATGGGATCATGATTCTAGATTTGAGTGAGAATGAAACAAAGTTTCAGTTTGTCTGGATCATGTAGAAGATCGATGAGAAAATATGGCGCTCTTTTGATGTATCCAGGAGGTGGAGGAGTTCTTGAAGAATACTCAGTATTTTGATGTGTATGAGGTTGTGAGGCTCCCGTGATTTGCTTATATATATTAAGCTGAACCGGAAAATGAGATGAAAAGGGGTTTTAGCTTTTTGTAATAGTAGTGAATTCATTTGTCGATCTCCTGAGGAAGAGAAGAGGGAGTTTCCTCAAAAGCTGAGGTATTCCAATCGCCAACGAAAAAAGAATGGTGATGAGAAAGGTGAGAAAAGGAAGATGATCTTGAAGGAAGAAAATTTGAGAGATTGTTGGTGTTGATTTGAGTAATATTTTCAACTTTTTTATGATATAGGGTGGCAGTTCTGTGAGCACTAGTGGGGGAGAAGAAGGAAAAAAATCTAAAAGCTGAAATAAGGGAATGATATCTCTTGAAAAATTTTCTGCCAAGTCAAGGTCAGTCAGGAATAATAAATTACAAGAGGGAAGAATTGAATGGAAGTAATTTAAAATAGCAGAGGTTCTACCAACAGAAGAGTTTCTGGATAACAAAGTTTAATATCGTTAATTTTTTAATGCTCATTTTTTAGATATATTTTCTTTGGTTTTTAATACAATGTAGGAGAAAGGAGAGTAAAAGAAAGGGAAGAAAGTTTACCTGCATTTCCCTATTGAGAAGATCCTTTGTCAAAAATGGTTTTTGTTTAACCAGAGCTCTGGTAGGTTTTAATATCTTTTTTAGAGGTTTGCTTTGATTCCTGGTTCGAGCAGTGGGAGGGTTATTCATTTCAGTGTCACTGATGTCAGATTCTGTCAGGATCCTGATGGTTATATCCATACAATGATTCAGTCTTGATACCATCCCGTTTAAGGGTGTTGTAAGTATACCAAGGTATGGTAGATGATAACTTACTTTTCCAGTTAACTTAAGTATTAGACTTTAGTAGGTATAACTTTTTCAATAAAAATTGATTGATTCTCTATTAATATTCCTTCGATACTTTATACAAAATATATAAAATTCCCAGGGGGAAGAGGTCTATATATACTAAAATGGTATTGGTATTCTTGACTTATTATTCTGAACATTGAAGTTAATATTAACAATAATATCATGATAATCTTGTGATCATAAGAACGGTCTGATACGGTCCAATGCCGTATCCAGAACTAGCTTACGTAATAACAATCCTTATATTGTAATAACATTGGAATCATAAATACGATCCGATATTATTACAATATAAGGATTGTTATTAGATAAGCTAGAGCTATGCCAGAGGAGATAATTAGTATCTCATCACTATACATATTTATTAAAATTACGTAATCGCCCTTATGGCCAAGTTGGTAAGGCATCACACTAGTAATGTGGAGATCCTCAGTTCAAATCTGAGTGAGGGCATTATTTTTTATTATATTTAACGCGTTGATTATGTTTCTTTCTTAGTCAATGGCAAATCTTATCTGAAAATAAGCTGTTTTACCAGACTAAACATAAGCATACCATGCTTCAAACTGTTCAAATCATCCGGAAATGAGTTCACACTTCATCTCTAATTCAAGTTCAAGTGATGAACAATTTGTCGATGCTGTTTTAGAAATAGAAGAGGAGGTCTTGCCACAGAAGAAATTGAGTCTCAAAGAAACTACAATTGCAAGTAGGAAGAGATCTAAACAAGTTAAATTAGCTAATTCATTATCCCGCCAAAGAGAAAATGATGAAGATGAATCAGATATAAGCGATGATGATGTTTTCCCCCATAATAAGAAACTCTTAACAATAAAGCGCCAACGACGTGCTCAATTGCTATCTGGATTAGATAAAGAATTAGGTTTTCGCATGGGTGATACTTTAAGCATGGACACATCGAGCAAAAAGAATTTGAAAAATATAAGGAGATCAAGAATGACTGAACAAATAATTCGAGAGGAAATTGAACTAGAGAAAGAAGCTGGAAAATTAAATGATTTAGACAAATTTAATTCATTGCTGTTAAAGAATTATATTGATCCAGCAGTATTTTTAAGAGATAGTAAGAATGAAAAATATATTGAGTTCATCAAAGAATGTCTGAAGAATTATGATGATGATAAAGTTTTAGATTTTCATTTCATTGAAAAAGTCGGTGGATTTGGTGATTATGGAGTATTTGACGATGATATGAATCAGATATTTGATAAGGCTTTCGTTTACAACATTAGACCAAAACAGATGATACCCTTATTTGAACATTTTGATGAACATTCAATTATTAAAAGGATTTGTTCTGAAGAATCATTGGATATTGTTAAAAGAATGCCGGATAGTTTATCGGGTGATTTTAAATTTACTGATGCACAACTGGAAGAATTATTGGAAGTTCTGGGGTTGAAGACTGATATTATTAAGAACGGTAAAATTGAATATACTATGGAACACAGTCAGAAATTACCATCTGCTTACTTAACTGTTTACAAGATTCAAAAATTGTTCAAATTGATGATGAAGGAAAATAACTCTTCCAGTCATAGCAAGTTATTTTTAAAATTAGTTATGTTTCTAATGGTTGATAGCAAAGTTAATAAATGCGAATTTATTGATGATATCAAAACGAGTTCAATCACTATCTTAAATACGTTAATTAACAAAATATCAAGAACTTTAACTTACGAAGAGACTATACAAGTAATATCCAGTGGATTTAAAGGTCACTTTTTATTATTTTACAGATTCATCAATAACTTACGGAATAAGAAATTGAAGCTAAGATTACTACTTAACTTTTTATTAACTACTGGATTTAATGAATCCAATTCATTTAAAATGAAAGATTACTTGAGATTGCAACATCATCATAAATATAGTTGTGATAATGAACAAGAAGAATGCTTCATTCAGCTTGTTTTTTTTAAAATCTTGTCGGTAATGTCAGACTCTCATATACTTCAAGAAATTCGACGTTCAGAAAATGAAGAGTTGAAACCAATTATTCAACAACAAGATGAGCTTCCTAAAGAGGACGGATTGGTTGCTTATAACTATAAAATACATAAAAGTGAATACTGGCTCATTAGATGTAGAATTAGAGCCATTTACGATTTTATTGTTCTGAGCTTACCATCAGTTACCAAACCCAATCAATTAATTAATAGCCGAATTTTGGAAGAAATCCCAAGTAAAAGATTAATTGGATTATCATCCGAATGGAATTTCATTTTTGTTTTGCTAAAATTACTAGAGAATTTGAAGCTGAACTTTTTTAGCAAGATCGAGAGAATAATAATACCTCCAATAACCGATTCCAAAATGGTGTTGGATTCTTTGATTTTCAAGTTGCAAAGGGATATCCAGATATCGAAGGACTTCTTTGGGTACCAGGCTCCTTATTAGTTTTGAAATGATGCTTCTTCGCCATATATATGTTTAGACACATTCATTAATTGTTTGTATATTAGTTTAATTAATTAACTCCCATTGCTTAAACAGCTCTAATGATTCAACATTCGTGAAGATGGCATATTGCTTGCTTCCAGCAGTTTTTTAAATTAATCCATTATTCAAGAAATTTCCCAATACGGTATCAGCGAATCCAGGGTCCATGGCGGTCTGGACTCTGTATTTTCGGCGAGGCTAGAGCCATGTCTAGGAACTGTCTGGGAGTTGTTTGGGACTTGTTCAGCTTCAAACTGACAATAGTTTCAATAGTAACAGTAACACCAATAAAATCACTTTGAATTAGACCATAAACCATATCTAAACAATATACCTTTGGCCAACAGATATTACGCCTCAAACTGGGGAGTGGAAGTGGTCCACACCCACAGTTGATAAGCCACCACCAGATAAGACACGGCACTGCCTGACGCGAGCGAGCCCATATTCTTATAGGAGCTTTGTTTTTGTGTTTTGTGTTACAAGAGAATTCAACTTTACAGACTTAACTGGCTGCTTTCCCTTTTCTTCACAATCTACAACTCTCCACATACCTTCTCTATTCCCAAACCCATCAAGATGTTTAAGTCCATCGCTCTACCCTGCCAGATCATAGCCCTGGCCTTCTTGATCCTCTCCCTCGTTACTCCTCCTTTGACCACATCCATTGCCCTAGCTGTCCACAACAACTACAAGTACGGTGTCTTTGGTTACTGTCAGGATGGTGACTGTTCTTCTGTAAAAGGTGCTTCCTATACCGTCAGTTCAGTCGACTCAGATACCACTAATTGGGCTATGGGTGACGGTTCAAGAGATACTTTTGCAAAAATCCTAATCTTATCCCCCGTTTCGTGCTTCCTAGTTTTGGTTGGTTTATTCCTCAACTTCCTATCTCATTGGCTGTACAACAAAGGCCTATTGCTTATAACCATGGTGCTTGCGATCTTGGCCTTTCTATCAACCGCTGTTTTCACTGTCTTTACGTTTTTAACTTTCTATCCAAACATCACTTGGGCATCTTGGATTCAAATTGGATCTTCCGTCTTAACTTTATTAGTCATTATTCTGCTAGTGTTGGAGATTGTCAACTTTGGTGACGATGATATGTCTGATGATGATGACTCTTCCTTCCATAAAGATATCCAAATCCGTAAGGTTTCAAATCCTTTTGGTCATGATTCAGCATTACCTGACCCACCTAAATCTTCATCGGATTTTAAACCTTATGTTGCAACTAAACAATTCTCCGCTCCTTCTTCTTCTCTGGATCCTTCCTCTAGATCAAATACTTTGAATAACACATCTTCTTATAATCCATACTCCAATGATTATCAACCAAGAACTGCCCCTGTCCCACCATCAAACACGGCTCCATTCCATCCTCCGATTTCAACTATTGCTTCTTCAGGTGCTCTTAGAACAAATTCTATAACGTCTCAACGTACTGCAACAAACGATAAGACAACTAATTCAATTGAACAAATTAATTTAATACCTCCAGCTACCCAATCTGATCAAATCTTAAAATTACCAAACATTTCGAATCCTTATTCTGATAACACTTCAGGTTCCTCTAGATTAGATGAATATGATCAAACTTCAAATGAAAATGATATTAGATTGTCAAATCTATCCCCAACTGTGGCCCAAAATCAAAAGCAACAACAGCCACAAATCCCAACAATCGGGGAATCTCCAAACCGTCAGTCTACAGTCTCCTCAGATTCTGAGTTCACTTCTGTTTCGCAAAGAGAAATCAATCCAAATTACTATAGAGGCTATCAGCCAAAGAACGGTCCCCAGCATGCTTATTTTACTAATTCCCAACCTTATTATACAAATAATTCCCAACCTCAACAACATCAACCACCACCAGTCCAACAGCAGGGTCAATATTATGATACTTTTGAAAATCCACAAGACTATCGTAGAGCTTCAGATCAATCTGCATATGCCAATCCTTACTCTGACCCTCAACGACAATCCACTTATTCATATGATTCTTCAAGTCAACAACAAGCGTCATCTGGCACATATTTAGGTAATTCCACAAATCAAATATTGGAAGCAAATCCAGATATGACTGCCGGTAGAATTGGTTCTAGACCCGGGGTTCGTAAGTATGGATTACATAGATTAGCATCTAAGAACATTAATACAACTGGTGGACTGAATGGTCAAGTGCAAGCTAGAGCAAGTGCTCAGGCTGCATATGGTAATACTGCAGCTCAGTTGGCCGGAAGTGGTGTTGGTGCTGGATATACTAATGAGTTTAAGAAAAGACAGCAGTTACAAAGTAGAGGCTTTGTTCCTGGTCATGGTGGGACTGCTGGAATGAATGGAATGGGTGGCCCTTATGGTGGTGTTTAGTTCGAAGTTGAATTTGTTGAATCAATGTTTTGAAGTTTTTACCCCCTTGAGCTATAAATTATTAGATGAAGTTGAAATTAATTAGAAAATATGCTTTTTTATTGTTATTTTGAAATAAGTGAGTGTCTGTTTACCAAAGTTTATTAGCAAAGTGTTATTGCGTTTGCAATGTCTATCCTTAATTATTTCTTGTTGTCTCTTGACCCAATTGTTGATATCCATGTCTTCTCCTTTTTTTTGTCTGTCTAGTTCTGGCTAACTAGATTATTTAAACTTGTTACACTCCTTTTCTGTTTTATTTGTTGTGTTTTTCTTATTTTTTTAAAAATTCTTAAAAAAATTAAACTGATTGTTTGGAATAAGTGTTGTTTTTATTTTTTTGTAGCCTCTCCTTAATTATATAAAACGTTTGTCTTGCTTTTTCTTTTATTTCTGATGTTTTTAATTCTAGGTTTATCTTTATTTTTTCTAAGTGTTTTTTTTTCTTGTTTTTATTTTGTTTATGCTTTTTATCCTATTCCTCTTCTTTACATTTTGTATACTAGATTTATTAATTTTTAGAGATATTTTAGTTTTTCTTCTATTTAAAGTTTTTTTCCCTGTTCTCTTACCTTACTTTCCTTTTAGTTTTATCGTTTGTCTATTTAATTTTAAACTATTTGTTTTACTGTAAGTAATGTGACCTGATTGATTTGGCGGGTATGTATTTTCTACAACGAGTTTAAATGATTCTTTCATTTTCTAAAATTATTATACACATTTAAACATATATAAAAAAGATCCTATAATAATCCATTACCTATAATAACACCATCACTCACAACTTCTTTTTTAAGTGGATAAAGTTCACCGATTTCACCATCTGGTGATATATCAGCCATTCCATCACTTTTCAATCCATCAACATCTGTCCCAGCATCATTAAGAGTTCCAGAATCATCAGTTGGTTGATCCTCTCCCTTATTCAAATCATCTGAGTTATTATCAGTAGGCTTATCATGATAATAATGATCTGTACGACTTGGTTTGAGTAATAGGATCATCAAAGCTAAGATTATCAACAACACTAATAATAAAACCAATTTGCATTTCCTAGTTGCTTTTTGATATGTTTCTGCTTTATTCAAATTCTTATCGGCTTTCTTAAATTGAACTAAAGAATTATTCAAGTTATAATCAATCCTATCTAGCACGGTACCTTGTTCAATAACTATATTCTCCAAATTTTTGAAAATTGTTGAAATTTCAACAACTGATTGTGCTATTTGATAAATTTCTTTTTCTCGTTGTTGGATATATTCATCTGATATTGTGTTCGATTGCTGTAATTGTTGTTGTTGAGTTTGCTTTGATTCTTCTATTGCCTTTCTCGAATAACTTTCTAAATTTGATGACTCCATCTCATCGTTGAATCCAATGGGAGAAGATGAAGAAGCAATTGGTGATGGTAACAGTTCATCTTCATCTTCCTTTAAGTATCGTATATAATTGTTCTGTAGTCTTCTAAATTGAGTGGATAATTCTTGAGTTTTTAAAGCCAATTTTTTCTTCAAGTTATCAATCATTAATATTTGAGACTGTTTTTCAAACGACAATCTTGAATCGTTTAATAATGAGATTTGTTTATAAATTACTTGGAAATCTCTAGTGATTTTAAAACTTATTTGATTAATTTTATGTTCATCTTCTGATGTATCTTTAAAGCCAGGTAATAGGTTTTTTTTATATAATTTATTTAAATCATTAATCTCTTCTTCAATTTGTATAATCATCAATTCTGATTTTTTTTGAACTTCAAGTAACTCTTTGGGCAATGAAGCAACGGAAGATTCATCACTGAATGGATCATCTTTAAAGCTAGTTGTATCAGGTAAATTAATCAAGCCTTCCTCTTCCTCTCGTAATCTATTGAATCGATCATTTTGGGAGGAGGGGTTGGAGCTGGCATGGTGAGGAAACGTTCTTCTATAAGCCAGGAATAAGTTAGTTCTGTCTCTGAACATGATCTAAATATTATCAAGGTATATAACTGGATTCGTGATTTGTATGTGTTTTCTGTTGGTTTTCTGGGATCTTAGAAATGAGCTGGCTGTTAGTCGGTTTAATATTACTGAGTGGCGGCGCTGATTGCAGTCGGATCAATTCTTCCTAATCATCCCGAAGTTCAAAATGGCCAAGCGCTAGCTATACTTCAACTGGAATTTTAGTTATGATCAGAAAATGCTAGTGCTAGGAATAATTACATAATTACACAGGTTAAACAAATACATATAGTGTATCTCAAACAGTTTAAGCTGCTTCAGCTGCTTTCTTTTCTCTTTCCAATCTTCTTCTTTCTTTCTTTAATCTCTTTCTCTCTTCCTTATCAATTTTGGAAGATGGACTAGATTTTTCAACTTCCTCAAGTTTTCTCTTCTTAGGTGTTTCCATAACAGATATCTCAGTAGGGGCCTGGATATTATCTTCTTCTTCTTCAATGATTTCTAAAGGTTCTTGCTCTTGTTTGACTGATTCAACATCTTCAAACACTATTTTCTTATTAGCTGGTTTTGCTGTAGACAATTCATCGTCAAACACAATCTTCTTATTTGGCTTAGCACTATCATCATCAAAAGTGATCTTCTTATTAACCGGTTTACTTGTTGTTGTGGAAGTCGTTGTTGTTGTTGCTTCAAGTAATAATGGTGGTAAACCTCTTAATTCTCTTTGTAATCTTTTCAATTGGCTTACAGTGGTTGAATTAGGTCCAGTATAATTAGAAACACTAGACAAACTATCCAGACTGGCGACATTAACATCTAGTCCTCTTTGTAAATTATCACATCTAGTTATAAAGTCATCTAAGAACTTTTGTGATTCTTCCTTTGTTAATGATTTGGCTTTAATTTGCTTGGATATCGTTGGTTGGTTGATATCAGTCTTTGGCGCTCTCTTAGCTCTATATGCGGTAGACATTCCTTTTGGTTTTGTGTTAATCTATGTAGTCTGTTTTGTAATCAGTTGCACTAGTTTAAATTCACTTTAAGTAAAAAATCAAAAAAAAATATAAAAAATACACAACAAATCAGGCTGTGCATTTGTTCACGTGACTGAAATTACCCGGCTCCTTGATTCTCACACACTTTTTTACTTGATCAAAAACGAACATCTTAAAAACACATGGTTTGAGACAAGACTGAAAGTATTCGGACTACAAGTCAAACATGTTTCAACTTCTAAATAGAGCAGGTCTTAAAACCATTAATGGTTTTCAATCTAGGGCGTTTTCATTTTTAGCTCAAACAATGGTTCCAAAATTAACCACCACTAAAACAGGATTATCATCTACACAATTCAATTCAACTTCTTTATTACAGCAAAATTCATACAATTCAAATATAATAACAACAAATTTTAATGGTATATCACCTTTAATTTCATCATTGCAAATTAGATGGAGTACTAGAGGTGGTAATTTAGGTAGAACTTATCAACCAAATACACTAAAAAGAAAGAGAAGATTAGGTTTTTTAGCTAGAATGAGATCAAGAACTGGTAGAAATATAGTTAAAAATAGAAAAATTAAAGGCAGATGGTTTTTAACTTACTAAGTGAGATTCGTTTGATTTCTTGTACATATACTACTACTTCTATTATTCTTTTTTTTTTGTTATATAGCTTCAAATTTAATGCATTAGTGTTTTCAATAGCATCTATTATACCCCCCGTACTTACAAAATCTATAATTTTCTGAGACAATAAACAGCATATCCATTATTCAATTCCAAGCTCAAACATTCTTCATGAACATACCAAACATCAAATTTTCGTAATGCGTGACTGATGAAATCTTCCATTACACTAAACTCACGTAATTGAATCACAATCAAAGTATTAGTTTCATTCCCGCTTAATTCATAAATTGAATTCAATAATGGTTCAATTAAATATGAATTATAAACTGTATCACAACTGATGATAAAATCGGGTTTCTCAAACTCTAATAAATTTTCAATTTCATTAGTAGTCGAAAATTCCCAGTCGTAATGAACTATCTCTAATACAGTTTTTGACGAACTTGAGCCATTGTTTTTTTTAGGATTGGTGTCTCTACAATCAATGGTCCTTGAAACAAATTCACCTTGAGAATTTGTCAAAACGTTATGTTCAAGTAACTTATTAATTCCATATAGATGATCGCTGGCGATAAATAAATTAACCTTATTCAATAATCCCATTGCTAAAATACCGCTTATACCTGAACCTAACTCAACAATTTTCCCATCTATCTCAAATGGGGTATCCCCATACAATAACCAATTAACCAAGTGAATTGATGACGACCAAGCAACAAATCCCGTTGTACTACCTTGGTTTGAATTTGTGTCTTTGAATTGCGGTATGTTTTGCTTGATCTTGTATTGCAGTGATGTAATGTCTGGTTTCTTCTTGAACTTTGATTTTCTGGAATTTATGGAGTTAGATGATACGATGGAAGATGTAGTTATGGGCGTTGATGACTGTGTCGATGGGCCGATTGTTACAGTTATTTCATTTTCTTGTGATATGTAACCTAGTGATTGAATTTGTTTGTCTTGATTAGTCAGATGGTGTGCTGTATATATTTCGAAGAGGTGTTCATCTGCTCCAGTTGTCGTGATATGAGTCAGTTTTGAGTACAATAGTGATGGCATTGATTCGTTTCGTTGTTATTTTGTAGTTCATCAGATGTTGCTAATAATTGAACAGTTAAAATTTAAGGGTCCACCATCTTTTTCTTCTTTTTCAGGAAGCGCTTACTTATGTAACAGGCCAACTAACAGCTGCCATTAAGGTTCAAGAGGTTTACTTAACTAATAAGCGTCTAATTTAAACGGAAAGTATAGCATTAAATATATAGCAAAAGTGTATAAAACTAGCAAGTACAAAAAGACTTACCAACTTTAAGAGAGATATAGTATAAAACTACCATTAGAGTTGGTAAGCTGAGAAGTAGCTCATAGTTACAATACATGATCTTGAGTCCAATATACCATATGCCTGTTCTAAAGAACTTACTATTTCAATAGACTGGGAGTAGCTTTTCATGTACACTTAGGAAGACTGAACCCATTTTGAAAGCCTGAAAAATTTCGTATTTTCGAATTCCTCACACCAGCCTGAAGCTTACGTAAGGCTGGGTTTATTTTGTTTTGGTTTTTGGGTTTCTTAACTATGGGTATCTAGATACTCCTGCTGGTTCACACAACCAAACACCATGTCCAGTTCAGCCCAATGTCACAACAATCCGCCTACACGGTCAAAACTAGCACTCAAAGGCTCATCAAAAATAGTCTCTGATTTCTTTGAATTCAGTATCCACTCGATTCTTTATCAACGTGGTATTTATCCAAGTGAAGACTTTAAATTCATTAAAAAATATGGATTAAGCATGGTAGTTTCAATAGATGATGAAGTTATCAACTATATTAGACGAATAATGAAACAATTGCATAAATGGGTTTATTCGGGTGTTATAAATAAATTAATGTTGGTCATTACAAGTAAAGAAACTTTACAAACAGTTGAAAAATGGCAATTTGATATCCAATCGACCACTCTTAATGCAAATGGTGAATCTGAAGAAGAAGTTCATAAATCAAATGATCAAATTCAAAGAGAGATCCAATCAATTATAAGACAGATTACTTCATCAATTACCTTTTTACCTGAATTACATAAATCATCATCAGATGAATTCACATTCAACGTATTAGTTTATGCTAATCCGAACTGTAAAGTTCCTTCAGATTGGATTGATTCAGACTCGAAAGAGATATCAATTGAAAATGGGTCTTCGACTGTTGAAAATGTTAAGTTCAAGTCATTTCAAACTGATTTACATAAAGTTGGAACTTTAGTTAGTTATAGAATTGATGATTGAATTCAATGCAGTATCTTTTTTTGCTTTGCTGTTTTGCCTTTTGTATATTAGATTATTTGTTTTCATTTCTCTTTAAAACTATGTTTATATGATTTTTTGAATGATGATCCGTTATTGAGAACAACCGACTATAGCCATTTTCACCCGCAGCGCCTTTCAATTACTTGCATCAGGCCTTTGGTCCCTGATTTGATTGATTTCATTGGGTAATCGGATGCGTTACTGATCAATATTGAAGTTTGTCAATGAATTTGCTTCTCCATTTGGAAATTTCGCAGTAGATGGATGAACACTATTGTTCAGAGGTTCGGAGAAGAAGGGTGAAAAACGCCTCAAAGAACATCAACTGGTCAAAATATATACCCTCGAAACAGCATATATATAGTGACTCCAGTGAGATAAACCACAGAAATACCAAATCAAGATGTTCTTATCACAATCAAGGAGATGAATTAGTCAAGCAACCAGGCGACATTGGTAACCAATCAACGCAGAAGTACAAGCTAACAACCTTACAACTTAAATTCCAGCATCCTTTGAAAATGGTTCCGATTCCCGACATTAGGCCCAAATTGACTGCTTGTACAGATTATTCTGCAAGTACTGAGCTATTGCCACCTGATTGTAGTCTTTTACTTTGTTTCACAAAACTATAAAAGAGATCGGTTACCCGTATGTGATGACTCTTCCCTGATAACTGTCCAGTTTTATTCATTTTACTGATCAACTCAATTCACTGAATTGTATCACAATCATGGATTCAAGAACAGTTTTAGTTACAGGTGCAACTGGGTTTGTTGCGTTACATGTCGTTGATCAATTATTAGCCAAGGGTTACACAGTCATTGGTACAGCCAGATCTGAAAAGAAATATCAACCATTATTGAAAGCATTTAAAGAGAAATATCCAGATGGTAAATTAACTTATGCAATTGTTGAAGATATCATTCCAGATGATGCCTTTGATGAAGTTTTACAGAAAAATCCAAAAATTACAGCCGTTTTGCACACTGCTTCCCCCTTTTCTTTTGGTTTAGATAAACCCAACAAAGAAGCTTATTTAATCCCTGCTGTTAATGGTACTACAAATATCTTAAAATCCATTAAAAAGTTTGCTCCACAAGTTACTAATGTCGTGGTTACTTCATCCTTTGCAGCAATTATGCAAATTCCACCTAATCATTTAACTACTATTCATAAATCGTCCACCTGGAATCCGCTTGAATGGGGTAAAATGACTGAAGAAGATTCAATGCTTGGTTATATTTCCTCAAAAACTGAAGCGGAAAAAGCTGCAAGAAAGTTCGTTACAGATGAACAAGTTAATTTTAAATTAGCTACACTGAATCCACCATTTGTTTTTGGCCCTCAATTATTTGATTTTAACGTTACTGAAACATTAAATACATCAAATCAATTATTACAAAGTGTTTTCCAATTAGATAAATCATTAACTGAACCATTAAAGCAAGAAGCTAATTTAGGTGTTGACGTTAGAGATGCTGCTAAATTTCATGTTTTACCTTTGGAAATTGAAGAATTATCAGAAGCAAGAGAATTTATAACTAGTGGTCCATTTGCTTCACAACAAATTGCTAATGTTCTATTGAAGAGCTATCCAGAGTTAAAAGGAAAGATCCCAACAGGTGATCCACAATCAGTTGATGAGGTTTTAAAAACTTGCTGTCCTCCTTACGATATTTCTGATATTGTTAAAGCTGCCGGTGGTTATGACTTTATTCCTATTGAACAAAGTATTGTTGATGTTTATAAACAATATTTCAAAGTTTTTCCAATTGGTGATTTATCCAGACTATCTTTGAAAGATGAATAGTTTAGTTAATTGATGGGTATAGTTTTGTAGCCTGGAAACCTTTAAATATATAGTGGAGTTTATATTACTGTAAATCGATAAAACTCATTTACGATCGTTGTATGCTCAGATACCTTCCATATTAGGAAGCTCTGTCCTGTTCTGCGAGCGCTTCTTTTTTCCGTTTTCTGTTCTAATTTTTCTTGTGACTCTCGATGACTATAAGTGACCCAATCTACTGCTTTCTATTAACTTCCTACAACACCGGTTCTAAACTAAGTCAGATATATTGACAGCTAAAAACAATCACATATTGCCATGAGTTTTTTTTCCAACGACCCAGTCTCATGCAGTGTCAATAACTCTTTAAACAAGTTCACATCACATGCTAATTTGGACCATTCTTTAAACAACCAGTTCCAAAACAATTCACTACAGCAGAAGCAACAACCAGGTTTAAACAACTACAACACGATAAATCAAATAGACTGCAACTTACAAAATGATTTTCAGAATTTTAGTAGTAATGCCACTCAGCTTCAGCCTTCACTACAACAGGAGACCCAGTTTTCCCCACAATTAAACCAACAACAGCAAAATCAAGGTTGGATAAATGATTTCCATCAAATGTCAATCAATGAACATCAGAAATTGGTAGCTGACCCTGTGATGATGTCCTCGTCCGCCTCTATGTCTAGAGAGTGGTCTTCTGAATTTGCTAATGTGTCATCTCAACATATTCCACAAATACGACAACATGAACAATACAATGTTAAGCATGCTACATTATCATTACAAAATAGAGGTATATTGAATACTGCAAGTGGTGTTTCTAATGGTTCACAATTCAGCGAATCATACAATACTCGACAAGCAACTTCACAACAGCAAGAATTACAAAAATCAACGGATTTCGATCAAGCGTTCAACGACATTGAATCTGAACTTTTGTCAAAACAATCTCCTCCCACTAAACTTGAAGATGAAGAAATGGAAGCAGATCAATCTTTGCAACAACCTGACATATCTGATAAATTAGATTTTGCAAAAATAGCCCAACAAGTGTTTAACACAATGACAAATACGCCAACATCAATCTCCAGCACCACCTCCACAAAATTTAAAAATTCAAATTTTTTAAAGTTAATGGATCGTATATCCAAAAGAGAGGTTGAAATCAATGATGACAAAACTAAGTTCATTGATTCAAATGGTAATGATGTTAGAGACATGTTGGCTGATCCTTTAAAGGATATTAAAGACGGCGAATTTAACGGTGTTGGTTCCTTTGATGCAGGAAAGATAGTTCACGAAAGGTTGGGGAATGGGGATTTGAAAAGATCTGACTGGGAAGAGGTCCTTTAGGTAGTTAGTGGAAAATCAATGATTTTAGATGGCTTTTTTTGATTTCAATGAAGAATTATTTATTTATTTCCTACTGTTTACGCTACGATGTGTTTACTGTTTTCTTATGCATATTAGTATCTGTTTTTTTGTGACTAGTGTTTTACGGAGATCATTTTAAAGTCATATATATACTTTCATTCTTTTTGCTTTATATCTTAAAAGTGGGTCCACGAGAAAAAGGACTTATATCAAAGACAATAATTGAAATGTATTATGTAGATTACTCAATTGGAAACAGCGGGAAAGAGGAAAAAGAAAATCAAGATAATATTATTCGACGGCACCAATTTCAATCAACAAATTAGTAATTAACATTTTAATTTTTTCATGAAAATCCTCAAAGCGTAAAATACCATCTTTTAACAATGTTTTAGCATCATGGTCTTTCTCAAAATATCTCAAATACATTTCTTCATCATTATCAAATTTGACTTCAAACAAATCACCTAGCTCTTCTATATCTTGTTTGCCTGGTATTGCTTTGATCACAGGCCATTTATCAAAGTCAACATTATCAACTACTAATAATTTATGAATCATGTAACTTGATAAACTAATTTCATCAACACCAACAACACCGAACACAGTGTGGATATCGACAAAGCCGGAAACGATCAGTTTGGTGTAGAGGATACGCTTGGCTCTTAAATAATCGTGAGTTTTTTTAGCTAAGTCTAAACCTGGATTTAAATCATTTGGTATTTTGACATATTGAGAAATATCTAGTATTGAATCTAATGGATCAACATATAATTGAATGTACTCAACTTTTGATTCAACTGCTAAGATCACTTGAAATATTGAGTAGACCAAAGAAGCGCATACTTTAATTCTGTATTTTGATTTTAGTATAGCAGCAGCTTTCATTGATTCAAATGTTGTCGGAACTTTGAGTATGACCTTATCTTTATTGATGCCCAATTTGTTGAATTCTGTAAGTTGTTTTTCAACATAGTCAATTATTGAATCCCTTTTGTATGATAAGCTAGGTTGAATTTGAATGAAAACATAGCCATTAATACGAGTTAAAAGCTTTGCACTAGTTAATACTGTAGCTTTTAAAAAAATGTCGTTCAAATAATTTTGGAATTCTGTGTCCATGGTTGAATTTGGAATTGATTCGGTTGTTGCATACTCAGAATTAACTAATTTAACAGCGTTAAGTAAAACGTCAGGATGATTCAACCAATGGTTATATAATGTTGATTGATTAGAAGTTGCATTATGGAATTTTAAAGAATGTTGTTTAATTAGTGAATCAGTAGTTTCAAAGTCTTGTGAATCGACAGAGACAACTGTATGTTTCGATATTTGTTTTAGAATATTTGATTCGGGATTTGGTTTGACTAAATGTTTGATTGATTTCATAGTTTCTGAGTTGTAAAACTTAAGTAGTGAATTTAACGATTTCAATTAAGATAAAAAACTGCAAGTAACCCGATACTTATAGAAAATATCCCTCTAGAGCTTAGATTCTGTGATTCGATCACTTACAGCATATGAAATTAGGAGAGGAAGTGATGCACTGATTTCAAGGATGGTTTTTAGCGCTTAAATTAATTGCCAAAAAATCACCTGTCAGCATGACTTCAAGGATTAGGTTCCGCATGTCCACCACGAGATTACTTTTAATATGATACCCGTTCTATTGGAAGTTGCACATAGTTAATGGTTCCAATTGAATTTATTAAAGGAATCTCAAATCCTTATATTATGTCCGGAAATGTGATTGCATGACTGAGCAGGTCAGGGATATATAAAGTCGGGCCTTTCCGGCTCGGCAAGTTATGAATTGGTTCAGAGAAATGAAGTGATCTCTTATACTTTCAAGTGTCGTACTCACTTCTTCCTTCTTTTGTCTCATGCTACACCAACTCTGTTTGCTACCATTACTGATCCAGGATTGCGAACAACAGGGCTGAACCCCTCGCGAGCCCCTCCACAACTCCGTCTGCAAATCCAGTCCGTGACTACTTCACAACAGCTACCAGTAGGTTATTATACAACATTTACTCATAGGAAGAGGTATGACTGGTATTAAAAGATCAATCTGAAAAAGATCACTAGTCAAAAATTGTATCCGATACTTTCAGAGATACCCGTGGAAGATACTCCCGAAACACAAGCTAACGCACGACAGATCAAAAAACGGTTACTTGGTCGGAGACTTTCAAACATTTCATTTCGTTCCTCCCCCGTAAGGGAATTCTTTATCTATCACTGGAGATGAGCAATTGAATGTGAGCGATTCAATGTATTTGTCTTTGTTCCCATTCACTCGTTCACTAATTATACTGATTATAACTTCCTGAATTTTCTTATCTCTTCCATCTCCAATGCGATTACGTCATAGCTCACTCCAATTTCTGTCCACGCGTTATAAAAGCAGCAACCTTCCCTTTTCTAATGAAACTGTTTCCATGAAGACACAAAGCAGGTACTACATGTAACTATTAGGTTATTATATCCATTGAACGTGAAGGTCACCATGTCATCTCAATCCAAGTTCCCTCTTCAAGCACTTAATTTATTCTCATTGAAAGGTAAAACTGCCGTTGTTACTGGTGGTTCCAGAGGAATTGGTTGGGCAATAGTTGAAGCTTATGCTAGTGCTGGTGCTGATGTTGTCTTTTACTATAACAGAGAATTACCAGTGATTAGCGAAAAAGTGAAGTTTATTGAGAAAACTTATAATGTTAGATGTGAAGCATATAGAGTGCAATTGACCGATACCAAATCAATTCAATTCGCAACTGATTCGATCTTAAACGAATTTGGCAAAATTGATATTTTTGTGGCCAATGCTGGAGTTTCGTGGACTGATGGTGACGTTTTGAGAATTGAAGATGACAATGAATCATATTCAAAATGGAGAAAATTATTTGATTTAAATGTTGATGCTGTTCATTTATGCGCAAGATCAATTGGAAAAGTTTTTAAAAAGCAAGGCTTTGGTAATTTTATTATTACTGCTTCTATGTCTGGACATGTTGTTAATGTTCCACAATTGCAAGCTCCTTATAATGCTGCTAAAGCTGCTGTTGCAATGTATGGTAAATCTTTAGCTGTTGAATGGGTCAAGTTTGCTAGAGTTAATATGGTTTCTCCAGGTTATGTTGCAACCGATTTAGTAGATGAAATGCCTAAAGATTTAATGGAAAGCTGGACTAATTTAACTCCTAAAGCTAGACTAGCCAAACCCGAAGAGTTAGTAGGTGCTTATTTGTACTTAGCTAGTGATGCTTCTAGCTTTTGTTATGGTACTGATATTGTTGTTGATGGTGGTTATACTGTTATTTGATTAAAATTTACGCTGCTTGCTTTTTTGGTTTCATGATGATCTTCTCTCTACGCTTTTATTATGTATACTCTTTTATTTTGCTTTTATTGTTTTTGGTTTTATAGAGCCTCTATATAGTTGTTTTTCGGTGTTTTCTAATAGTATTCTCTTTATTTTCTGAGCCCGAGCGCTCGGCGTGGTCCTGATCAGCGCACAGAGAGAGCACTCTCTTTTGTTCGTGTGATGGTAGCTATTTCTAGTTACGTGCCAACTTACTCTGGCCTTTTTCTTCATAAAAAATTCAAAAATAGTACTTACGATCAAATAATGGTACTACTATACTCCCATCATAGTGATAATTCAGCAGACAGACCTACAACTGCATCTTCAGTTTCATCAACGATCAAAAGACTTCAACAAAGACTGAATTATGCCGCAAGTGCTCATACTTCAAGATCGAAGTCACCCAAGAAAGTGTTAACCATATTTGATACATCTCCAATTAATTCAAATCCAACTTCTCCATTATCTTTCCAAGCCCCACCTTTCGAGATACCTAAACATCATCATCAGCAAGATTCCCCCTCTGTTAATGAATTTCAAACTGAAAAGGAAACAAATATAGTTGAGCAAGAAAAAGAAGAAGAAGAAATAGAGAATGATGCTATTGCCTCTAACCTAAGCGACTTTACTAATGATATTGTTACTTCTACAGATGAGACAAAACCAAGTTTAAGATTAATTAGTTCTGGAAGTGGTATTGTTATTGATGGAGATACGGTTACAGATACTTTCAGACCAACTAAACCACAACAAAGTCCATCAACTATTATAAATGCAGATGCTATCGAATCATCAATTTCTAATAACAACAATAACACTGTTAGTGTTTCACCTAATACATTAACACGCCAAAATAAATTAAGAGATACAATCATGAATAATAGTACTAATTCTCACTATCCACATATCAATAGAAATCAAAGATCACTATCAAGTACTTCCAAAGCTAGATCGTTAAATTATAATTATGGAGCTACTATTGTTGGTAATGAAAGTGAGCCAATGTTAACCGAAACAGCTACAAATATATCTAATGTTGCTATGTTTGGAATCAATTTTGGTAATAACGAAGAAGGTGAATTGACATTAAGTGAAGAAACTGGAATTCCAGATTCATTTGAAGATGCTGGATTGTTAGAGTCTGGATTGAGTGTTGGTGGTGGTTCAGGTGTTGCTAAAAGAAAAAGAAGAACAAGAAAAAGTATGAAGAAGTTTGGTTTTATTGGGTTGTTTTTGTTCTTAATTTTGTTGATTATTCTTATTAATTTATTTGCATTTTAGGCTTCTTACTTTCTTTTTATTTCGTTAATGTAGTTATTGTGTATTGCTTTGTGAGTGAATTCATGATAAACCAGTTTGAGCTTCATCTTTAAGTTTGTTTGTTCGCCTTACGCGTAGTTATGTTGTTTGATGTTTCCCCTTTTCTTGTGACAAGAGATCTTTGTCGTCGCTGGTCAGAGGCCATCTACTCCACCAATCTTGAAAGACATGACCAGCTCAGCATCTGAAGCTACTCCTTTGGTAGCCCCATCTCCAATTCTACAAGAAAGTGAAGTGAATCAACTGGAAGTCGACCTTGAACAAGGTCCTCATTCTAAGCCAACTAGTATACCAGATTCACACTTAGAAGAAGAACCATTATCACATTCTTCAATTCTATTAAGTACAGAAATACCAGAAATTCATATTCAACCAGCATCAAGTTGCGAAGTTAGAACAGGAATTTGGAAAAGATTGTGTTCAACGTTAGGTATTAAAGTACCAGCTTGGTTAATTGAGTTCATTGATCGACATAGCTTAATTTTCATTATTGTTTTTGTTGGGATATTAATTATCTCAACCTTGCTACTAATTTATTTTGGCCAATTTGGATGGTTAGTGTTGATTTGGAAAGAGGTTTTGTGCTTATTTGGGTTTGTTAACTGTTCTGCTGGGATAGGTGCTCATGATTGAAAGTGACAATCACGTGACATGTAAGTCATGTGATTGTGCTTGGTGAATTGGGCTAGTGATTATCACGTGCAAAGCGATGGTTTTAAGTTTTTTCTATTTGGTGAAAATTTGTTTTGATTACGTGAAAAGTTTTGAGATTTCCGTTCTTTTATTTTTGATATTTGCTATACTTTATACTCTGTTACTTTTATAACTAGATTACTCACTTTGCTAATATAACTGTGTTAACCATGCCTCCTAAAACTAGAGCGAGAAAAGTTGTTAAAGTGCCTGCAACAGCAGTTACAAGAAGAACAAGAAGTCACACTAAATTTGGTGAAGAATCTAGTGATAATGAAACTCCTTCTGAACCGATACTAAATAAGAAAGATGATGGTGATGAAGAAGAATCAGAAGAATTAGAAGACGAATCATTTGATGACGATGCACCAGAAGAAGAATCTTTAAGTACTGCAAAGCAAACAGAATTAATAAAGATTGAACAACAAAAACAAATTGAATTAGAAAGACAATTAAAATTAAAACAGCAAAGAAAGTTAAAAGAATCTAAATCAATACAACAAAAGAAGGAGAAAGAAGAAAGAGATCGATTAAAATTAGAAGCAGCTCTACAGCAAAACGAAGAAATCCCGGATATATTACCTACAGACTTATTAGAATCATATCACGAATCAAAAACAGCGCAACTCGAAGAATCGATCAAGCCTAAAAAGATTAAGTTCGAAGAAGAAGAAAAAGAATTCTCTGTTGGTCAGCAAAGAAGATTGAAACAAGCACAGATTAAAAATCAACTAAAACAAGCTAGATTGTTAACTAAAACTATTGCTGATAAAGGTCCTGTTAGAGTTAAAGTGATAGAAAAGAAGAACAACAATCTATTAAGTGTTCCTGTCAGTTCAATCGGTGCTAAGAAAGATAAATGGTTGAAAAGAAAATCATTAGGAAGACGTTAGTTAGTTAAGTAGGTACTACTTTTTGCATAGGTATTTTGTATAATAGATCAGATATAATATTTCTTTGTTTTGTTTTCTAAATCAAAATTATTACCATAATCACCTTTAAAGTAAATAGAGTAAAAAATATACAAAAAAAAAAATGCAACACATAATGTAAACCTTTTAACATATCTAAATCGCTTAATCTTCACCGCCATGAACATAACTAGCAAATAAAGGAACAATCATTCCCAATAGTAATAATCCACTATCTAACAATCTTCTACCATTACTGATACTACTGTTTTCAAAGATTTTAGAACCATGACCAGCATGAGCATCACCTGAAACCATGACTTCAATTAAGGTATGGAATCCAACATATAGGAAAGAACCACCTGAGAACAATAATAAAGGACCACTGAATTTAGCTGAGTTTGCAGAACTATCATCACCAACGAAGAAATAAATTAGAAATGCAGTAATAAAGGCGCCAATTGGAGCACTTAATGAAAATGCACCCAAATGATATAACACTTCTTTCAAATTATAATTTTCTAGTAATAATAAAGAAGTTAAGGCAAAAGAAGTGGGCAATTTATGAATGAAAATAGCAATGATAATTAATGACATTTTGAACTGATCGCCGCTGTCACCGTCTCCGTTGTCATCATCTGTACCTTCTCTAATCATTAGTTGCTCAGAATCTGTTGGTTCATCAGCAGTTGATGACAAAATCGTTGATGCCAATGCAATACCATCAGTTAAGGAATGGATGATTAGACCCAATGTATTCGTATTTTGAAAAACTGATTTAATCATATCCCATCTCTTTCGTCTACCAGCACCTCCGAAGTTCGTACTTGGTGGTTCTTCAGTATCAATTTCGAATTGAGTTACATCAGAATAACTAGAACCAGGTAATGAGGAGCCCTGACTGGACTGGATTAATTGTGATATTTGATCAATTAAAAATAATGTTGTGAAACCAAACAATAAATAAAGCCCAATTGCTGTGTAACTTGGCTCGTCATCATTGTAAGGATTGTTCAAGTAATGTTCTAAACCTTCGGGAAGAATCAATATAAACGCTGTGGATATTAATAACCCGACACTGAATTTTGAGACGTAGGATAGTTTAGAAGACGATAAGTTGAAAATTAGAGGAAGTAAACCTGCCACAAATGAGCTGTTTTGAGTTAGCTAGTTAGTAAATGATGATGGATTAAAGTAGAAGCATAACCAATGCATACCAGATCGCCATCACAATGGAAACGGCCAATATTCTAGTTCCTGGATTCATGATATTGGTAACTTTGATGCTTAAGTGGTGATTCTCGTAGTTGAATGAGCAATAGTTTGTGAGTTATCAATAAATCGATAAGCGTTTCCAGTCGAAGCGAACAGCAAATTATTTTATTTTTTTTTGGCGTTCTTACCTGTTCTGATCCAGCAATCTTCATTATGTAACTACCCCACAGAAATGGTACGTTGTCTTTATTAGAACTATAGTGTTATTTCCAGCAATCACTTACTAACCGAAAGCTATTGTTGTAAAAGCACGGAATCAAACGAACAAACCTAAGTAGAAACGCAAGAGAGCTCAAAATTCAAAAAGATGCAATTAAAATAACGAAGTACAATAAATTGAAAGATGCTGTCTTAATGTTAAAGGAAAATGAAAAATATAATGACAGATCATTAGAATTGACTACCAAATTGTTGAATTTCAATCCAGAGTTGTACACGGTATGGAACTTTAGAAGAGATATTTTAGTTAACTATAAATTTAAAGAAATAGAAACAGAAGCAAATAGGATTGACCAGCATGCGTTACATAAGTTATTTAAAACAGAATTAGATTTTGTGCTTGCTCAGTTGTATAAGTATCCGAAATGTTACTGGATTTGGGATCATCGAAGATGGTGTTTGGTGGAAGACCAGCTAAGTGATTGGAAGTTCGAATTAAGTTTAGTTGACAAGTTTTTTCAAGCAGATTCAAGAAATCTCCATGTTTGGCAATACAGACGATTTATAATTCATTGTTTTAAAGAATCGTTAATTGATACAAATTCAAGTCAAGAAGAAAATGATTTAAGATTGTGCAGAGTTGACTGGGATGAATTTAAATTTACCGCTAAAATGATTAATAAAGATATTTCGAATTATTCTGCATGGCATAATAGATCCAAATTAATTGAAAACTTATTCACTCAGGCACCTTCAAATTCGGATGACGCCGATATTTACTTGAATATATTTAATAATGGTGATAGACTTCAATTTTTGAAGAGAGAACTAGAATTAATTAAAACAGCATTTTATACTGATCCAGACGATTCTTCAGTTTGGATTTATTTAAAGTGGTTATTTAGTGACTATTATTTGGAGAGGATACAGACTACGGAATCTATAACTTTAATGGAACAGACAATTCAAGATATCAATGAATTAAATGAACTAGAGACCGGTGACAATGGAGTTGAAAATCAATGGTGTCTAAAATCAACTCTATTTCTACTGAAGAAACTAATTGAAGTTTCATCTTTGAATACTCTTTCTATTGAAAAAATTGATTCTTGGAAAAATGCTTGTAATGAAATTTGCGACAAATTAATTAAGCTAGATCCTATGAGAATTAGAAGGTACAAAGAAGCTAAGATATAAGTTCAATTTAAGCAACCTTTTATTTATCGTATTAATTTGTATATACTAAATTGGGCCATTTGAGCTACTACTTTATTTAATATTCAATATTAGTATTTATAGGCCACTGGTTCCCGCTTTTATTAAAACTCACAAAAAGTTTTTTATTCAAACCATGGAGAAAGCAACAGTGGCAGGTTAAAAGAAAAGAAACCTGCTTTTGTGGTAAATGTGACATCATTTAACCAGGTGGTGGCTTTGGTGTTTTTCTCACTTCAGGCAGGATAAAATGGCTTGATGGAGCAGGTTAACTATAGATACGAGTTGGTCATACCACCTGGCTTAAGACAGCGGGTTCTCTCCTCCGCTGAAAAGAGGGTAAAACTCACATATTCATAATTGAGTTGAGTAAAGAAAGCTATCAGATAACAGAGTTTTCTCTATAAGAAATTTATATAAATATGAATGTTCCATAAATAATACGAAATATAGGGGTGAAATGAATTATAATTGGGTCAATAGTACTTGGAATGTGGAAACGGTGTTGGCATCCCGAGATCTCTATCTAGGCTATTTATTCCATTTCTCTTCGTTCTTTTTCGTATGATGTTTTACAACTAAATTGCCTTCACCTTAGATGTAGAAGTTTTGCTAGGAACTTTGACACACGCCATCCAGCTTGTAACCTACCAGAAGATTGATCTGTAACGGTCAGATCCAGATTGGCGCGTATCTCCATAAGAAATTGTCCGACCCGCCTTCCGGTCCGTCTCAGACTCCCCCATAATTCATAACTCGAATTTCAATAATAGCTTCACTAATAAAAGGACACCATACTCCGGGCTGACCAGATAGACATACATATCCTCTTCTTTCCTGCCAGATCCACATTCAGATATTTCTACTTAGCAAGATGCTCTCTCACAACCCAAACTGCTTGATGATTCAGAGTTTTGTGAGAGGACTTCCAGATGAGCTCATATATTCAATATTCTCGCTTGCTATAGCCACGAAATATGTTACTATTCCTGGATTTTGCTATTTTGTTTGCAACTTCTGTCACAACCTGGATCCATTCACTGGTATTTGTGCCTCCATCATTGGTAATTCGGTGTTTATTTTACGAAATGATACAAACTATAAAGACAAAGTTCGAATACTTATGACAATTCAAGGTGTAGAACTAGAAGATACACTAATTTCCCCTGAGTTTTTTGAATCACTTATATTTATCAAGTTTGTGAAAGTCCTGCTTAAACTACATATCAGGTTTTCAAAAATCAAGGTGGAATATTCTGACCCTTTCAAACTGGTTTTTGCGGATTGCCTTAAAATGGCTTATCTAAAATTGAATAGGACCTATTTTGTTAAATGTTGTTGTAATGGCCTTTACTTTAATACTTATTGTCACCCTGATTTGCTCTCTCCATATACTGCACTTGTCAAGTCTGCCACGATATCCATCCATTCTAAAGGAGATTCTGCTGTCTTACTCAACTTGTTGAATCTAGAATTGCTAAGAGTTAGTTACGAGCGTGGTACTAAAGATGCTGACACAAAAGAATTGAAAAAGTGGATTAGACTTGTGTCTGGAATGAAACTCAAAAGAACAATCATTATTAAACTTGGTCACATGTGCAAGATTTCTGATTTTTTAATTGAACTGATAAGAGAGACTGTATCACAAAACAAACTTATTAATATAAAGATAATTTTGGATGGTGCAACACCAATACGCTTAAAACGCCTCAGATCGGTTCAAGATCATATAGATACTGTTAATATTATCACAGCTACTCCAGAGTATTTTGGTTCTCCATCTACATACGACATTTTGAATTCATCCACTTCTTTAACTAAGATCATTGACTTTACCGCCGCAAAATTCAAGAGATGGGATATAGAATGCTTGAATAACAACAACATCAATGATATACAATTGTTTTATTTTGGTTCGTATACTTCTACTCCAATCGAGAAATTTAAAAACCTGGAAAAATTGAAAACATTAAATTTTTGTACCAATAGTGCTGATCTCTCAAAATTTAAAGTGTTAAAAGATTTACAGCTGAATTTTAATGTTCAATCAGATATGAAGTCTTTTCAACTACCCCCAAATTTAAGATCTATTTTATTACACGTTTACGGATTAGCGGATCCTAAAATTGGCTTCCAAATTAACAACAGAGATCAATTGAAGCAGTTAAGAACAGTTTCCTTTGAAATCAAATCTGGTATTGCTGAATCGATAGGAAGATTAGTACATAGTTTACCTGCATCAATAACAACTCTTTCATTTATCTTGCCACAAGAGTATATTGATTCAAGATTACGAACTAGATTGAACTTTGGGCACTTGGTTAATTTGGAAAACTTAAGAATATCGAGTTGTTATTTTTCCCAAGGACCTTTCAAATTGCTTTCGACTTTAGAAATTGGTTCACTTCCCCAATCTATAAAATCATTGAATTTTGTTGTTCATCCTTGTATCAAATCGATACTTCCTGTTTATCTGCCAGTTTCTCTTCAGCAGATAAGTGTAAGTGTGTATCATGAGCCACTATCTTCCTTCTTTATGAGATATAACTTCAATCAATTGAGTCAGTTGTCATCTTTGAATATTGAGACATGGATGACTGAATATTTTGATTTGCGTGCCATTTTACCGGAATCAATTTTATATTTTAGGTTATCGTTAAAATATGATCTGAAAAAAGCTACGTTAAAAGAACCGACAGTGTCAGCGAAGAGATCTGTAGTTGAACTGCCATTTGATTCACATCCTATTTTGAAATACTTGGAAATAAAACTCGAAGATAAAAATTTTGAAGTCACGTTTCAAGGTGAGATGAGTGACTATGATTACTATAAGCTAAAAGTTATTAGACCTCCTACCGGTGCCTCTTCACTTAATAAAGTCAGTAAAGTTCCTCGCAAGCTGCGATTATTTAAGTAATGATGTTTTATATTATGTTGTTCTGTATTCATTTTATATAGTTGTTTTGTTTTTCATTTTATATAGTTGTTTTGTCTCTTGTTTTATATAGTTGTTCATTTTAGCTAATACTAGACTGGTTTCTTTTTGTTTGAATTTATTCATACTTCGATTTGATGCGATTGTGATAAATTTTATTTTTTTTATTTGATTTATTATTTAATTTAATATAAAATTTGTTATAAAATTTGTTAATTAATAATAGCAATATATAATATAAGGTAGAAATAATAAACTAACCCTGGTTTGTAAAATCTTAATTAATAGACATCCATCCGAATACAGAATCATTATTAGTTTTTAATGAATCTTTGCTTCCTCTTAAATTTCCCTTAGAGTTTCCCCTGCTTTAACTCATTTATGAACCTTTAAGCCATGGCTTCCATGACCCACTGAAATAATGTGTTAGGTAGTAATCTTTTGCATTCTGTCTAGGGGGACCTCTTAATGTATGCATTGGATACAAAACAACATCGCCAATAATCATTGGCCATTTTGTACCCGTTGTAGCTTTCCAACTGATTCCAACGCCATTGGATACATCTGGACCATACAGGGTTTCACGATAATTGGATCTAGTTACATCAGTATCAATGATGACTGGATTTTCAAGTGAATTCATATAAGCATATATAACATCTGTGAAAACTGCAGGACCTGTCCATTCCATAATATTGAAGCTTGTATCCTTATCTTTACCCTTTTTCTCATAGCTAACTTCCATACCTTTTTTAGTTGCATCGAATGTATGCATTACAATCGTAGATATTAAATTTCTCAAGATGGGATGTCTTGCTTTAGATTTGAAAAACCACGTTTCAATCTGTTGTCTTCTGTTCACCATATCCCACAAGTATTCATCATTAACATCAAATTCAGTACCACATACAAATCCCACATTTCTATTTGTATCAAACCACTGGCTCATGGGAACATGGGGTTCAACATCCAAGTCGGCATATGAGCCTCCAAATAAATATACCAAGATGTATCTTGAGAAATCCGCTTGACATATCAAAGAAGGTAATAATTCCAAAGTTTCGATTATTTCTGGTACTTTTTCCTTGAACTCTTCTCTAACAAATTCAAGGACTTGTGAATTGGTTAAGAAAGTGTATTTGAATTCAGGGTTCATACTCATAAACAGTTCATGAAAGGTTCTATTTGGGAACTCTGCATGAGCCAGATCATCTTTCCACATTTGAAAGATATTCTTTTGAATGTTGTAAAGGTTACCATTATTATCTAATGGATTGTAAGGATAATATCTATCCAACCTTTGTGCAGTGATTAAAGGATCAAATGGATTAGCCCCTTTTGACGACTTGGGGTATCTTGAATGAAAGGAATTGATTCTATCTTTTAACAATCTCTCAGTATCCGTCAAACTCCAATCCAGAACAATGATAAGGAAGAAAATGAGAGCAATGCAAGCAATAGGAAGTAATTTGAAGGTGCTAGCAATCCATTTTCTATTGAAATACGTTCGTATTCGAACTTTTGTGATGAGAGTATGTATGGAAAATTGAGGTATATGGCTCATTTAATGGGACAGAGTGTTAACGCTTATTTGTGATTGTTGAATTAATTGTTGACTAAGGGGAGGGAAAAGAGTGAGAGAAACTCTTGTTAATTTCAAAAAGTTACACTCTTGAGTGTTTGGATAGACATGGCTTAATAAGAAATTCGACAAGACATACAAAATTATATTGTGCTTAGCTTTGCTGGAAAGCAAAACTAAGAGTTGGTTTCAGCATTTATTGGGACAACTTCTTGCTTGGTTCATAAGAATACAACATATTAAGATACGATGCCGAAATACAAGTTATATTAGTAATAAATATCAAAATGTATATGTTGAACAGTAATTGGTAAATCCGTATTTTGAATAAGCGATATTACCTATTACCCTACTGTAGAAAGATAGTCTTCACAAATGGCCGAATTTACGATTGTTTTTATCGGGTTCGGCCAATTAGCAATGGGAATATACTCGGTAAGTTTGCTTGAATCTAACGGCGTGTTTGTTTTCAAGAGAAGATGAGATGAGTGAATATGATAGATAATACAGTTTATTGATACCTTTCTTAATATTACTACCAAATACATAATACAAGTCGTATCAAAAAGGAAAACAGGCTATATGTGACTATGTGTTGTGTTGTTTGGAAACCGGAATAAAAACAGCCTTTATAGCTCGGCCTCAATCAGTTTATAAAGTTTTTGGAACACAACATCTGGAAACATGAAATGTACAAGGTTGTGAGCCTTAGTAAGTGTGTACTTGATAAAGATTGTGATATGAGCAACTTTAATTTGACATCATATTTAATTGATGCCATTTTTCAAACTTTAGGTCCATGTATTTAGGAAGGAATATGGTCGGATTCCGAGATGCCGAAATGGGAAATTAAGGGAGTGCTATTAATAGTACATCTGTTATCTGTTACTGCCCCAAAAATTAAGTTTATTTATTTAATTACCCATGGTAGCAAGCTGTGTTTTCTCATGACCGGCTTTTATTACATTAGTGGTAATATAACTAGAGCATTTAATGTTAACAATTTTATACAAGAGAAGAAAAATCAGCAAAATAAATAAGCAAAAACAAAGCAAAAACAAAGCAAAAACAAAGCAAGAACTAAAATGTACATGCCAATAATGGATATGAAACTTATTTCATAGAAAATAAATAAATCATTTAATCTGTAGTCACTGGCTTTTATAAAAGTTAACTAGCTAGGTTTCCAAGACCCACTATAATAATGGCAAACATAAAAGTCTCTACCATCATCTTGAGGAATTTCTTTTAAGGTATGCTGAGGATACAACACCACATCACCAATAAGCATAGGCCAAGACATACCAGTTGTAGTTTTCCAACTTATTCCCACACCATCAGGATATGCAGGTCCATATAAAGTGTCACCAAAGTTCCATTTGGAAAAATTGGTGTCTATAATAGTAGGATTTTTAATTAAGTTCATATAAGCATATATAACATCAGTGAACACGCCAGGACCAGTCCAATCCATTATATCAATGCTGGTGCAACGTTCATCACCGTGCTTATTTCCATAGTTTGCCTCCATTCCTTTCTCAGTGGCTTCGAATGTATTCTTCACAATGGTTGCAATCAATTTTCTCAAGATGGGATGTCTTGCCTTAGATTTGAAAAACCATGTTTCGATTTGTTGTCTTCTTGAAACAGCCCACCACTGCTCTGCATTGTAGTCTAGTTCTGTGCCGCAAACGAAACCAACTTCTCGATTGGTATCAAACCATTCGCTCATCGGCACTTCGATGTTAACGTCAAGATCAGAATATGAGCCACCGTAAAGATACAGCAAAACGTATCTTGAGAAATCAGATTTAAGGATAAGAGAAGGTAATAGTTCTAAAGTCTCAGCTATCTCAGGAACGGTATCTTTGAATGTTTCAGTGATTCGCATCACAATATTGTCATTGGTATCAAAATTGTACTTGAATTCGGGGTTCAACTCTTTGTATCTCTCGTGTAAGTCACGATATGGGAACTCTGGATGGTCTGGACCAGCCCTCCACATCTGCCATATGTTTTTCTCAATAGGGATTGGATTTCCTTTAGAATCTAATGGCTCGTACGGATAATGACTAGCTAGTCTGCTTTCGGTGACTAACGGGTTGAATGGATCAGATCCTCTCGATGATTTGGGATATCTTGCATAAAATGAATTGAGCTTTGATCTCAAACGTCTATCTTTCTCAGTCATATTCCAATCCAAGAAAAAAGAGAATGAGAAAATAACAAAAACACAAACAACAAATAACTTGAAAATCCTTGACTCTGAATGTGTTTGTAGGACGTAGTTTTGATTCCGCACGTTGTTGGAGTTTGAAGGCATATTAGATGATGACAACACAGAGAAACAAAGAGCGTGTTGTCAATCACTCTGGTACTTTCGTATTCAAGGAAGATTAATCTTTTTATAGCTATTTTAGAATGACTCAAATTAGTTGAAAGTTTTAGTTGTGGGACAAAATTACAAAATTGTGGGAGTGGAGTGTGTGCCACCAACCACTCGGGCTACTTTTTGGTCCTTCTATCAGTGAAGGATTGGAAAAAAAAGCGGAATCTAAAAAAGTCGCCAGTCTTTGTACCTTATTGTATGAGCTAAGCTGGTGGTAATTTATTCTATTCCAGCAAAGTTTTGGTCGATTTAATATCCAGATATATACAAGGGGGATGGGTGAGTAGATATATATATGGGGGCTATGATTGGTGCACCCGTGCACCTGATTAATGTGAATTCCGTGGCTCCTGCTTCATTTCGGCTGTATGATCGATCGATCTACTAGTTGATACAAGGCCCTGCTCACCATTTGGACCACGTGCCCACTACTTTGGATAGGTTGTTTTGGAGGATTCAAAAATCTTTATAACAGAGTTTCTAAACTTTTGGCGGAAACTAGATTTATCCATGCTATATTGTACGAGTAAGTACTGTGTTGAAGAAAGAGAGGTTCAACAAGCTATGGTAGCCACTTAGACATCCTTCAGATCGTCAACTTGTCTAACAATCATGCTTATCTAATATCTAATGATTAATTAATGTATGTACTATTTATTTATTAATGAGCATCCAGTCATTATCTTGGATTACTAGACGCTAAACAGCAAAACACATAAGCAACCAAAATGTTGGCAATATTAAAACGTATTCTTCTTTTTCTCACCCAACGGTTAAATAAGTTACATCGCCAACTAATCCAATTTACCGGTCTTGTGAAGCTTAAAAAGGGTCCACATTCTTGATTTTTAAATTTTCCATATCTTCAGTTCTTATTCGATCTTAGGACCAAAAAAAATGCCAACGATGCCAGCAGTCAGATTATCCCAAATACAACTCCCACAATCCGGAAAGCCAGTTTCTACAACAGCAAAACTAGCTTACCTATTTATAGCATGTGTAAGCATAGTGATATACCTCACTGTATTCTTAAATTGGAACATGGACACCCATGAACGGCTGCTACATCAAAGACTTAACAATTTTTACAGGAACTATCCCACATCATCGACATCAGGAGCCGATCCATTCAATTTAGAAACCACAGAAAAAAGGCTAGCAGAAGCATATTTGTACGATGATACCCCCCATTTATTACAGAAAAACATATGGCAGATGTGGAAAACCAAGAAGGATGTTCCTTATGATGACTTACGCGATAAGTGGAAAAATATGAATCCTACTTTCAAGTACAATCTAGAGACAAATGAACATTTGATCGATTTGGTTAAAGAAGAGTTTAAAGATACCGTTCCGGAAATAGCGGAAACTTTGGAGCTATTACCTTCGTTGATTCTTAAATCTGATTTCTCAAGATACGTGGTGTTGTTTTTATATGGCGGTTCATATTCAGACTTGGATGTTTTGTTATATACCCCAATGGAGGATTGGTTTGACACTAATCGTAACGTTGGCTTTGTTTGTGGGCATGAAGGTGATTTTAATGGTCATTGGTGGGGAGTCATTTCACGTAGAAATCAAGTCCAATCATGGTTTTTCAAATCTAAAGCAAGACATCCCATCTTGAGGAAATTGATAGCAACCATTGTGAAAACCACTTTTGAAACTTTGGAAAAAGGTTTGGAAGCAAATTACGGTGATAAACACGGTGAAGCACGTTGTAATACAGTTGATATAATGGATTGGACTGGTCCTGCTATTTTCACAGATGTTATATTTGCTCATTTGAATTCGATGCGTAATCCAACAATCATGGATACTGATATACATAGATGGAATTTTGCCCAAGAGTTATGGGGTCCCGATGTGCCTAACGGTATTGGAATTAGTTGGAAAATCACAACGGGAATAAATTGGCCAATAATGTTTAATGATGTTGTGATATATCCACAACATACTGTTAGAGGTGAACATATATCAGAAGATGAAACTAGAGATGTTTACATTAGACATTTGTTTAGTGGGTCTTGGAAACCTAATTGATTTATAACACAGCTTTGTGATTAATATATGTGTATTTAACAAGAAAATAATAACGTATACAAAAATAAATATACAGATAATAATAGTCCAGAAACACAAAAAAAAAGATTATACAAAAACAATGGATTATTTCAAAATAACAGCGACAGAACCCAATATCGAACACAGCACGGAGACGAAAACAGCACTATAAAAAATAGCATTATCCCTATAGCTCAACTCATTCTCATTAATATGGATGTAGAATAGTACAGGAAAAGTAATGCAAACAGTAAAACAAATAGCAGCACCTAAAAATGACATCACTTTACCAAAACTAGTGACTAAGATACTTGTCACAAAAATAGCAAAACTAATGAGCACTCTATTTCCCAATCTCTTAATAAATGAATCATGAGCAGAGCTAAAACCATCTAATGCTGAAGCTATAGGTCTACAAGACAATGGTAGTTTAGACAAAGGCAATAAACCCATTAGTAAAATAATAGTTGAAGAGATCCAATCTGGATATCCTGATGTAGTTAAAATGTTTTTAGTGACTTCAGCATCAATCAATGAACCAAACATCAAAAATCCAATAATTCCAGTAAATAAATCAATAACATAACTAAAACCGAAAGCTGTATTAATACAATCTTTATAAGCCTCTGGTTTTTTCTGATCAGTGTAAATTTCAGGAAAAGCAGCATGTCCACCCCATGGTGCTAGAAACAAACCAAACGAAAACAGGAGATCCATAAACGATTTAGGCCATAAGTTAGTAGGCATTGGAAATAACAAAGATCCTGGTGACGTTCCTTTAGTCAACCCGGAAATCAAAATTACACCGAATGTAAAAGTAGTACAAATAATCCCCATTAATGACAAAAACGACAATAATCTTAAGGGCATGAAGTTTAAAAACAATAAAACAGAACAAATTAAACCTTTGAAGTAAAATGGATTCACTTCTTGAAAAATTGCACTAAATGAATCGCCAAATAATAAAACCATGATAACTGAGGCACCATATAAGTCGATACCGAATATACCAAATATTAATAGCCCGCCCCTTGATCCAAATGCTGCAATACCGATTTCTTGATAACTTCTTAAACTAGGATTCATAGCTTGTATTTTTCCTAGCAATAAAGCAGTGTATCTGGTGGCCAATGCACCTAATGAGAAACCAATAATACCAAGCACCCATCCACTACAATGCAGACCTAGTGGAATTGATAAAATTCCCAACCCAATTAATGTATTGATTGCATTAAAAACTGTTTGCACTGGGGTCGATTTCAATGAGATGATGATTTGTCTTTGGTCTTCGTCAGTTAAAACGAGTTCGTCTTCTTTGATTATACCACCTTCGGTCAGCAACGGAGACTCTTCAGTTATTGGTGCAGTTGCTGGCTCTCTGTTGTATTTATTGTAGGGTGTTGGCTGCTCTTCTAAATCTCCAGTTGTGCCGCCTGTGCTGCTCAAGTAAGGAACACTTGGCTGCCTTGAAGCAACCGGCGAAGTTTGAGGAGACTGCTCACCAAAAACATTGTTACCTTCGGCAGAAAATGATATGTAGTTGACAGATCTCCTTAGAGATGAAGCAAAGTTGTTTAACGAATTGGCACCTCCATAGTCCAATATAGATCCTCTTCTGGAGCTTCTTCGACGATTTCTGGATGCAATTGGGATGGAAAGAGAGCCCACAGAGCTGGAAAGTACTGGGGAATGAAACTCTTGGACAGCCAATGCCTCTTCTGTATCATTGATGTTTCTTGTGGGGATTGTTGTAGGCATATGTGATGACAGAGATGGTTCGTGATAAAGATAATGAATGATAAAGATAAAGAAAATGGTGTTATGTGGATACAAATTAAACAAATTTTCGCTATCTGTCGATGAACTGAACCACCTGAAAGCGCTTCAACACCCACACTTTTTTCACACTCTTCACAGTTACCAGATACATTTTAGTTTTCACTAGACGATACATACTACAATGATTAGAGTAGTGTCGTCAAGCAGGACAGACCTGCAGAAATGGAGCCTGAGCCAGCATAATAAGAATATATTCAAACACCTACAACTTCGCCCTTTCAGCTCACACATTCGTCTCCACAATAAAGTCGACGACGAAGATCTTTCACACAAATACTCCAACACAGTCAGACTTCCCCTCACTTCATTTCCCAACAGATCAAACTCAGAACTTATTGAGTCCAAACTGAAACCACAAGCTACTTCTGACTTGTACAAATGGAACATTGAAAGACCAATTAAAGGTGACTTAAATAGACTGTTTATATTACATGATGGTCCACCATATGCAAATGGTGATTTACATGTTGGCCATGCCCTGAACAAAGTTTTAAAGGATATAATTAACAGATTTGAGCTAATAAATGGTAAAATTGTTCATTATAAACCGGGCTGGGATTGTCATGGTTTACCCATTGAATTAAAGACTCTTGAAAAATTATCAAAAGTTCAAAAAGAACAGGAAAAATCGATTAAAAAACAACTGAAAAAATTAAAGGATACAGAGTCATCACAGTACATTGAACTGAATGAACAACTCCAAGCATTAAAAACATCGAAGCTAAGTGCACTTGATATTATAACTTTATCTAAGACTCACGCATTAGAAGCCCAAGCTAAACAATCCCATTCTTTTCAACAATTGGGTATAATGGGCGACTTTGATGATCCATATTTGACACTCAAAAAATCGTATGTTGTTAATCAGTTGAAGATTTTCAAGAAATTATTTGATAACAAATTAGTAAAAAGACAAAGAAAACCAGTGTATTGGGGTTGTGAAAATGCCACTGCTTTAGCGGAGGGTGAACTAGAATATAATGATCATCATAAATCGACTGCCGCATTTGTTAAGTTTCCTATTGTTTCAAAATTGAAGTCCTTAGAAGTCGATGCCTTGATTTGGACTACCACTCCATGGACTTTGTTAGCTAATAGAGCTCTTTCAATTAATAAGAATTTTGAATATTGTTTATTGAATGATCCATCATCGTCTAGAAAGTTATTAGTTGCCTCTGACTTGGCCGATTCCATTTTAGCGTTGAATAACCAATTAACTAAAACAAACATTCAAATTCAAGGCTCAGAACTAGTTGGATTAACATATACAAATCCATTGTACAATGATGCATCATTGGAATTCCCAATTATTTCAGGTGACCATGTTACAATCACGGCAGGTACAGGTTTAGTCCATACGGCCCCAGGTCATGGTCACGATGATTATTTAGTTGGGTTATCTAATAAGATTCCAGTTTACTCACCTGTTGATGATTATGGTAAGTATACTTCTGATTTACATCCTAATTGTGCCGAATTTGTTGGTATGAAAGTGTTAACCAAAGGTAATGAATCAGTACTAGATAAAACAGAAAAATTAAATATGTTATTTTATAAAGATGAAAATTACGTCCATAGCTATCCGTATGATTGGAGGTCCAAAAAACCAATTATTATTAGAGCCACACCGCAATGGTTCATTGACGTCTCTAGAATCAAAGACGATACGACCAATTCATTAAATAATGTTACCTTTGTCCCTGAGAAAGGTGTGAACAGATTGAGTTCATTCATTAAAACAAGAAATGAATGGTGTATTTCAAGACAAAGATCGTGGGGCGTTCCAATCCCTGTTATTTACGATACTGTTAAAGATGAAGCAATTATGGAAGATGACGTAATTGATAAAATCATTGAACAAGTTAATATTCATGATATTGAAGGCTGGTTTACTAATAATGATATTAAAGATTGGATTCCCGAGAGATTACACTCACAAGCAGATCATTTAGTTAAAGGTAAAGATACGATGGATGTTTGGTTTGATTCTGGATCTAGTTGGAAAGTTATTGAAGAGTATTTAATCAAGGAAGGATTGTTAGATCAAGCTAATGAAAGAGGCTTCTTATCTGATGTTTATTTGGAAGGTTCAGATCAACATCGTGGTTGGTTTCAATCTTCAATTCTCACTAAAATGGGTGTTAGAACACCAAATGAACCTACTGTTTTGCCGTATAAGAAAATTGTCACGCACGGTTTCACGTTGGATGAAAAAGGAGATAAGATGTCAAAATCTTTAGGTAATACCATTTTCCCATCTGATATCTTAAATGGTAATAAGAAAATCAAAATTGCTGGTTTGGGTATTGATGGCTTAAGATTGTGGGTTGCTCAAGCTGATTATTCAAGTGATGTGTCTATAGGTCCAACTATTTTGAAACATGTTGGAGATAATTTAAAGAAAATTAGATTCACTTATAAATTTATGTTAGGCAACTTAAACGATTTCAAGATTGAAAATTCACTTGACTATGAAGAATTACATTATTTTGATAAATTTATTTTATCTAAATTACATGGACTAGAAAAGAGGTCTTGGGTCAATTATAAAAATAATAACTACTCAACTATCATTAGGGAATTAAATTACTTTCTAAATGTTGAACTTTCGTCAATGTACTTTGACATTAGAAAAGACTCCTTATATACAGATTTATCTAATTCATTCACAAGAAGATCAACACAAACGGTTTTTGTTGAAATTTTAAAATCTTTGATTAGTATAACTTCCCCAATCATGCCGATCATAACACAGGAAGTTTGGAATCATTTACCATCTGAAATCACCCAAAATTATCAATCTCCTTTCATGAAGGGTTGGTATCGTACACCAGAAGCATACATGAATAAATCATTAGAAGAGGATTTCAAGCAATTGCTAAATATTAGATCAAAAGTTAAAAGTGTGTTTGATGTCACTGTCAGAGTTGATAAAGTCATTAAGAATTCATTAGAAACTAAAGTTATAATTAACACTACTAAATCCAGTGAACTTTTACCAATTTTGAGAAAATACTCCAATTTCTTATCTGATTATTTAGTTATTTCTAAATTTGAACTGAATCCAATTGAAAAGCCCGACGCTGTTGAAGTTTTAAGTTCTGGTCAATTTGATGATGGTTCCCAGATTTTGATTTTGAAAAGTGAGCAGTGTAAATGTCCAAGATGTTGGAAGTTTACTAGAGAACAAACTAACGAGTTATGCGATAGATGTGATGAAGTTGTTAAAACACAAACAGTGTGACCAAATTGATATCATTCTACATAGACATGTATATATTATCTTTGTTTTTATTTTGTAAATACTATAAATTGATTTTACGAACAAAGTAGATGACTACTAATGGAAATTCTCATAGAGTAAAACTGATAATATGCAAGAATTTTAAAGCCCACATGGTCACAAGCAGTTCAACTATTGCTTTATAGATAGTTACTCGATTAATGATTAATCTTGGGTAATCATAATGATTTAAAGTAAATGATTATTTCTCAATTTAGGCGATAAATGCCCACAATAAAGGAGTTATGTTTTACAATTGTTGTCCCCCAAAAATTCTTTAATCTCTGTTGAACATGCATAAGGAAGTTTGACCGTATTTTATAGATATTTTATCAGAAGTATCTTACACAACGAGCCTGATGCTGATGACAATTGGAGCTTCATTGTCGTTATGATGAACCCTCTTCTTGGTAAGGTCTCGATTCTGTTAAACTTCATCCAGTCACAGTGATGAGGTCGAGGCTTTTTGTCAAAACAAGGAAAGAGTATCAATAAATAATGTATCTTAGCTCAAGGTCAGTTATCACATTGGCCAAAGTTTCAGGTGGTCATGTTAACAAGTTCATTTCAACTCTTTCAGTTTGCCTAAAGAAACTTTATGGTGTGCAGTAGTCTCCCAGCTCTTTAAAAAATGTTTCATTGGTTGATTGTTTTTGGTACCGATGATGTTACCGTAAGAATAACAGAGCGATTCCGATAAGAACTGTCTTGAGTTCGGCTAGTTGTGGCTGCTGTGCCCCACATTTTATTAATTTAGGTTTTAATTAAATATTAGACCACCAGGATCTCTAAATAAAAGTCAACGTAGAGGTTGTAGGTTGAATTCCTTTGGCTAGGGCATAGTCAACCTCATTAAGGCATAATCGCTGGATATCTCATTTAGTGCCATTCCAAAGAATACAAATGTCAAAAACTAAACGCAGTCGACCCCTATAGGCTGAGAACAAAACGGCAAGACAGGGCTAAGCAATGATTATTTTTGATATAGCCTCTGTTCAAAATTGAACTAATTAAGAATGATAATTTCTAAACTTTTGATAGTTGGTTTGTCTTTCAATACCTTCAACACCGGGTATCAATTTGCTACATTAATCATTTATCTTCTCTGTCACGATACCAAGTGATTACGCACCCATAGACCATTGTCTTTCTGCAATTAAAAGCTATATGTACCGACAATCATGAGAGACAAAATACAATCATATCTTATTAGATTTGACTCAGGATTTAATAATCTCAAATTGTCGATTACTTGTTTCAGTGTTATCTTTTTTCTTATAGTTGTTCTGGACTGGAATATGACGGATTCTGAAAGGTCATTAAGAGCTAAAACAAGTTTGTTTTATTCCCGATACCCCAAATCAGCAAAAGGAGCCAATCCATTCAACCCTTCAATCACTGCACAAAGATTGGATAAACATTTTCCTTACAATCCTCTAGATAGCAATGGTAGTTCCTACCCCATTCAAAAGAATATTTTTCAAATGTGGAGAGAGGCACCAGGTCATCCGGATTTCCCTCATAGAACCTTTCATGAAATATTCAGAGATACAAACCCTGAATTTGAATACACTTTTTTAACAGACTCCAACATACTTGATCTTTTTAAGCAAGAGTTCAAAGACACAGTTCCGGAAGTAGTTGAAACTTTGGAATTATTACCTTCTTCAATTTTGAGAGCGGATTTTGCAAGGTATGTTATAGTATATTTATTTGGAGGATCATACGGTGACTTGGATGTGAAACCTGAGCTACCCATGAAAGAATGGTTTGATACAAACAGAAATGTGGGATTTGTGTGTGGTACTGAGCTTGATGTAAATGATAAGGATGGATGGAGTGCCATACCTAGAAGACAACAGATCGAACAGTGGTTTTTTAAATCAAAAGCAAAACATCCAATTTTACGCAATTTAATATCTACGATTGTAATGCATACATTCGTTGCAAGAGAAAAAGGTTTAGAAGCTTACTATGGTGAAACAAATGGTATAAACAAATGTACAAGTTTTGATATTATGGACTGGACAGGACCAGCACTTTTCACAGACATTATATATGCTTATATGAACTCGCTTGAAAATACAGTCATAGTTGATACTAATGTAAGTAGAACTAATTATGGCAAAACATTGTATGGTCCAGACGTACCTCATGGTGTTGGAATAAATTGGAAAACTACGACTGGCACTGATTGGCCAATGATTATTGGTGATGTTGTACTATATCCAGAGCATACCTTCAGAGATCCTCCTTTGGACGATGGGAGAGACTTTTATGCTAGACACTATTTCAGTGGGTCTTGGAAACCGTTTGCGGAGAATCCCCTACTTAATGATTAGCTAAATATATTTACTTAAAACATTTGGTTCACATTAATTGGAAGGAATATAATTTGTTTGTAATAGAATTATTTGAGTAAACACAACACTACATATAGTATACAATATTTTAATAATATAGAATGAAACACATAATAAAAATGTTTCTTTGAACTCAGAGTGAAGAGCAAATAACTTTTTGAAGACTAGCATTACCGTTGAATTTATAATCCCCTGCAGTAGCCATGATTTGATTCGCATAAACTCTATCACCTGTTAACCCCTCTTTTAAGCCATTCGGGTCTTCATCAAAGTCCTTTGAATATCTCCAAGCAAATAATTTAGTATAAAAATTTTCAAGTCCTTCTATTTTATCGACCAAAAATTGTCCTAGAACTGGTAGCATCTTGAAAGCATGACCAGAGCCACCGCATGCAACAAATAAGCCTTTCTTATTTGGAACAAAATCATATATGTAATCATTGTTAATAGTATCTGTGTACCATAATAATCTACTTTCCCAATTTAGGTCAACCAAATCGGGGAAGAAGATATTCAACCACTCTTCGACTTGCGAAACAATATGTTTAGTTAAAAACGTTGAAGGTGGATCACTTTTTGAAGTTTTTGGAATTGAGACAACTCTACCATTTTCTGATTTAACTGGGTTAGTATATTTAGTTTGTCTAATTATAATTTTCATATAACCTTCAGGTTCTAACATTGGGAACATGGAGATACCACCTAGGTGTTCGTGTTCCCTTGAATGGCCAGTTTTCCAGGCTAGTATCGGAAAATTTGATGATGAGTACTTAACTCTTAAATCTTTACGAGATTCAGGAATTTTACCAATTAAGATATTACCACTGGTACCTTCGTTAATGCCATCCAGTTCAGGAACCAACTTAGTTGACCATGGACCACAGTTAATAACAACCAAATCTGCATCATATCTTTTCCCATCTTCAGTAATGATACCAGAAACAGTTGAATCACCTTTGTAAATGTAATCTTTAAATGTACCCTTAGAACCTCCTAAAATGAACTTAACACCTTTCAATTCACACAAATATTTGGCAAATTGTAAAGCCCTTGAAGCATACAAAAGGCCGGAAGTAGCATCTAAAACACCTACCATTTCTGGAATTTTTGAATCCTTTAAATCTAACGCAAATTTGACTTTTGAACCAAATCCAGCAGCATTGGCTCTTTTAATATCAACCGGATTATTAATATCAAAACTTAAGGGACCTAGACCTTCTTTTTCAAAATTTTCTCTCGAAGCCTTTTCCTCCCAACTAATTTGGTCATCTAATCTAAGTGCTCCACATAAATCAAGAAGTCTTAGATCAGTGTACTTTCTAGCTTCTTCCAGGGGAAGTAATTTAATATCTCTGTCCCATTGTTGCCAGATGTCGAATGCTTTAAAAGCTAGGTCTTGATAATGTTTTTTTTCGGCATAGTGGGCTCTGAAGACCTTGTTGATATCAGCAGAAGCAGTATCAGCTCCTTTCAATAATGTGTAGTTGTTTGCTTCAAAATCTAATCTATCGATAACGGTGATATTTTTGTATCCATTCTCAGATAAGTGAAGAGCGTTTGATAACCCAAAGACACCAGCACCAACTAAAACGATTTTAGAATCCTTGTTAATGTAAGTCATTGTATGATTATTCGACTGAAAATAAAGGTTTCATGAGTGAGTAGCCAAAAAAATATATAAAATCACGAAGCGGAACTACACCGCTTTTATATATCTTGAGTTCTGCAAAAAAACTGGGGGCTAACAACCCATGGCTGGCGCTTCCACAGTCTTTATCACACCTTCCGGATTAGGTAAAGTGAGCGATGGCAGAGGCAACTGACATCCTGATCGTGTTGTTATCATTACATTGCTATTACTGTTTACCGAAAGCATTGGGAAAGAAAAGGACATAGAAAATTGCAAAGAGTAAAAGATAAAGAAAAAAAGGTGAACTAAAAAAAAGTCATAGAGAATATCTAAATTCTGGATTCTCTATATCTGTCAAATCAGTAAACGCAATATTTGCTGGAACTTTATAAGCTTCACCTAAAGCATCACGTTTTTTATTCTTAACAAGGTTTCTTCTTTTATAAATAATAAAACATCCTGCTAAACAGAACGCACCAGCAATAACTGAGACTAGCATGGCTGTTTTGGCTCCTTTGTAGCCAGGTGCTTGAGAAGCTATAAATGTTTGCGGGCCAATAGCATTACCAGCACAATAGCCGATCAAATAAACGGTATTGAAGGTTACTTTCTTGGTATGTCCTGCCACGTTAGATGATAAAATTGAAGTCATACAACTTGATACTGCTGCGCAGATATAGAATGAATAATAACCTGTTAGCTTTGAACCTCTATGATGAGTGAAATTTAATAAACACATTCCAATGATAATAAATATCTGAACAATAGTTGAACAAATTAATCTTTCATTTCCAAAGTACTTGTAATTTATTATAGCAATTGCTGGAGGAATTAAAGCGTCTATAGCACCACCTGGCATGTTCATTAATAATGCACTGTTTGTGCTGAATCCAAAATCCCCTTTTAAAAGAATTGAGCCAAAGTTGGTAAACCCACCATTTGGAATTGCTATACTCAATCCATAAATAAAGAAAATGTAGATAAGTGGATCTGCAAAAGCTTCAATTAATTGAGATTTCTTAAAGTGTTGATTACCAAAACCTTGTTGATTATGTCTGACTCTCTCCACGCAATACTTCTTTTCCAAATCATTCAAAAACCAAGCTTTCACTGGAACATCAGGAATGTGAATCATTGAAACAAACCCCAACACAATGGTAATAACACCAGTGATAATAAAGATTAATCTCCAGGAAGCAAATTCATGATCACCAGATCTATAAACAGCTAAACCATGTGCAATACCAGCACCAAGTAAAGTACCGCAACCTTGAAGACCCCACCAGAAGCAAGTTCTCATGAATTGTTCTTCTTTTCTATACCATTGGGAAGTTAACATTATATAAGAACTGTTCATAAATGATTCACCAAAACCTAGTAACACTCTACATAGCAAGAAAGAAGCAGAAGAATGACAAGCAGCATGACACATTAAAACAACGCCCCAGAGTATCACTGCTATTGATAAAGTTTTTGATAATGGAAACCTTTGAAGCAATAAGTTTGCTGGGAATACAAAAACCAAATAACCAAGATAAAAACTTGAGCCAACCCAGGAATATTCTTGTGTGGACATGCCTATAGCTGCTTGGAGACCCATGATACTGGCATAAGAATTGGTAGTCTTATCCATCAATTGGCAAGCGTTTAAAGCACCTATCATAGGAATAATACAATAATCTATTTTTCTTAATAATCTCTTCTCGTAAGCAGGGTCCAATTCCATACCGGCAGACTCATCTTGATATTTCATAGCTAGATCAACATCTTCATCATGAATTATAATTTCTCTGCCATTTAAAGATAAGACTTTGGATAAGACGTTGTGTTTGTCATCAAGTTCAACAGTAGTTAAATTATCTGAACCTTTTCTGTATTCGCTATTATTTGATTTAGAGAAAGACATGGTTAAAGTAATTTAGATATGAAGAGATAGCTGACTAGTGAACTATATAAGAGTAACGTGGTTGATTTCTCGATTGCTAGTAACTTGATAAATCTGAGATTTACTAGTCTTTTTATATGACAACAATTTTCTTCCCAGTATAAATACCACACTACGTCAACTAGCAAAAACTTAAAAACGCTAATCTCAACGACAAGTTGATCAAGATGGGCGGCCTGCCTATATACCTTACAAGCGACCGTTTTATTGCCTTGGGCTTCAACGGGGCTCGGTAGTGACATACGGTGGTGGCGGATAGCAGATACTGATCTACACTGGGTGTCCTAATTTATTTTTCTGAGGGAAAGAAACTTTAATTATTAAAATCACTATGGTGGCATCTAGTAGATATCTTAAGATAAAGGATCCACAATAATCTATTTAATTTATCCTTATTTAATGCACGAAAGATCAAGTTTTGAGGCTACATCACTTCCACTATCAAAACCATTGATTCCCCACTTAAAGAAAGGTTTTGCAGGTGTGTGCTTTTGGGTACGTTTGCCATTTGGAAACTTTTATCTAGTCTATTATCAAACGGATTTGATATCTTATTTACAGAGCCCTAATATTCTTTTTAAAAATTAGCAATTTCTCAGATAACTTATATTTCTTATCTTTATCCCTTATCCAATTACCTTCTTTCTTCTCTTGCTCTCATTAAAATTCTAATCCCAGAGGCCTAATCCTAAATCCTAACGGGGTATTCATGTCCGCGTACCATAATGGAATTTTACTGTAGTCTAGCGCAATCGCACTAATATCAAAATCATTAGCCACACCTTGTTTCGCAACGCCCCACTTGATTTTGAATAAAAGAGTATTAAATTATATTAAAAACTTGAAGAAGCTATAAAATTGGTATAGAAGATGAGGTTCAAAGAGGAAAAGTTAGTTTATAAAACAGTACCCCTGTTTTGTTTTTTGTCAGTTGAATAATTCTTCCAAATTGCAACAGCTGGAATTAAACCAACTAAAACACAGGTGGCAGCAATTGTGGAATCTTTTTGGGAAGCACTCCAAGCTTTGATAATTGCAGTTCTGATCTCTGAACCAACAGGATAAGTCATTTGAGTGAGATAACCACCGTAGTAGATTTCATAGTAATCGGATTTACTAGCTTCTGGTAAAGCATCCTTTAGCGCACCTGGGAAGACATTTGCATTAATGGCAGAAGCAACTGCACTACCGATAGCCGAGCCAACAGAGGAGAATAAACCAATTAGGGACAACATCATTGGAACTCCATCCAAATCAGCGGCAGCCATAACAGACATTTCGTTACCGAGAACCATAGTACCACCACCGAAGGCAATGAAAATTTGGCACATGATTAAAAAGCCAATTTGATGATCATCACTTCTGAAATGAATCATCAAACCTGCACCTAATATAGTTAATGGAACACCAAATCCTAAACATAAATATTTCCAGTGTTTCAAAAGTCTAATTGCAACACCAACAATAACAGACCAGAAACATGAACCAACGTTAAAGATTTGCAACATATAACCTGTGTTAGTGGTGTTCAAGTCATAAACAACCATAACAAAAGAATAGTAGAACTGATCCCAACAATAGAAAGAGAAGTTAAGAAGAAGAGAGGCCATACAAGCACCGATGACAGTTCTCTTTTTGAATAATTCCCATTTAATGAAATGTGTCTTAGCTAAGAACTTTTCCCACAGAGCAAAAACTGGGAACAATAAAATACCGATAACAACCATGGCAATGAAAGTTGCTGATTTATAGGTAGCTCTACCATTGGTTTCTAAAGAGAATGGTAATAGAAATAAGATGAAAGCTGCCATTAAAAGGAAAGCACCAATAACATCAAACTCATGGATATAATGAATGAGAGATTGATACCATTTTCTGCCAGAGTTTCTCTTCTGAATAATACCTAATTTATAGGCTTTTCTTTCATAAAACTTAAAAACAATAATCAATGGACCGAAAACAAATGGGAAAATAATGAAGAATGAGTAATAGGCCCATCTCCAAGTAGACATATTTAAGTAAGAAGTAGCAGCTAATGGACCGGTAAAAGCAGTACAAATGAACGGGGTACTTGCGAAAGCAAAAGCGAAGGCTCTGTTTTTTAAACCACAAGTATCGGCCATGAAAACATCCAAGATAATATAAATAGCATCGTAACCAACCCAATAAAGAGTATAACCAGCAGCATAACCATTTGGACCAGTACAAGAGGCAATGACAATGGTACCAATCATAAAGACGATAGTAAAGATGAAAAGACCTTCGGCTCTACCCCAAATTGTTAACAATTTAGCGATAACCAATTTCAAAACACCACCAATAATACTAGCTAATATGCTGGCAGTAGTAACTTGAGGAGCAGCAGAAAAAGTAGCGTAGGCATTGTAGATAACATTACCACCAACAGAAGCATGGAAAGCTAAGATAAAAAAGCAAACCCAAATCCATGCATAGACACAATAAACTGTTTTCTTAGACCAAACCTGTGCTAGGGCTTCCACCTTCTGAGTACCTAAATGAGCATCCGAGTCAATGGATTCTCTTTCAATTGAATTGACCTCTTCATTTTTGTCATTTTCTTCAGAATCTGAGTTTTTCTTTTCTGAAGGAGAATTGGCTAGTATTGAGTCTTTACGACCTCTAAGGTTTTCTAGAATAGCCATGACAAATTCTTAAACTTGAGATACGAAAGATGAGCCAAAAATCATAACTGATTAATCTGATAATAAAAAAAAATAATTCAGGAAAAACTTCAGTTTTTATGTGTGGGAAAGATTCCAAATACCGATACATCGAAGATCTAGCTAGTACCGGTTAAATAAAAATCTCCATTTGAATAAGCAATTCATAAATATCAAGTTTTTAAGAATAAGAAATTTTCTTTTGTTTTTTTTTTTTTCAAAAAAAAAAAAAAATCCTTAACTCGCCTCAAATAAATCGGATTTTTCGGCAGCCGCACCAATTAAGAGGGAATTTAAGCCCAAAATTTGCTGTTTACGTGCATCTAATGATGGTAAACCCCACCGAAACATTCTTTCTGACATATCTTGAGTTTAAATGAGTTTAATTTTTCCCCGGCTAAACCCGGCTAAGTTGGAGATCCTTACTTACATTTGTGCCAAGTATTACCAAGAGCTACCAAATAATAACAAGTTCTGTTACCAAGTAATAACTGGGGTTGCGAAAATAAGTATTTTCAAAGAGAGATATTATATCTCCGTGCCCTTGCCTAGCGCATTATTCCGTGAAATCCCTAACATCTTTACTTTATCTTATAGGACGCATGCCGCCCTTACGAATTTAGCGAGCACCCTTGCATATACAGCTAGCTACGTGTATAGGTGGCAGGATTAATTAATTTCAATTTCACTTAAATACGCTATATATAGTGGAAGTAGTGGAAAGTTCAAAACTGATCAATTACAGATGTGTGTTGCCTTGATTGGCTATCCTTCGCATTTTATATAATAAATTTGCACATTTTTGCAACCTCCAATAAGACTAGACCTACAAAATATAGGGCTCGCCCAAATTTATTATGCATGTTTGTTTATACCTAGCAAATATTCAATTTCTTACCATTTTGTCAGGACTTAGCATATAACAATAAATAGAAGCATATATATTTTGCAACGGCACTGTCTAAGTTACAGTTTTTCTATTCACCGAACCCGCGGCTGGTTGCTGCTATTTACTACTCTGGCGAAAATCTCATTCATTATATAATCATTACTCAACAAAGCCACTCAATTAAACAACACAGGTATAGCTACATATCATTTCCATCATGCAGATTGGGAGTCGAGACAATTTCGTCCCTTTTAGTCGTCTGATTTTTGTCTGGGGAAAGCATTTAAGCATAACAAACAACAAATACTTATAAATATAGAGAATATCTAAATTCTGGGAGAGATCCCCTTCTTGCTTCATTTGGCAAGGTACTGACATGGATTTGTCGGCTTTGGTTTGTAGTCCAATAGTATTATCACCACAATATCCTTCCTGGATGGTAAACGGCTTTGGAAGTGACTTAATTAGCTTTTCCAGCCACACTTATACTATAAATCAGAAATCACACAAAGTGCCTCAGCCGCAGCTTAATAGAAAAGATGTTGGTCGGTTAATCCAGAACCTCGCGATTCGATATAACATCGGTTCCATAAAGGATAATATCTATTCCTCCTCTAATCAATTATATCCTGTACAAATCGAAACCAAAATCTCCCTTTGAAAGGGCGGAAACATAGTTCGTGAATCCACCAGTTGGAATTAAATGAGTGACTGTATCTATAAAGGCTACAATTACCTATATATCCGATTAATCCATATAAGGCTAAGAGTATACACAGGTCTTACTGGTTAAATGCATATATATATATAGGTCATAAAGTGAGTATCTACTAGAAGGAAGGATTCCTGTAGTTCTGGGAGCAGTTTTTATGCCTAGCCACATTGCATTGCTGGTAATGTTTCATTTCGCTTACGGCACCCTCTTACTTTTATTTCTTATTCTAATATCTAGAAGCAATTTGGACGGCAGGATTATAGAGAGGAAAGAGGACTGTCCAAAACCTCAGCCGGCTGATCTGTTCTAGGTATTGAAGTTTTTTCAATGCTAACCACATCCAACCTGTGAGCGATGACCATGAGGAATTCCCCGGAGCCAGTCATTTATCTTCTTTTTATGCAGTTTATTTAGAAGATGAAAAGGAGATACTTTTTCAGGATAATTTTACTAAAAAAAAATGAATCAAGATCCAAATTAGGTAGTGATGACATCACTTGCTCCAATTAATTTGAGTTTGTTCTTACTTACCAACAAAGATAAATACTCTATCAAGTGAGTACAATAATTATCAAAATTGAAGGAAAACTTTAGAAAATAATTTGATGAACATAAGTTTATGATATTGTGTTAATATTTAGATGTTATTTTAGTTATCTTTGCCTTTCGGGCTGTAATTTCAGTTAGCTGATCAAATCTCTCTTCCTCTTGGGATCGATAATACTGGCACCAGTCTATAGGATAAGCTAATCAATAGTTAGTAGTTACTCAAATCGGAATATGTCTTAAGCTACACCGGCCGGTTGGAATAGTAGAGCTTTTCTAGAGTAGAGATGAAACCTTGAGTAACGGGAACCAATCTTGAAGTAAAAGCTTGAAGTAAAAGCTTGAAGTATTGATCTTTTGCTAGAGTGAGACCCAGAACGCTGCTAGGCTTGATAGTTGATGCTGTCTTTCCATATAATTAGTTTTGTTTTAGTTCCTGCCGATAAATTTACCAGTAAGACACGTGAACCGTCATTATGAAGGTAATAAAATCAAGTCATCCTGGATTATGTATAAAGAGGCGACTGTGCCTTTACACCTTTTTCTCTATAAGTATAAATATACTTGGAGAGTGACTAAAAAGCCAACTGATTCTCAGATTATTGTGCTAAGTGAAAAACTAGAATTCAATTTTTGAGTAAAAGGTTCATCTAAACCAAGAGAAAAGCGATATGGTTAAAGAGCAGTTCTTTAACCCCCTTCCTGAGTTGTCAAAAAATTAAAAAATCACCTTCGTTAATCCTGAAATCAAATTTTTCGAGATATATCCTATTGTTCTTATGATCTGAATGTGGAGTTATACGCATCTTTAAAAGATTTGTTTGATACTAATTTATATGTAAGTTTGATCTGTGGTCAGGAAAGTGATTATAATTTTAGGGAGAAGTTTTAACGGTTACCACCAAGAAATCAAAATGGACATTGATTTTGAACTAATAAATGAGGTTAAGACAATTACTTCCAAGATAAATGAAATTGAAGAAGACTTCTTTTGTCTGTACTATCGAATTTTAAGTCGATTTACACCTAGCAGGGTGTAAAGTCCTCCGCGTTTCTGCCGCGATTAACGGAAAAGGGCCGACTCGAAGTTTGAACTTTAAAAGCTCGACTACTTAAAATCAGATATTTGTTTTCTCTTCTTGATTCTGATACCTGATCTATACATAATTTGAATCAGTCAATTATCATCATGGCATACATTCCAACATTTACTCTAGCTCGTACTGGAGATAAAATCCCTGCAATTGGTACGTGCCGTCTCCTTGACCTCACCTTCTCCCTGTGGGCCAGATATACTAACTTGAAATTAGTCTTAGCACGAAATTATATATAGCTATGGGAACTGGGACCAAGCATAGAATTAAGAAGAGAACCGAATTTGACACGCCAATGGAAACAGCTTCTGAAGAGATTGTTGATCTTTTAGTTGATTCGATAAATTTTGCTGGTTTTAATCATATCGATACAGCTGAGAATTATACAACTGAACTAGAAATCGGCGAGGCTATTAGAAGATCTAAAATTGATAGATCAAAAATTTGGATAACTTCTAAATATGATCCTGGTTGGAATAAAGATTATCCTGCATCAACACCATCGGGTCCATATGAAGCATTAAATATAGGTTTAAGGAAATTGGGTTTAGAGTACATTGACTTGTATTTAATCCATTCTCCTTTCTTTTCTCCTGAAACTTCATATATTACATTAGAAGAGGCATGGGTTCAGATGGAAAAATTGGTTCATGAAGGTAAAGCTAGAAATATTGGTGTTTCAAACTTTGACCAAAAACATATAGAACAAATTTTAAATGTGGCCAAGATTAAACCTCAAGTGAATCAAATTGAATTTCATTCGTATTTACAAAACCAATCACCGGGCATAATAAACTTTTGTAAAGAAAATGAAATATTAGTGGAAGCGTATGCACCGTTGACACCTATACTACCACATAAGATTAAGGAAGGTGAAGGTCCGTTAGATCCATTGATTGAAGATTTAACTAAAAAGTACGACGTTTCTAAAAGTCAATTAATTTTAAGATGGGTTCACCAATCTGGAGTGTTACCAGTTACCACATCTTCAAATAAATATAGGTTAAAAGAATCCGTACAAGCATTTGAATTTACAATTGAAGACGACGATTTTAAGAAGATGACTGAAACTGGAAAGTCTTTTCATTACAGAGCCTTCTTAGCTAACTATTTTGATGGGGAATCTGAAATGGATGACTAGGGCTGCTCATGATTACAAGTCAGTCTGTATATGTATTAGCATATATATTAAAATAGAATTGAAAGGTACCGTTGGAAAATTTGTAATGCCCCAGCTTACCTGTAAATATAGGCTGCTTTAACTTGATTGGCCTGCTTTGTTTTTGTCATTGCACTTTTATGATAATTGGATTCAAAACTGTCAATGACACCAAAACTTATGAAAGGGTCGTTTGGCTACTAGCTCTTCGGTAAACAAATTCAGGTGACCCAAAACGTGGGAAAACTACAGGATGCCAATCCAGAACATTCAATCTTCTAGAAACCCACAGATTAATTGGCAAGGGGAGGACTCACCCTGCCTGGATACACAAAGAAGTGGCGATTAGCCTCTATATATAAATTTAGTTCGATGTCATATCGGGATCACTCACATCTATCATAACCCGTGGTTGGAACACTGAGCTCCACCTAACCATTCATCTTGTTGCAACCAGTAATGGGAGCAAAGTATCAACCACAACCATTCATGAAGACACTACATACCCATAATGTAGCGTGTTTCAGTCTTAAGTCCATTGTCAAGCTATTCCGTTATCCTAGACTAACACTAAGCTGAATTGGGACAAACAAACTTGAGTCGATACAGACACAAACCGAATCATTGAAACGGCAAAACAGGAAGCATGCACCTCTAGAAGGTATCAATTGGAATCGCCTGTCCACAGGCTACCTAATCCGGAAGTTTGAATGACTAAGTCTAGAACCGGGAAGACAAGGATAATGATAAAGAAATATAAAAGAAATAAAGAAGGATTAACATGCGATATGGAGGGTGAATCCCTGCTGGAACTGCTGGAACCAATGACAGGATAAAAGGAAAAAGGACTGAATGAATGCGCAGATACTGTAACGACAGAGGGCAAAAACTATACAAAAAATGGAGTAAAACATGAAGATTCACGAGGAATGGCTCAGCTCATATCATTCATTCTCCCAGATACTTACAAATATTTGTTGTAAACACAAAATTGGTTTAGGATCAATATTCAATTTTCTCAAAAAACAATCTGAAAGATAGTAATCACCGGATAACTTGTAAAAATCCCAATAATCTGGTAAATAACATAAAGTCTCCCAGTCTATTATATAAAGGGATAAATCCTCTTTAACAATTATATTTTTAGCATGCAAATCACCATGAGATAAAACAAATTCATTGTTTTTGGAAAACAACTGTTCAACTAGGTGTTTTAGAAAAGTTATTGTTGATCCTACTAAGTAAAGATTCATTAAAAGATTTTAAATCTAATTCTCCAAACATAGGATCCTTATATGTCTTTTCTTCATCAATGAAAGCCAAAGATCTCAACTTTTTAATTTCCAAATACAAATGATTTATAATTGTATCTATTTTCTCATGAGTTAAAACATCAAGTAATAGCTCACCTTCTATTTTCTCCATTTTTAGATAATAAACATCATTTATTTGGCAAGAGTTTATGTATTCAAGGGAGTGGACATTTGAATTTTGAATAAATTTTAGACTGTTAATTTAAAGTTCTCGTCAACTTCTTTGAATTATCTATCCCTTTTGCTTTGAAAATACAGAGCTTACTCTGACCAAGTCTAACCTAAGAATGAATAAACCCCTGTTAATCTAATTTCTTCCGTGGAATACGGTGTTCCGATCCAGCTTTGTCCGTACTTTTGTGGTAGAGATCAACTGACTAATTTTTTTTGTCCGAGGGCGTCTTTGGTCCTGCAATTTAGGCGCCAAAATAATTAAAACTCTCTCCTTATCTCTATTTGCTTTTTGTCTAGTTTCCAGTCTATCCACAAACTCTTTTTTATACTTATCACCACGTCAATTGTTTTCTCCAGTCCCTTGGTTTTCAAACAAAATCACGATCCTCATTTCAAATTAATTATAGAGTTTCATTTTTCTTTTTTCTACTGCCAAATTACACAAATGAGAGGCTTACTATATTACGGTAACAAAGATATTAGATATTCTGAAGATTTAGAAGAGCCAGAAATTGTGAATTCAAACGATGTTAAGGTTAAAGTTGCCTTTTGCGGTATCTGTGGCACTGATTTACATGAATATCTAGAAGGTCCAATTTTCTTCCCGCAACCGGGAAAGAAGGATGCTATTTCAGGATTAGGTTTACCATTATGCCCAGGCCATGAGTTTTCGGGAACTGTTGTTGCCATTGGTAATGGGGTTGGTAATGTGAAAGTTGGTGATAGGGTTGTTGTTGAAGCTACTGGTTCATGTCATGATAGAGGTAGATATAAAGGAACGGTGGCACAAGATTTAGGTTTGTGTAAAGCTTGTAAAATGGGTAAAACCAATTTGTGTGCGACATTATCTTTTTGCGGGTTAGGTACGGCGTCTGGTGCATTTGGACAGTATGTAGTTTATGGCTCTGATCATGTTTTAAAAATACCGGATACAATTCCATTTGATATTGCTGCTTTAGTTGAACCTATTTCCGTTGCCTGGCATGCAGTCGAATGTGCAAACTTTGAACCTGGACAAACTGCATTAGTTTTAGGTGGTGGACCAATTGGGTTAGCTACTATTTTAGCATTACAAGGTCATAAAGCGGGTAGGATTGTTGTTAGTGAACCTGCTTTAATTAGAAGACAGTTTGCTAAAAAATTAGGTGCTGATGTTTTTGATCCAACTCAACATGTAGATTCGAATTCAGCTTTGAAGGCACTTATTCCTGAAAATGAAGGCTTTCACGCCTCATTTGATTGTTCTGGTGTTCCACAAACTTTCACTGCATCAATTGAGGCTTTAGGTCCAAGAGGTATTGCTGTTAATGTCGCAATCTGGCCTGATGTTCCAACTGATCATAAAGCAATGGATCTAACATATCAAGAAAAATTCGCCACTGGTTCGATGTGCTACGTAGTGAAAGATTTTGAGGAGGTTATTCATGCTTTGGATGAAGGTTTAATTTCTTTAGATAACGCTAGAATACTAATCACTGGTAAAGTTGATGTTAAAGATGCTTTTCAAGGTGGAATTATGCAATTGATTACTCATAAAGAATCCAATGTCAAGATTCTTGTTGCTCCTAATGGGTTCCAGGATTAATGTTTTTGTTTTTGTACTTCTGAGTATCTTTTTACGAGTGGGATGTTACTGGATATTTAAGTTTCCTATGATTATTAAGAGATTCATTGATCCTCTGAGTGGGATTTTGAAAAGTAATCTTGTTGTTTAAAGTGTTGATTCTAGTCCGGAATATAAATATGACCATAAACCTGTTTCATGAGCAGAGAGTAGTGGTTTAAGTGTTAGTATTTCAACTAAAATGAGTATATAACTGAACTAGAAGAATATTGGCTTTAAACAGAGAATTCCGTATATTCTATCTCAACCCAAATTGCTCTACTATTATCATAGTATACTAAGTGTAACATTCATATTCTAACATCTTATACCCTCTGTATATTCCTTTCCTTTATTTTTTCAGTCTTCACCGTTCTTTTATAATAGTTTCTGTAATAATTCCGCATTATTTCCTTTATTAGATTCTGTTTCTTGTCTTTATCTATTGTAAATACTAAAGAATAGTCACGCTATACTGGTTACATTAGTTGCATAGTGATAGATATTGCTTGAACAGGTGACAGTAACTAAAAAAAGGGTTTGAATGATTTAAAAAATAAATAAAATCCAATTAGTTATCAGCAAAAATAATATAGTTTAAAGTAAACAAAAAATAAAAAGCTGAGTGGTGCAAACTAAATGATCTAATTAGTGAATGATATAAAATGAACGTAGAGTTAGTCTAACAATTTCTTCTTCTTAACAGTTTCATTCAGCCTGACATCTTGTTCAAAGTCAGGTCGAGGTAATTCAAAACCTTCAGTCACTCTGGAATAAGTAATACCGCCTAATCTAGCAATTGGCTTTAATAACCCAATATCTACACCATTTTTACCCTCGTTTATGAAATCTTCCCTAACGTGAAACATGACACCTTCCAAAATACACAAGGTACCACTAATCTTAGAATCACCATTATCAGTCTTATACTGTCTTGATTTCCAAACCTTTGAATCTATTAATTTACATTCAATGCTAAATCCAGATTCAGCGACATGTTCAGACATGACTAACTTTGAAGGTAATGGGGTTAAACCGCTTAATTTCCATTCATCAACTTCAGGTGGTGCTATAGTACATGAGAAGTTTGCAGCTTCGATGAACCATTCAGATATAATGTTGATTGTGCATTCACCTGTTTCTAAAATATTTTTGCAAGTGTCTTTGCTGTTCGTTTCACCTCCCCCCGAAAATCCAATTACAAAAATCGGTGGGTCATGGTTAATGAGCTGAAAATATGAGAATGGGGATAAATTTTTTGTAATTTTGGAAGGGTCTGCAGTGTTTTCAGAAAAAGTTGAAATAAGTCCAATCGGCCTTGGGGTAATGGCACTGGTTAATAACTTGTAATTATCAGCGGGTAATCTATTCTCCGCAAAAGGGTCTAAGTACACCTTTTTGTGCTTCTTCCATTCATCTGAATTAGCACCAGATCCAGGCTTCCAATCAGGTTCTGGTGTTTTATAATAGGTGAAACCGTTATCTGTGGGGTTGCCTGAGAAAGCAGGTCTTGATGCTTCGACTTTCTTGAAATCAGGATGATGGTTTCTCTTTCCTTGCCGTCCAGTAGGCATTTTTTCATTGGTCATTGGTACCTCTGGGCCTCTTGCTATAGTTGTAGTTGGCGGGATATTTGGAAGAAAACAGAGGTATTGTAGGGTTTTTAAATTTATCGGAAATCTGCCATTGCGAAAGAAAGCGAACAGCCGAAATCCAGATCAACATCCGCACAAATTTTTGATTCTGTGAATTTTTTTTCTTGCTGTAGATTAGTTACACTAACGATGACTGCACAAACAGCAACCTCTCCCCACTAAAATGTTTCAGCTCTCCGTTTTATCGGACCTAATAAGAATTCCTCCTCACTTGTTCAGCTTACCCACTGTGGATTCTGTGAAAGAACAACTCAACCAAAAATATGCCAACAAAGTGATACATAAACTAGGTTTGGTTATATCAATATGGGACATCATTTCAATTGAGGATGGTTTGTTAAAACCTGGTGATGGTGCCATTTTTATTCAAGTGAAGTTTAGACTAGCAGTTTTTAAGCCATTTGTTGGTGAGATTTTAACAGGATATATTGAGAAGTGTTCGGAAGAAGGCTTAAAGATAAACATGGAATTTTTCAATGATATTTTCATTCCTGCTAAATTCATGTTTCAAGGCTCTAAATATTCACCAGATGAAAATTGTTGGATTTGGCAAATGGATGAAGATACAAAGTTGTATTTGGATTTGAATGAGAAAATTAATTTCAGGGTCGAAGAGGAAATGTTTTATGATGTTAAACCTAAAGGGCCAATTAATACTGATGGTACCATTCAAGAAATAAAAAAAGAACACAATCAGGAAGAAACTGATGTAAGTGGAGAAAAGAAGGACAAGAGACCCCCTTATGTTTTGATCGCTTCTTGTCAAACTGATGGTATGGGTTGTGTTAGTTGGTGGGACTGATGTCAATCACTTGTTATTTACTTTGTACACTAGACTACCTTTATTAAAAGGGAAAAAGAATCATAAAATATAATGATTTATTACATACACAAGAAAAAAAAAATGTAAAACGCAAAACTAATTATATTGCATATATCTACTGGTGGAACTGAACTTCAAGTTACCCTTTATAACCTTTTCAACAGCCTGTAAGAAATCTTTTTCAGTGGCAACCTTTCTTCTAGATCTTATAGCGAACATACCTGCTTCAGTGCAGACAGATCTTAGTTCGGCACCAGTAGCATTTGGGCATAGCCTGGATATCAATTCCCATCTGATATCTCTATCACATGACATAGCTTTCGAATGGATTCTGAAAATATTAGCTCTCCCTTCTAAATCTGGTAACGAGAACTCCACTTTTCTATCAATTCTACCTGGTCTTAATAAAGCTGGATCTAATGTATTTGGTCTATTAGTAGCAAACATTACTTTAATATTACCTCTTGGATCAAAACCATCTAATTGTGTAATTAATTCCAACATGGTTCTTTGAACTTCATTATCACCACCAGCACCATCATCAAATCTGGCACCACCAATTGCATCAACTTCATCAAAGAATATAATACAAGCTTTCTTTGTTCTAGCCATTTCAAATAATTCTCTAACCATTCTAGCACCTTCACCAACATATTTTTGAACCAATTCAGAACCAATAACTCTGATAAAGGTAGCATCTGTTCTATTGGCCACTGCTCTAGCACAAAGTGTTTTACCAGTACCGGGAGGACCATAAAGTAAAATACCTTTAGGTGGGTCAATACCTAATTTAACAAATCTTTCAGGAGATAATAATGGCATCTCAACAACTTCTCTCAATTTTTCAATTTGCTCTTTACAACCACCAACATCATTATAAGTAACATCAGGTTTTTCTTCAACTGTCATCATTGTAACACTTGGATCAATTCTTGGAGGTAAGGGTAATTGAATTTCATATTTAGTTCTGTCCACACCAACTCTCATGCCTTCTTCTATATCGGTTGGTGAAACTCTTTCACCCAAGCCTACAACGAACTTTGCAATTTGTTTAATGTTGATCACATATTTTGATTTTTCGTCAGGCTCTTCATTCTGTTGTTGACCTTCAGTTGTGGCCCCTTCTTCTTGTGATTTAATGATTTTAGTACATCTAGCGACTTGTAAAGGTTGTTCATCAGACATTCTTTTCTTGTCTGCTAAAACATCCCATAAGTTCGGACTTGATAGACCAGTATCAGATTCTTCGATACCGATTTTTTCTTTGATTCTAGCCTCCAAGTCTTTTAAATCTTTTTCGATGTCTTTAATTGATTGATTGTATGGGGCCGCTCCATAAGCTTTTAAAACTTGGATATCGCCTTCAGTTAATGGTTTGACATTCTGATCTTCTTTGTTGTCCTCGGATAAATCGTCATCTATTGGTTTCTTGTATGTTTCCCAGTCTTCCTTAGCAGCCATTGTGTATAATTTGATAAAGTTTTAACTGTGATTGTGCGCACAATTGAGTAGTTTGCCAGCCTCTGGAAAGATTTGTTGATTCTTTGATTTGCCCTCCTGTTGAACACAGCTTTGGTCCGGGTCGTGTGCGGGCCACGGCATCACACCCGTGCACCTGAGTTATTTCTGAAATCCGATTAATTCATGTTACGTGAATTTGATGCTACCTGAATTACTAAGAATCTTTCTATTTCTAAATTAAAGGATTTGATATATCAAAGGTACACATTTATAAAGATAAAACTTTAGCTAATAAAACTGCCCCCTTGTTCTCGTCTTGCTTCTTGATAAATTTACCCATCTTCTTAACTTTTTTACCGAACTTGCTATCGGTTCCTAAACTGTCCAGTAATGCGACAACAACAAAAGCGCATTGGTTGTGCCCAATCCAACTCTTCAAAGCATCTTCATCAGATCCATTATCAAATAGATCATCAGCTAACTTATTTGCAAATGATTCACCTAAAACATCTTCAAGACCTTCAGGTTGAACCACCTTCTTTTCTTTATTGTTCCACTTACCACCTTGAATCAAAGTCTTCAGTAGTCTTGATGTAAATGGTTCGTTTAATAAATGAGTTGATTTTGTTAAATCACCTTTAATTGAATCCACGATTATATCTAATAATTTTTCTCTAGAGTCCTTTATTAAATCTGGAAAGTCATTATTTAATAATAATTCAGATGTGAACTGAGCACCCAAATTTTCACTCAATAAATCGTATGGATCCTTTAAAATAGTTTCGTAAAATGTAGGTAGGTAGCTCTTCAAAATTTCTCTTCTTCTACTATCTTGGTCTTTTTTGGATGTTTCTTTAGAGAGCTCCAAATACTTATTGATGTCTTTTAAAACCAAAGGATTGAAATAGGATTTATCTAATCCATTTAGTAAATAAATGAATGGTCTTCTTGAGAACTTATTCACCATATACACGTCCATATTTTCTTTATACTCACCACTGAAAGTTTTATTCACCAAAACAGTATCATCGACAGTCATAAAGATAGTCTGCAAAACTATTTGACCTTTATCATCTTTGGCTAATCTATCAGCATGCGATTTTAGACCTTTTAAAATGGCTTTTCTTTCTTTAGCTGTGGCTTTAGCAATCAAAGTACAAGCAACATCACAACCTTCGGTAGTATGCACTAATTCGGCAATTTGTTCTTGTAATAATTCAATGAAATCTCTCACTTCTTGGCCTTCAAAAATTTGAACATACTCTCTCATAGCAGCATGTAAAATGTTGAAACCAGTCGAACCTTTCTCAACTGAAGCCTTAATAGTACCTTGTAAATTACTAGCGATTAATCTTCTCTTTTCGGCTGAAGCTGCACAAACTTCAACAATTGTTTTGTCATCACCAGTGTTTCTGAAAAAAGCATATTCTGACCCCCAAAATTCTTTAATCATTTGTTGTCTTTGTTTAGAGGTGGAATATAACACGTACAAATCTTCAACAACATAAGCACCTTCTCTATGTCTCATTAATTTTCTTAATTTACCATGAAGTTCAGATAAAATTAATTCTCTAGATTCTTTGGATCCATAGTGTAATAATTTGATTAATAAATATTTACCATATGCAGAGGTAGCTAAATTGTAATAATTACCTTTTAGGGCTTGACAAACTGCATCTCTTCTATCTTTGGAACAATATTTCACTAAAGTTTGGACGACTCTAGAAGCATCATGCTTTAAAACTAGATCACCAATGACATCTTTACTTAACGACCAAATTTCATCACATAATTTATCCCTAACTTGTTTTGGAATAGGAGGGGTCTTAACTCTTAACTTTTCCCATAACCTCTTAATTCTTTCAACTTCAATACCAGACTTTCTCTTTAATTTTCTTTCACTTAATAATTTCTTTTGTTCTTCATGTTGTTCTTTAGAGGATTTTTTATCTTCATTGCTTTCGTTTTCATCATAATCTTGAACATCATTTTTCATTTCTTCATCTTCTAGATTTTTGGAGTTCTTGTTATCCAAATTATCTAACTCATCTTCTGATTCTGCTTCTTCAGAAATATTGTCTAATTCATCTTCTTCCGATTCACTAACCGATTCAGTTTCGGATTCTGAGCTGGATGAAGATGATTCTTCGTCTTCTTCATCACTTGATGATTGAGGTTCAGGTTGTTTTTGTTTTTGTAGCTTAGCCTTCTTTGAGAATGGCTTTTCCTTTGCTATAGATTCAACAGATCTCTTGGTACCTCTCTGCTTAACGGCCATTTTTTGGGATAATTTTAACAGAATAATTGAATTGTTTTTGTTTATTTCAAAGTAGATCTACGATTCGACTTGAAAACAAATTCCAAAAAATTTTGCAAAAAAAAAATCCTGAGCCGCTGAGTTAAGTTTGCACAGCCTGAGCTATGGCTTTTGAAAAAGCATGATATTTAGTGAAGCGAGGGAGCAAGTTGGTTCACCGGTCACTCATTACTTTTTTCTGTACTGATTGGATGATCAATGTAATACAGCAAATAGCCGCAGATACCTGTTCGTAAATCGGTATAGGCTTACAAGACCTTCATTTTGAAATCCTAGATGCGAATAGCCGTCTTCCAATCATATAGTTTAATTAATCTACGTTTTGTCCAGGTATCACTTTATGTAAATCCCAACAAAGCATCATTTATTATCTGTTTGGCTTATTACGGTAACAGCTCATTTTTAAAAATCTACTGATGTAATTGTGGCTCTAGTGTTTCAATTAAATCCTTTTCTTAAATGAGGAAAAGAGTTATCTGTTTTGCGACATAAGAAACATTGATAGTTTCAAATAAAAGACTTGACTGATCCTGTTATTTTCAGCTGATTAATGTATTCTGTGGATATTCCCTTTAATTAAACTACTGCAGTTTGATTTTCAGCCCTGATAATTCAAAAAATAAAAAAAACTCTAATGATTAGTTCTGTTCAACCAATGAAAACTCCAAGTTCAGATAATAAAATAGATGATTTAACTGAAACCTTTAGCTTGGACACAATTATTGAATTTGGTGAGCTAGCTGGGGACACTTATTCTACTTCTGATCAATTGGGAACACCAATATTTCATTATTCGAACAATACTGAGTATCCATATGAAGAGCAAAATGATCAGGAAAAAGAAGATACAGTTGATTATTTTGGTATTGGCTTTGGTTCTGTTTCTGGAATTTTCAGTCCTGATGCTCATAAAGAAGGTATTTCTCAGGATGTTGATCAGGGTTCAATATATAATGGGGCAACTGTAAATGAAACCACTTCAGAAGAGCCAGAAGATATCTCAACTCAATCATCAGCGAATACATCAGTTAGTCCTCATTCAGAGTATGAATATGAATCTGATATTCAAACCAGCTTTGGTCAACTTTCCAAAGTCGAAGGTAAAGTTCCTCCAAAGCCATCTCAGTTCAAAAGTTTACCTGAACGAATTTCCCATGCAACAAACATTCTAGAGTATGATCTTGCTCCTGCTCAAATTCATAATGATCAAATAAGACCAAGCGGAAAATGCAGCATTCCCAACACTTTAGTTAGATCCTTCTCAAATTCAAAAAAACGTAAGTTAAATCAAGACTTACAGTACATTCATTATGATATTCAAGCCTTAAATGAGCCCTTTCCTCCATTGGAACCTTTAGCATCTTTCAGGATGGACAATAATATCACTATATCGTACTTTAATCCATATCACCCTGGCTATCATTTCAGAATGAATAATAGATCCACCAATTATGAACCAAGAGTGAACAGGAAACTGAGAAGGGAGCTAAGTATTCACTCACAACAATCTACCGGAGGTTCAGGAAGAAAAAAGAAGTGCGCTTCCAGAGGTAATCATGCTTTATGCCCATACTGCCCTATTCCAACTTTTGGTGATGACAATTTGGATAAAGTTTTCTTCAAAAGAAATGATTCAAATTATCTACACCACATGATCCAGTTTCATGGGATCTTTTCAAACGGTGAATTTGTTAGAGAGCCTTCTTCTAGAGAGTGGGCATTAAATCCAGCTACTTGCGAAGACAAAATCGAGGTTGTGAAGTGCCCCTACTGCGAAGATCATGGGGAGAGTATATATATTGCAACCAAAAAGTTTAAGACTGGTTGTGAAAAAGAACACAGATTGTTGAAGTATTTAAGACACGTTAAAGAGTATCATGATCCTAGAAGACCTAATCGTAGCCTGACTAGAATTGATGCTGCTTAAGTTTTAGTTTCTTTGGTTGTTCTTTGTCCCTTTGTTTTTTGTAATTGCTTGCTTTTTCCTCTATTAATTTCTATGTACCATTCGTTTTTAAAATATTTAATTCAATTTCTTAATCTAACCTATTTGAGTTTAGCTTACTTGTTGCTTTTACACTTTAGCTTATTATTTAATTTAATCTGTTCATGCTTCATGCATCAGTACACCACCTACCTTTGTGCTTCAATGCAAGAAACGGTTTCAGAAGTACTTCTTATCACGTCATAAGTGACTTAACGTTTTAGGATGCATCCATTACTTGATTTGATCATTTTCAAGATTATCGGTTGGTAACGTTTCATTTGCAGGACTTTCTAGGTGTTTCGTCAAATATTTGGAGACAACTGCAGCATGTAGACAACTTCTTGTCACTGCCCAGAAACAGTCGACAAAAGTAAATTTTTGATAAAAATCAATCAAATACACGATAACACAACTATTCAGTAATAAGGAAAAAATCAACGCAGCACCCTTACTCCAACATAGATATCTCCATCCAATGACTTCTGGTGACCAATCTGATATGAAGATCTCCAATAAAAAATTACTTAAAGTAGCAATTGAAGGATGCTGTCATGGTATGCTTAACTCAATCTATAAAAGTTTACCAAAGGAAACAGACTTATTGATAATATGTGGTGATTTTCAAAGTATAAGAAATCCAGCTGATTTACAGTGCATGGCTGTTCCTGACAAGTATAAACGTATAGGTGATTTCAGAGATTATTATACTGGACAAAAGAAAGCACCTGTGTTTACAGTTTTCATAGGGGGTAATCATGAAGCATCAAATTACTTACAAGAATTGAAATATGGTGGATTTGTAGCTCCGAATATCTATTTTCTTGGACAGTCGGGTGTCATTTGGTATAAAGGTTTAAGAATTATTGGGTGGTCTGGTATTTATTCTGCTTATGATTTTATGAAATCCAGAGAAGATGTCCGATTACCATTTGATAGAACAAGCGTTAGAAAAATTTATCATTATAGAAAAGATGACTATTTAAAGTTAAGGTTGCTCAAGCAAGACAATGAGGCAGTTGCACTATCTCATGATTGGCCTGTTGGTATCCATGAATATGGAGATGTAAATGAATTGTTAAACAGAAAGCCCTTTTTCAAAGCTGATATCAAGAAAGGAGAATTGGGTTCACCTATGAATATGAATTTGTTAAAGCATCTGAAACCAAATCATTGGTTTAGTGCTCATTTACATGTTAAATTTGAAGCCATTGTTCAATGGGGCAATGAAACCAGAAAAGACAAAGCTCCAATCAAGAAAGAAGATAAGAATAAGAAAAAGAAATCAAACAAGAAAGAAAAGATTGAGCAGAAAAGAGAACAAGACAGTTTAACTAGCATTGTTCTTGGTAATGAACTTATTAGTGAGAATAATGACGAAACTAAATTAACTGTGGACCCAAAAAAAAACAATAAAAATGAGGTCTCTTTGTTCTTGGATGATTTTAAGGATAATTCAACTGAGCAAGAGAGAGACGATGAATTTAATTCCGGGTTGGAAGAGATGAAAGATAACAACAGCGATGAAATAAAGCTAGATTTGGATGAATTGGAAGCTGGGCCTAAGTTAAGTCTAGAAGACTTGATTAAAGCTGATGAGATCCAAAAATCACAACTTAATACTGATGAAATAGATCTGGATTCAGATTTAAATTTAGAAAAACCAAATATGGATAATGAAGATGAGATTGACTTGGATTTAGGTCTAAATCTGGCGACTCCATTATCAAGGATGACTTCATCAACAAGAGAAGGGCGTTCTGAAGTGACTTTAAAAAACCCAACTAAATTCTTATCGTTAGATAAATGTTTACCACGAAGAAGATTTCTGGAGATAATGAATATTCCAAAAACATCTCTGGATCCAATGTATGAAAATGGCCTATATTTAGATCCAGAATATATCTCTGTCTTAAAGGTATTGTCGGCAAACAAATCTTTGGTTGAGGCTTTTGAATTAGATTCAATACTAGAACCATCAGAACTTGAGCATGAATTAGCTGAAGAAATCGATAGACAAATTCAAGAATATAAGGGACTAGATAAAGAAAGCTACAAAAAACTATTCAAAATCGATTTTGATTCCTTTGTTAAAACAGCTAATCCTAAAGATACCAAAGTGGTGTCTCATCCAAACCCACAAACTAAATCATTCGAGGAAAGGTTTGGTCTTTAGCTCCCATTTGGTTATGCATAATTAATCTTTGTAAACTTGTACATTACTGTTGTATATAGAACTAATTCAATTTGTTCTCTTATAGGCACCAGCAATCCATTTATTCTTAAGTATACAAATATCGTCAAAACTAATTTTTAATTAAATTGTACTCGATTAAAGTATTTTTAATCAATATGATAGATTTTTCATCAAAATCGTTAAATGTATCAACAGCAAATTTTAACCTTTCAACGGCAACTTCATCTTTATTGAATTCCTTATAATAAAAATCCCTATCGCTAATGAAACTTAACTTAATACCTGATTCTTCAACAGCATAGCTGTTTTTAAGCACAGGCAGTTCTAAATCTTTTGGAGCCTCGGAGTTCAAAATTTTATTCAACATCAAAGGCGAAATGGTCATTTCGTCAACACCTGAGCAATACAACATGGTATCTAAGCTGATCATGGCAGCAATCAAAACAACAGTGGAAATATTATGAGCTTTATAATATTTATGAATCTTAACTGTATTTTGATATCCGTAACTTTTCAAAATATCACCTTTTACATGACTCATTGGGTCCAGATTTTCCTGTAATGGATCCACATAAGGAGCAATAAATTTACAATTAGCTTCAGCAGCAACAACTGCTTGTTCTAATGAGTGAACAACAGTACCTAAACTTAAAACATTTTCTTGCTCTCTTAACTTCTTCGCAGATTGCATTGATTCCCAAGTGACTGGAATCTTAATAATGACTTTATCTCTTGAAACACCTAAATCTTCGTATGCTTTAATGATACCCATGGCATAATTGAAAGTTGCCTCACTGTTGTATGATAATGAGGGACGGGTTTGAGACATCACCTTACCTTTAATATGCTTCAATTGGTTTCTTCCAGAGATAGCAATTGCGTAGAAAATTATTTCGTTGACAAATTCACTAAAATTTGAATCATTGGAAGTAGATGGGATACCCTTGCATAATTTTGTGAACTTTGATTTTGCCAATTGATAAGCTTCGGTGATAACCTGAGAATGCTTTGTCCAATGACCGAAGCAAATGACTTGATTGGAAGTAGCATTGGTGAATTCAACCCCCGAGTAATTTGTAGTTAGGAACTCGGCATCTTCTTCATCCATAGTATCGATACTCATAGTGGAGTGTTTTGAAAGCTCGTTGTATAACGTGCCTGTGATGTCTCTCATTGCTGGAGTATAGTTGACGATTTCTTGGGTTGGTGTTTGTAATTACTGATAGAGAGAATGCAGACAAAGAATTGAGAAGAGAGTTAAAAGTGAAAATCTGTTTGCTTTTATAGCTTATATCGAGAATCATGACTTTCGTAGATACTTTCAAATGAGATCAAGTTTATTATAACAAGAAGGAACCCCGTGGGGAAATCTGTTTGATTCGGGTGCCGCTTTTCTGGTGGGCGAGTCCGATCTATCCGCCCATATTTAATGAATAGACTTATTATGGAGCAAGGTAGGTAGTCACACTCCTCAGTACTTAGCAAAATGTTGAACTTATTATGAAGGTTGGACTAAACGCAACTATCGTTGTTAGGCCCGGATCAACTTCTTTCTAAGTAGTTGGAGAAGCTACGGGACGAACCAAATAATTTTTTAGCAACTTAGCTTGATACAGGTTCACTTTCTCTTACCTTGAACGAGTTTGATCGTTAGTTCTATAAAAAACAAAAGCTTGATTTAACAGCTCTACTTTTTTTGAAGTGGCGGTGGTGGTTTGAAAGTGTAGTGAAGATAAATGACAACCTCATAATCATACCAAGGCTAGAATTATCTGTTACAATCGTCCAATGTGGATGGGAAAACATCGGGTGTCACACAAGGTTGTCCTAGTATCAATGATTGTTTTGAGTCTTTCAAAAATTCAAATGGTCAATTTCTATTACATAATCCCAGCTAATTATTTAGATAATAAACTTGAACCGTTTTAACAGCTTCAACTGTTGTCCCGGTAATTACTCCTACCAATCTCCTTGATATGTGATTTCTTGGTTAATTCTTCAAAGACTTGTTTCTGGTATTAACTGCTTAGAAAAGGTTATGCGATATTCTCTTTCCACCTACAAGCGCTTTTATCCGGACTTTTTGAAAGAGCTTTTTTTTGTGTGTCATCTCCAGAATTTGATTGCAAGACAACGCCCCAAACAACATACGTGATTTAATGCCCTGCACTGAACATCACATAACTAGATACATGTTCATACAGAACTTCTTAAGGTGTATCGGTTGTTTATCACTTAAGTCACTAGATCTATAGGCTGTATTTCACACATCACAGATTTTATTTTCCTTAAAATATGGAATTAGCTACTGTGAAGCTTCTACCCTCTGGATCCATGTGTATAGAAATATCAAATCAATGCATGGAATGGGCATTACCTGATGATACAGTTGTCTCAAAAACGGTGGATGGTAGTGGATATTTAAGTAAACAAAGATGGGTAGAAGCTAAAACTTTTGATCAGTTTAATAAAGAAATTAAAGGCTTTCCTATTTCCAAAAGTTGGACTAGCGATGTTTTTAAAAACATTCAATCTAGCTATGAATGTTTTATTGAACTAAGCAGTCAAAGGGAAATAAATATCGTCAAAACTAATTTTCAATTGAATTGTACTCGATCAAAGTATTTTTGATCAATATAATAGATTTTTCATCAAAATCGTTAAATGTATCAACAGCAAACTTTAACCTTTCAACAGCAACTTCATCTTCTTTGAATTCCTTATAGTACAAATCCTTATCGCTAACGAAACTTAATCTAACGCCTGCTTCTTTAACAGTATAGCTGGTTTTAAGAACAGGTAATTCTAGATCTTTTGAAACTTCGGAGTTCAAAATTTTATTCAACATCAAAGGCGAAATGGTCATTTCGAAATATCTTGCAAAATGAATTATTTGCCTAAGAAATTCATTCGATGTAACCAACATAAGAATCATTAATTGAACTATGAGAAACGATATCCACCCCTCTTTACTCAGCTTACTTTATTTTGTATACTTTTTGTACTTTGTAGTTACTGTGTCTACACCCTCAAATTTTTTCATTCATTCAAACCCTTCCTTTTCACACTACTATCACCGGTGCTAGCAAGAATCCATCAATATCTTTTTTTGGGCGGCTTGTTAACTTTATCTTAGCAACATTTTGAACTATCAGACTGGGTATATGAAGACAAACGGCTGTCGGATAATTAACATTCCTAAATAGTAACGTCTAATAGGAAACGCCAGACAGAAGAACAGATGAGTAAGAAATCAATTCACAGGTTAATCGATTTCTTTCGGGAAGGAAAGAACTCACTTTGTCTGGATACACATAGAAGTGGCAATTAACCTCTATATATATAATCCTAGTTCAATGGCATATCTGGATCATCTTTAACATATCCCGTGGTTGGAACACTCACTCCCATCCGACCACTCCCTATAATGGTAGCCAGTTAAAACGCATCCATAAAAAACATTAGCCACCGCCAACAGATCCGTTATCCGTAATAATCACTAAGTTAGGACAAGCAATATTGACCTATAATACTTTATTATCGAGTCGAGTCCCATATCCAGGCTCCCCAATAGTTAATGTGATCAATACTACGTTTGGGTCGATCGACTTAGTTTCCGTACTTGAGTCAATAGCGACAAACCGAACTGCTCTGGTACTTCATGGTAAAATATATTAATTCATTCATTCATTCAACTGGATGAGTTTGTACCAAGACATTATTGGTATGATTAAATTCAATTTAAGAAACGAAAGGAGGGCTTATTCTGTAAACGTGGGCCGGAAAATCAAGGCTCAAATAATGAGAGATGAGCGGCTGAGCCCACGAGCGTTGTGGGGTACGCGGAAAATGGGGAGCCCATTATACAACAAGAAGGATATTAAAAGCAGAAGAGTGTTAATAGGTTTTCAAAGACTGTATATCCTAGCAGACATAACAAATAAATTTAAAAATTCAAGATAAAAAAGAGAATGAATAATAAATTAATAGAATACTTATATGAACAATCTACGAGTTAAATATGAAAAGCAAACAAGGAAGAATGAAACATATTGAATAATCTTAAAAAAAGATAAATTTCTTCTTCCAACTTCCACTAAACATGTGGGTAATATAGTAATTTTTCTTGAAATCTTTGCCGGGCGGCCCTCTTGTGGTGTAAAAAGGGTACATGAGAACGTCATTAAATAAAATTGGACCATCAAGACCGGTTACAGTTTTCCAATGGATCCCAACTCCATCAGGGACATCAGGACCCCAAAGTCTCTGGCCATCAGTGAATCTATGTATATTTGTATCGACTATTGTTGGATTCACCAATGAGTTCAAGTAAGCAAAAATAGCATCACTGAATAATATTGGACCAGTCCAACTTAAAATATTTTGTGTATTTCCATACTCAAAACCTTTGGTATTGTAGCTTGGTAATTTTCCATTCTGAACAGCTTCAAATGTGGTTTTTACGACCGTGGCAATTATGTTTCTAAGTATCGGATGTCTTGCCTTAGATTTGAAAAACCAATTTTGTATTTGATGTCTACGGGGTGACCTGGTTCTCCAATTTCTAGCATTGACATCTTCTTCGAGACCACAGACGAATCCAATATCTCTATTTGTATCAAACCATTTATCCATCGGTAACTCCAAATTCACATCTAAGTCAGAATACGAACCACCATACAAAAATAGCAGAATGTATCTAGAAAAGTCAGATTTTAAAATCACCGCAGGTAATAAATCTAATGCTTCAATTATCTCTGGCACTGTGTCTTTAAAATTTTCTCTAACCAAATAAATAATCTCTTCATTTGTTTGAAAACTGAAGTTGAAAGTTGGATTCATATTTTGCCAACTGAAATATTGTTCCCTATAAGGGAACTCATAGTCTTTCCACATTTGAAATATATTTCTTGGAATAGCGGTTTGGTTGATTTCATTATAAGGGTACCACATTGACAGCCGTTGCTCTGTAACTTTAGGATCAAAAGGATTCGATCCTAAAATAGCACTTTCATTGTACTTCTGTCTAAAATATTGAAGTCTCTCTCTTGAAATTTTAGCTTGTGGAGTAATTGTAGCCCACTCTAGTATGACTGTAAAGTAAGTAATTAACAAGCTGCAAAATATTAAAACAATTCCACAAATTGTTGATGCTTCCAACTTTTTTAAACGCATTCTTTTGTTTAATAATTTATGGTACAGAGACTTGTTTAGTAAAAAAGTGTTTCGAGGCTTGGATAACTAGGAATAACATTCTTATAAAAGATAAAGTATCTAAGGGGTCAGGACCAATAGTGCTCAAACAGCTATTTCTCAAGGAATACCCTACAGAACTGTGCATATTGTGCATATTTCTTCCCAAATTGAAAATTTGGGCTTTAAAGCCGCCCAAAGGCTGAGAAACTCTAAGGTGCACAGGTTTTCTAGTCAGAGCCCATTATCAATTAATTAGCCATCCACGTGCTGAAAACCTGCGTGTATGAAGAGGGTAGACGACCAGATAGTTACAAGGTATATCCGGGTGTAAATACCTCGTTAATCCATGTTCAGTTCTAATAAAATTCTTAACTATGTCAAATCAAAAAGATCTGATTGATTGTCATGTGTTAAGCGGATATTTGTTTTTCCTGCTACCACATTGTTTACTTTCGAGTGGATCTACAAGTGCTCAATTAAGCTTTAGAAAAACAGTAAAAAAAATAATTTGAGATAATTTTACTAATTTGGTTGTATTTGTATGTTATTCAATAAATAATCATAATCTAATTTATCAAGAATATAGAACAAAAAGGATAAGAAACGACATACCAGTGTCGGATTATAAAATTAACGAAAAATAAAGGTATAAAGAGTAATCAGCCAAGCACAAAACAAAAAGCATAGAGAAATTACAGACAGCAAAATAGAACTATAACTAAAATATGAAAAGTCTAGGAAACATAAGAAAGACTTTTAGAAGAGCCAGAACCAGAATTTCTCTAACAAGTTCTTAGCGACAGGGGCAATAAAGTCAGCTTCTTCCTTTTCAACTTCTTCTAATCCAGTAAAACAGTCAATTTCTTCAGGTGGAGCAAACAGCTTAAAGTTTTTAGACCATAACATGTGACCAACGTACAAGACGAAAACAATAGGTAATGTAACATAAGCAGCAAAAAAGTCTGAAACGTTAAAAGCAAAAAACACACCATAACCATTGGTAAATGCAATCAAAGTGAAGAAAACGATGGCCACATAAGCACCTGGTTTACTAAATCTAGATCTATATGGGATTCTGTCGTTTAAATTATGAAAATCAATTGCCTTTCTGAATCTTAAATAAGTAAAACCAACGAAGACCCAAGAAACAAAACCAGAAACAGTAGAGATATTAGATAACCAAGTAAAGACAACCGAGGAAGAGTTGGAAACAGTCAAAAATGCAAGTAATGAAATTGCCGAAGTCAACCCAACCGAGAAATAAGGAACACCCATAGCGTTAGTCTTTGCAAATATTCTTGGAGCATCACCAGTAAGACTCATTGATTGTAAAGTTCTAGAAGCACAGTAAATGAATCCATTTCCACAACTGTAAGCGGAAGTAAGGATTGCGGCATTCACTATGTGATTTCTATATTCAAATTAGATAAAAATATTTTGTTAGTATTAGGAGAGTTCAAATTTGGAGTGAGGATTTAGAAGGGAAACTTACAGAACAGGGATACCAGCATTTTGAATTCCTAAGACAAATGGAGAGGCAGCAGCACCAGATGCACCATTACTAACCGCAGACATCAATCTGTCATCATTATAAGCAACGATAACACCAATAACTAAAGGACCAAAGAAATAAAAGAAGATTAATCTGTAAACAAATCTTTCAGTGGCTTTTTTAAAGTTGATTCTGGGATGTTTACACTCTGCGGCAGTGGAAACAACCAATTCCTATAATATATTTTATTTTGTTAGTATGATAAAACCTTCATCTTGTAGAGGAAAAAATTATAAAGATATGCATACAGGTGCGAGAATGAAAGCAAAAGCAGATTTAACTATTGCAGTCCAACAAGCTAAGAATTTACCAGTATCACCACCAGTTAAATGCTCAGTGAAAGCACCAGGGTCTTTCCAGTAATGAAAGCCTAAAATTTCATGTTGATTAGGGCCACCACCAAAGAATAAGACAACACCAAGAATGATTAAACCAATAGCAGTAATAATCTTAATTGATCCAATCCAGAATTCCACTTCACCATAAAACTGAACAGCTAAAAAATTCAAAGCCACCAAAGAAACCCAAAAAATGGAAATCCAGCTATTAGTAGTAATTTCAGAGTTAGTATGCAGTTTCAGAAAATTGACAAAAAACAGATATTCCTCACACTCAGTTGTAATGTCTCATAGAAGTTGTGCAGAAATATACATTGAGTGGTTTTAAAGTCCTTGACCTGTCGGTCCAGCCAGAAAACACGTACGCAGCGACATTGATATCAGTCCAATATTGAATAACAAATGAAGCGGCACTTATTTCAGCTGGAGCAATTAGAGCTTGTGCATAATATAGATTCATACCTGCCGTAAATGCAAGAGTTTTATTGCCTGTATACCGTTCAACTAAGGAGTTCATTGTGCATTTTCCGCTAACTGGAATGAAAAGAACCATTTCTGACATCATATTCATTAATAACCAAAGAAAAATAGATAATATCATATATCCTATTATTATTGAAACTAAAGTTAGTATACTAATTAATCTATTAATCGAATAAGAGACTGTTGTATTCTCGATTTGACTTCTGATGCTATACAAAATTGCTCAGAAACTTTGAAACCATTAGTAAAACAGTCACTTACCAATTAGTAGACCACCTGGACCACATGTAGATAGTGCAGCACCACTACCAACAAAAAGACCTGTTCCGATTGACCCAGCTAAGGCAATAATTTGGATATGTCTGGCTGATAAACCTCTATGAAGGTCTGTACGCATAGCACCACCTGTACTAGTTGAGGTGATTTCATTGATTGAAACTTCCTCGGGATGTTTTTCTTTATCTCCAATGGAATAAGACATGATGATTATGAATTGATGATTCAAAGATGTAAAGTAAGGATGCTGTCAAATGCTTGAAATTAAAAGTGGACTTAAGGGATCTTTTATAAAGCCTTTAGCCTAACATCGCTACAGCTTCTATAGATCCAAAGCCCTCCATCATGCATCAACTAAACTCGGCCAAGGCTGAATAAACAGAATTAGTAATAACGGTTAAAAACTTTATTTTGAAGATAAGGTATCGATGACAGACATATCTTAGCTATTTACGTTAGTACTGATAACACATTGTAATCGATTCAAAATGTTCCGCACATCCTCTGATTTTCTTCAATTATTGGACCGTGCACACAGGGATATACTTTATTATTTACGTAATTTCTATTGCTTTATTACGTTATTATAAAGACGAGTGACACCTTATTGGTTGGAGTACAAGGCAAATCTTGTCATATATTTATCGTTATTTCCTTTCTAGTAATGTAGCTCAAGGACTGACCAATCCAGCAATGAATAGATGATATGGCTGACAGCTGATAAACGTGCCCAGCCACAACTCATGTGCGCAGCAGCCAGCGGGTCAAAGAAAGTTCTTATCAGAAGTTCTAAGTAGATAAGGCTATATAACTATGTCTCACTCATTCACGATGGGTATACCAAAGAAGATATATAACTCTAAAATTCTATCTTAAGGTTAATCTCAAATTGACTTGAAGTCTGGGCGATTTGGTTGGGCATCGCTAATGGTTTACCACTTATGAGAAATCCAAGATATGCACTTCAAAATCTCTTATCAGTTCTTGAGTCTCGGCTTGATTGCTAAAAGCAATTGTCGGTATATACTTCATACAGTTTATCTTCATGGTTAAATATGGATCGTAGAGCAATAGATGCATTGGAATCAGGAAAAAAATAGTCTATTTGTGATGGTGGATCTATATGCGTCCGTACAAGGTAGGTCTGATGCCAGAATTGAAGTAAATGACAGACGCCGATTACGTTAATGGTAATGCCACTTTGAATCACTCGATAGTCTGATCGAAAAGTTGTTCAAAAATTATAGGGTTAGGCTGTTATATACAGCTGTTAAATATTGAGTGTACTTATAATTACCCAACTAGTTAGCGATCCCTCTTAAAATATATTTGAAAATTGTGAGGATAGCGGACTTTGTAATCCTAGTTCTTTAATGGAATATAGATACCTGATCAAGAAGAAGTACTCCGACTAACGCAAGATAAGAGATTCTTAACTGCTTTATACTGTTTCATACAACGGAGATAGGTACTTAATAAAACAACCATCCATGCAGAGTAGATATTTTATAGATATTGTATTTATCACGTGTGAAGAAAAAATGGAAGCTTAATTTATAGTCTAAAATATCCTTAATTTTGTTCAACGAGTAGTAAAGGATTTTTGCAGTTATTGTTGCTATCAAATACCGCAAAAAATACGGTTCAATTGCAAATTTTTTGGACCAGATTTAATTATTGAAACAATATGAAGAAAACAAAACAGAGGGACCAGTATCCTCTGCAAAGTTGAATGGTACAGACAAAAATCAGACAGATGTCATGGACTTGTTCAAGTATCTGGCTTTGAGTAGATTGAATACCCATTTGCATCACCAGTGATACCTTTATCAAATGACAATTAAATCAAGAAAAAGAAGCCAGCTAAAATTAATCCGTAAATCCGTATTGGATGGAATACTCTGGTCTGATACAATTAATTTCACTGTTGATAAACTAGAAACAATATGAGTATCTTGTTAATCAGAAGCAGTTTGTTAAACCGGGCCATAGACCTCGTTGCCGATCGTAGTAGCCTGAATTCACTTTCAGAAGTTCTTTCCAATAGAAAAATCGTTAACAGCATAGTGAGATATTTATAAAAAACTATGCCAGACCTTAAAATTTCGTTTGGTCAATAATTGACATAACTTCCAATGGTCTGAATGAACTCTGTTTCACGGAAACTTACGAATTAGGCGTATTCTGAAAGGATTCGCAAACCCTACGCCACAATTGGGCGCCACCTGTGCCACTAGTCCTGATTCGGCAGTTTTCCATTTTCGGAATAATTGATTTTTCAGTTGGTCGACGCGTTTTCAATTTTGGCGTTTTGTTCACGTATCACGTTTCAAATTTGCAATTGGCGTTTTGTGTTCCAACCACTGGTCCTCTTCTCTTTTTACTTCACAAACTACGATATACACCTATCCCTATATCAGCACATCAGAAGCATTAAACTATGTCAGAGGTAGGAGCATCCCCACTAATCTCGTCTCAATTTGAGACTTCAAATATCTTGAGTGATCTTTCAAACATTGGAACTACCCAAACTGGTCCAGATTTAGATCAAACAAATACAACTCAAGATCAGCAAATGGATGTTGAAGAAGAAGAAGCTGAAGAGCACCCGGCTAGAGCATTGAGAAGGAGAAGAGATATGTCATCTGTTCCTAAAGTTCAAGATTTAACTGCTGAGAAAGTTAAAGAGGCATTTCAACAGTTTTTAGAAGAATATGTTCCTGAGGATTATGATGCTGAACAAATTGCCTCAACTGATTTTGAAGGAAGAATCTACCTAGCTCAAGTTGCCGCTATGGCTCACTATGATATTTCTACAATTTACATTGATTATCAGCAATTGCTTTCCAGAGAAAATGGTATTTTGGCAAGTGCAATTTCCGAACAATATTACCGTTTCATTCCATATTTACAAGCCGGTTTAAGATCAGTTATTAAAAGCTATCAACCCGCTTTATTAAGTAGATCAACAAGAATATCAGATGATGAGGAAACTTCAGGTTCAGAACGTATCTTTCAAATTTCATTTTACAATTTACCTACTACCAATCGTATTAGAGAGCTAAAAGCTGAGAATATTGGCATGTTGATGGCCATTGGTGGTACTGTTACCAGAACTTCTGAAGTTAGACCTGAATTATACAAAGGTGCTTTTAACTGTGATATTTGTAAAACTTTGGTTGAAAACGTTGAACAATCATTTAGATATACCGAGCCCACTTCTTGTCCTAATCCGGCATGTGAAAATCAAGCATTCTGGACTTTGAATTTGGCTAAATCGACCTTCCTAGATTGGCAAAAAGTCAGAATTCAAGAAAACTCTAATGAAATTCCAACAGGTTCGATGCCTAGAACAATGGATGTTATTCTAAGAGGTGAATTGGTTGAAAGAGCTAAGCCTGGTGACAAATGTAAATTCACAGGTACTGAAGTTGTTATTCCTGATGTTACTCAATTAGGATTACCAGGTGTTAAACCAATGGCTGTTAGATCTCGAGGTATGGCCTCTACTACTGAAGCCTTGAACTCTGGTATTACAGGTTTAAAATCATTAGGAGCTAGAGATTTAACTTATAAGATTGCTTTCTTTGGCTGCCATGTTGCTTCACTGGTTAATAAAGATGCTTCAGAAAATGAATATGAACAAGGTCTGCTGTTTGAAAAAGAAGATAATGATAGAGAACAAGAAGTTTTCTTAAATACGTTAACTTCAGAAGAAGTTGCTGAATTGAAACAAATGGTCACTGACGATCATGTTTATTCCAAATTAGTTCAATCTATTGGCCCTGCTGTTTTTGGTCATGAAGTTGTTAAGAAGGGTGTTCTATTACAGTTATTAGGTGGTGTTCATAAGAAGACTGTTGAAGGTATTAATTTGAGAGGTGATATTAATGTTTGTATTGTTGGTGATCCATCTACTTCGAAATCTCAGTTTTTGAAATATGTTACTAGTTTTGCTCCGAGATCTGTTTATACTTCAGGTAAGGCATCATCTGCGGCAGGTTTGACCGCTTCTGTTATCAAAGATGAAGAAAGTGGTGAATTTACAATTGAAGCAGGTGCCCTAATGTTAGCTGATAATGGTATTTGTTGTATTGATGAATTTGATAAGATGGATATTGTTGATCAAGTTGCTATTCATGAAGCTATGGAACAACAAACAATTTCTATTTCTAAGGCTGGTATTCAGGCTACTCTAAATGCCCGAACTTCCATTTTAGCTGCTGCTAATCCTATTGGCGGTAGATATAATCCAAAGGTTGGTTTGAAGGCCAATTTAACCATGACTGCTCCAATTATGTCCAGATTTGATTTATTCTTTGTTGTTTTAGATGAATGCAATGAAAGGATTGATACTCAATTGGCTGACCATATTGTTAATTTACACATGCTAAGAGACGATGCAATTGATCCTCCTTATACAAAAGAGCAACTATTAAGATATATTAAATATGCTAGAACTTTTAAACCCAAAATGAGTAAAGAAGCAAGAGATTTCTTAGTCGAGAAGTATAAAGAATTAAGAAGTGACGATTCTCAAGGTTTAGGAAGATCATCTTATAGAATCACAGTTAGACAATTGGAATCCTTAATTAGATTATCTGAGGCCATTGCAAGAGCTAACTGTACTGATGTTATTAATCCTGTTTTCGTTGCTGAAGCTTATGATTTATTAAGACAGTCTATTATTAGAGTTGAGAAGGACGATATTGAAATGGATGGCGATGATGACGATGATTTCTCTGATAACGATAAAGATTCCGAAGCTAGTACAAATAATAATAACACCGAAATTGATACTGCATCTGATGAGCCATCTCAACGAGAAAAAGAACAAATCGATAATGAAATACCAAATGCTCAAGTTAAAGAAGAAAAGCAAAAGATTGCAATTTCTTATGACAAATATGTTAAAATGATGAACTTATTTGTTAGAAGGATTGGTGAACAAGAAAGACAGCAGCACCATCAACAACAACAACAATCACAATTTGAAGAACAATCTCAAGGTTACGGGCAAAACGAATTAATTGAATGGTACTTATTACAGATTGAAGATGATATTCAAAATGAAAGACAATATTGGACTGAGAGAAAGACAGCGATAAAGGTGTTAAAGAGATTAGTTAAGGATCAAATATTGATGTGTATTGCAACTGATGGTGAAGATATTATGGAATTACCTGAAGATCTACAACCAAGGGAAGGTTTGACTAGACCGGAATTACGTGAATTAGAAGTTAGACAAAGAGATTGGATGAAGAAAAAGGAAGCTGAAAGAAGGGGTAAAATGGTTTACATTCTACATCCTAACTGTGCGTTGGCTGATTTCTTGGACCAAGATGAAGAAGACGAAGAAAACAGTGATGGTGATATTTAATCAGTTTGTAATCTTTTGAGTGTTTATTCTATACATTTTTTCAGTTAGATATTTTATTGTTTTATTTTTTTTGATATTGTGGATTTCTTTCGGTCTTTGCTTATTTAGTTCTTTGCGTTTGGTTTGTAGTTTTGTATTGATTATAATTATGACTTTTCAACTACAACCCTGTCTCGATTAGAGTCTTCAATGGGTTAGTTATGTTTGTATTGCCTTGTTCTGTATGGATTCAGCCAGCTATAATCTTATAAAATACCTCGATCACTATTGAAGTCTAGGTTGTTGACTAGAAAAGATAAAAGAGATAAATATTTTTTATTTTTATACATATATTCAAAAAACACAAAAATACAGAATGCAGTATAAGTAAACAAATGATCTTGTGTAAAGTAAAGTAAAAGAATAAAATAAACAAGCAAAGATAATGAATAAAATAAATAAGAGTTAGAACATTGTTTATATTGAAATAATAAAATCAAAAATGTATAAATTGTTCCTATAATGCATTTCTTTTACTTAAATACTCAAATCTACTAAAAGTATAACCAATAAATGGTAACTCTTCTCTAGGAACATCATCTTCAGAAACACCGCTATTATCATTCATTCTATCTTTTAATTGAGCAGCTTCAGCTAAAGCTGGGGACTCAGGTAAAGTATCTAAACCATCAGTAGGGAAAAATCTGGTATCAGTCATCGATCTTAACGCTGATTTAGGAACAAAAGGAGCTTCAAGATTTCTAAGATTATCCCAATCCATTCCTCTAAAAAATGGATGATGTTTAACTTCATATGCTCCTCCATTTGAACCCAATCTATGTTCTGAATCATTCAATAGACTTAAAATTAAATGCTCAGCTTCAGGACTTAGGTGAATATCATCAGGGACAAATAATGAATGTCTCCAATTCAAGACTTTTCTATAGGTTTGAATTGGAGTTTCGGAGCAAAAGGGAGGCCAGCCAACCAAACATTCAAACATAATGGCACCTAGCGACCACCAATCACATTCTTCACCGTATCCTTTATTCAATAAAACTTCAGGCGCAACGTAATCAGGGGTACCAACTGTGGAATAGGCCAAAACTCTTCTTGATTTTCTCCAACTTTGGATCTGTTTTCTGTTTGACTTTGTAATAGTTAAATTAATAGGGTCAACTTCAACCGTATTTCTATTTGCGTTCAATCTTCTTTCTTGTTCTTCTAACTGAGCATAGTAGTCTGAGCCAATACCTTTATGGAATCCGGTAGCTAAACCAAAATCAGATAGCTTAATATGCCCTTTCATATCAATCAAAATATTATCAGGCTTAATATCTCTGTGAATGAAACCTAATTTATGGACAGCTTCAATAGCCAAAACACATTCGGCAATGTAAAATTTAGTAACATCCTCAGGGAAAATATTCCATTTGATTAGCATGGTCATAAAATCCCCACCAGGTAGAAATTCCATAACTAAATATAAATAAACAGGATCTTGAAAAGAATAGTACAAAGAAACAACCCAAGGAGAGTTAGCATCAGCTAAGATGTCCCTTTCGGCCTTAATATGAGCCAACTGTTCTTTTTTATACATCTCACCTTTTAATAAAGTTTTCATTGCATAAATCTTACCTGAATCTTTCTTTTGAACTAATCGAACTTCGCCAAAGGCACCTTTACCAATCACTTTGACAGTATTAAAATCTTTCAAGCTTAGTTTAGTTCTACGTAATCTTAAAAATTGAGATTCATTCTTGCCAAACAATTGCAGTTCCCTTTTTTTACGTTCATCAGACCAAGCATCAGCTTCTAATTTAGTTTGGAATTCAACTTTTCTTTGATTTCTTTCAATTGCATGCTCAATAGACGATTTATAAAAATGTTCTAGAGTTAATTTAATGGCGGCAGCCTTATTTTGAGAGGATTTAGAGAACAATTTCGGATGACGATCAAAGTAAACATATGGTGTATCATCAAATAGTTCATCTAGTGCTTCTTGTTGCTGAAATTCTCTCACACTTCGTTGAGGAGGAGTCGCATTGTACTGTTGTAGCTGTACTTGAGGAGGCGGAGTTTGAAATTGTAACTGCTGGAATTGAGGTGGTGGTGTTTGAAATTGAGGTGGTGGTGTTTGAAACTGTAGTTGCTCAAACTGAGATGGGGGAGTGTTATACTGTAACTGTTGTTGTTGGATTTGAGGTGGTGTACTATATTGTAATTGTTGTTGGACTTGAGGTGGTGTGTCGTACTGTATTTGCTGAATCTGAGCGGGTGGTGTGCCATATTGTTGTTGTTGAACCTGAGCGGATAATGTGCTATATTGTTGCTGCTGTAGTATTTGACGAGGAGGCGTAGTAAGCTGATCTATTTCATGTTGTTGTGGAGGGGGTGTCTGCTCTTGCAATTCCTGCTTGAAACTATTGTGTTGTTCCTGCAATTTATCAAAAGCAGCACGAGGTGGAATTTGGGGAGAAAAGTGTGATGAATTTGGAGATCCTGGGTCTAGAGTTCTATAAGAAATGGCAGGACTAGGAGGAGCAGGAGGTTGGGCAAAGAAATTCTTGATTTGTGGAGAGCCAACTGGAGTTGAACTGTATAAGCTGTTGTTGTTGGTCAGGCCATATGGTGAAGGAGAAGCTTGAAAGTCTTGATACTGTAAGCCATTAACTCTTTGGAAACCACCTTGTAGTTGAGCAGGAGCATTCTGGTTAGGCAAGACAACAGGAGCCTGATTCTGAAGATTCATATAGTTTTGGTTAAAAGGAGTGACTGGAACAACTTGCTGTTGGTACTGCTGTTGATATTGTTGTTGATATTGTTGTTGCTGGTTCTGCTGCTGAAGATACAACTGCTCATTGGACAGACTGTTTCCATAATACATGATGAGTGAAAAGAGTAACTATGAACAAAAGCTGACACGGGGTTCTATATAAGCTATATCTAGCTACTCATCATCAAGAAAAAGAGCAACAGTACGTTCGTATGGAGACCAGGCACGCTTGCTAAGGTTGTAGAGCTAACTGAATCTAAACGTGTCTGGACTATATAGGAAGCTGAGCGTGCTTAAGGCGTATTGGTCGGACCTATATGGGCTAGACTTGCGGATATCAACCTTGCTCGATTGACAAATGAACATTATATAGGTCTTTGACTGATGGGCATTTCAACAAAGTAATGATAATAGTGATTCATGGTCTTCTAGGCGGTTATGTGCAATATTGAAATACAGCTGTTAAGTTTTTGTACGATTTCAAGTTTTGATGTTGCCAATTATTTTTTGGGGTTTCTTCTACAGCGTGCGGCTCGATCTCGGAACCTGTTTCGGGTATATGTTAGGTACGCTTGTACTTAAGCTGAGGTCCGAGAAATGAATATATATGGAAGTATAATGTAACTATTAAGTAGCATCCTGACCGGATTGAAATTTCAAATCCAGTTAATTTTTGGACCTAGACTAGGTAAAACTTCAGCAAAGTTTTGAACGTTTTTATCGCCTCTACCAGAAACTGTAATCACAATATCTTGATCTTTAGTCATTTTCTTAGCTTCTTGTAAAGCTCCATAAATAGCATGAAAAGATTCCACTATCTTTCCAAAATGCTAATTATGATCCAATACCAGGATAATCTAGACCGGCAGAGACAGAGTGAGTCTCACTAATTTGGCCATCCTCATCTTGTAAAACATAAGTCTTAACACCATGAAAGACACCTGGATTACCAAGAGTCAAAGTGGCAGCTTGTCTTTTAGTTTCAATACCATCGCCAGCACCTTCGCAACCAAATAATTTAGCAGAAGTATCATGTTCAAAGGGCGAGAACGTACCAGAAGAGTTAGAGCCACCACCAACACATGCAACAACCAAATCTGTCAACTTGCTGTTATTTAAGACTTTGAATTGCTCCTTGATTTCGTTACCAATTGAAAAGTTCTGACCAAAGTTGGATAACAATTTGGACCAATAGCAGAACCAACAACGTAATGGGTAGCTTTAAGATTTACTGCCCAATATCTAAGAGCTTCAGAAACTGCATCTTTCAAGGTTATATTACCATTTTGAACAGAAACAACTCTAGCACCCAAGATTCTCATTCTAAAAACATTGAGCTCCTGTCTTCTGACATCTTCAGCACCCATAAAGATGGTACATGTCATACCATACTTAGCAGCAGTTGTTACAGTAGCAACACTATGTTGGCCAGCACCAGTTTTTGCAATAATATCCTTTTTACCTAATCTCTTAGCAAGTGATACTTGTCCTAAAGCATTATTAGTCTTATGGGAGCCAGCGTGGTTCAAATCTTCTCTCTTTAGCCAAATTTGAGCCCCACCAGCATACTCAGTTAATCTTTCAGCCTTATGAAACGAAGTCGGTCTACCGACGTAACTGTATGAGGATTTAAACTCGTCCCGAAATTGCGGACTCGAAAGCATCCTCCAATTCTCTTAAGCAAGGAAGTAATGCTTCAGGGACATATTGACCACCATAATCACCAAATCTGGGATTATGAACATGCTCTGTCAAATATTTTGGTTTGTTCCTTAATAGACAGTTTGTAGGACTCTGGAATATGGAACCTGTACCATTCAATAGTGTTTCAACGTACTTCTTAGCGACAATTGATCTTTCGTCAGGCTTTGTTTTACCAACTAACGTAACTAGCTATTGGAACCTTGCGTACAGTTTCTAAGATGTCTGCAAAACGTGCCAATATCTGGAGCAGCCGAGATAACATGAAGGAAAGAGTCACAACTTTCACCTAATAATTTCGATCTATCATCTAAAGTTGGCGGGGCAATTAACGGAACGTAAGAGATACCTTTTTCAGAATAGTTATCTTAAAGTTTGTTAGCTTCTTCAGGCGGAAAATCAAAAACAATAAATCCATTTTCCCCCAGTCTTGGAATTTTTAATTAGTTTTTGTTCACCATAAATCAAAAATGGATTGTAATATCCCTCTAAAATAGTTGGAGCAGTAACACCTGCAGTTCTAGCTACTTTGACCAGTTGTAAACAAAGTTCAGTAGTCATACCATCATTCAAAGCTGGAAAGTTAGATTCTTGAATAATTGGACCATCAATAATAGGATCTGAAAATGGAATTCCCAATTCAAAGATGTCAACACCCCCTTCTTGTAAAACTTTTAACACAGGGATTGTGTCTTCAATGGTTGGATAACCAGCAGTGATGAAAGTGATCAAGGTATTTCTACCTTCAGCTCTGGGTTTAGTAAAAGCAGCTCTTAGTTCAGAGGCCATTTTCCCCAATAATTTGATCTTATATAGTTGTTTGACAGAAGGGAAGGGACATTGTAAACCATCCCCATAGTAGGATAGATCAATATTTTTACATGAGGGCCGGTTAAATCAATTTCCTATCCTCAATCCTTCACTCGATTACTCAAAACTTATAAGCAGCAGATAACTCACAACTTTATATAATTAGTTTGTTGCACTGTTTGAAAGCTGTGACACGCAGACGCATATCGGAAGGAATATGCGTTGGCGTGAAGATCAGCGCTACGCTACTTTCCACTAGAACAAAAACAAAGCTGGGTACAAGTCTTCAAAGCAATTGTCGTAATACGGGATGAAAAAAATAATATCCTACTATATGTCTATCTTGTTCATTTTTTGTTTTTACCTTTCCTAAATCAATGTTGAACGATTCATGAAGCATCATCAGCTGTAGTGGAGTCCGATCTGAATTGTCAAAGACAACTATCGAGTTGGGTTACGTAGAGCCATTTTTCAATTCAGATGCGCGATACATAATGAGCTAATCTAATCAAAGATGTCATCAAAGATGTCAATAATTAAACTACCCTTGAAATAGAATATTATAAGTTTCGTAAATATACTTAAAAGTTTTATTTAGCAAGTTAAAACGAACGAAGCTGAGACTACTACGAAACTAAAAAAAAATATGGGTTATAGGAAGGATCTAGCATTCTTTTTTCAGCCAATTTGTTGAGTCTTTTATCTTTGTCTCATAAAACGGGATAACCTATTTGAGGTAAACCATATGGTTTCTGTATTAAAGTAAGCTTTAGTTTAACGTAGCTTGCTCGGAGTAAATATCGAAAAACATCGTCCTGGAATATGTTTAGTTTGCAATCCAATATCAATATTGGTCAAATCTTTCTGAAACTGTATGTAGAAACTGCCTTGCCTTCGGTATGCAGCTTTAGGTTTGCCTTGAAAGATTTGCTTTAGGAAAACAACAATTTTCTGCGGTTCAAATATAGAGCACCGATTTGATAGGTTAAACCTACCCATATTATTTGTTTTTATTAGTGTATAGTCTTATCATTCAAAAGCTTTAGTGTTTTCTAAAATAATCCATTATTATTATTTTTGATCGATTAGATCGGTAATTGGTAGATATTAGTGTTCAGACTTTAGGCAGTTTATCGATTCATTTCTCAATAACGGACTACTGGATTAGAGAATACATTGTCATCGGACCCTGAGGCTTCCCAGATGCCTCAGCCGCCTGCTACCTCGACAACCCTCGCCTTAGCAGCTTGAATGAAAACAGTTGACAGCTTAGCTTCGCTTTTGTCAGCTGTAGATCAGCTAAACATATATATATGCACTTAACAGCGTTAATTATTCTAATAAGACCACTAACCAATTATTAAACATCAATTGATATATGTTTTGCAAACTCTCTTCATATACTTTAAGATTCACCATTCCCATGGTACGTACATAAGGGTTTCCTTCTTTATTTCTCTCCAAGGACTAACTTTGCTCAATCTGTAGGTATCATGGGGGAATATATATCCCCCCCCCCCCTTTTGTTGGGCGTGTATATTTACGCTATTTAGCTCAAATATTTCAATGCATATACCTAGCTCTATATATAAAGAAATCAACTTAATTCCCTGATTCCATATTTACTTCTATATATAGTAGCTTATGTCAATTACAGTCAGCTTCCTGCACTGCATATAACGTAAACTTAGAAATTATATAGTTTTATTTTTAGAGGTATTTTCTAATTAAGGATTGAGCAAAATTGGTACCTATAGTTTAATGAACTAGTTCCTGCATTGAAGTTGTTCCTGATTATCCCCCTTAAACCGTATATCAAATAACCAGTAGCAAATTCACTATAAAATGACCACAATCGCCACAATTAATTAGGTAATTTCACTTCTTATAGTATCCTTTGAAAACTTCCTTCTCTACTTTCAAGTCTCATCTCAATCTTTTATACTCCAATACACTCGCTTAACTCATCAAGTCAATATGACTACTATTTCAATCATTAAAGCAATATACTTAGCAGTTTCACTATTTGGTATCTCCAATGCTGCACCACTTCCAGTTGGAGAAGGTGAACCATGTGAAGAAGGAGGCTCTAGCGGAAGCAACTATGGCGGCAGTTATGGAAGTGCTAAATCTGGTAATTCGTGGGGTCAAAGTGGTAATAATGGAGGTGCTTACGATCTTGGTGGTGCTGATACTAATGTCGGTGAAAGTTGTGGTTTGAACTTCGTGCTACCATGCAGTGGTGAGTCTTCCACCTTAACTATTCCTGCTTTTGATTTACCAACTGGCTGTTCTTGTATGGAATGCTTTCCTTCAATGACTCTTCCTGGATTTGCTGCCAAAGCTGGATGTACAAGTCTAGAATGTATTCCAAATATTGCTTTACCTACTGGTGACTTATCAGGTGGATATGGTGGTGCTATTATTGGTGGTTTACATGATATTTTGGGTGGTAATGGTGGTATGGACTTCATCTTACCGTGTGGTGGTAACTCACCTTACTTGACTATTTCTGCTTTTGATATTCCTTCTGGCTGCGTTGGTATGGATTGTTTTCCATTAATGACTTTACCAGATTTTACTCCCGAGACTGGTTGTACTTCATGTGGATGTATTCCAAATATTGCTCTTCCAACTGGTCAGCTACCTGGTGGCTTTTCAAGTTTGGTAGATATTCTCCCAACTACTTTATTTGGTGGCTGGGGAAAAGATTCTTCCACGCCTTCGCCACAAGAAACTGGAAAATCTATCACAAATACCGTTTCTGTTACACGCTCTGCCACAAGCAGCTCTACTCTGCCATGTACCACTGATAGTACCAAAACCAATGCTATTAGTTCTGCTACCACTGCTGCTATTACTTCTTCTCCAAATATTAAAACTGTTGTTCTTTCAACCACAGTCCTTTACACTACCATTGTTACCGTTTCATGTACCACTTGTTAGAAATTCTGGCTTTGTTTCCGTTGATTGATTCTAAAATATTCTATCGATAGAAATCATTTCTTTAACTGTTTAATATTTTTAACGTTACTATCACAAACTTTTAACTTGTACCTGCCAGTTCTCACTAAAATGTTTTGTTTCTTAATTTCAAGAATGTACTTCGTTCTGAATTAATTTGTTGCTTTAACTCCTTTTTTCCTACCTTCTGAGCTTATAAGACTAACACTCTTATTCTCATCATGTTTTGTCATTTTCGAAAAAACAAAATTTATTTAATTCTAAGATTCAAATATCAATTAAACACTAAAGTTAATATTTATAATCGCTCTACATTGTACATAGGGAAGCGTCTTTGACTTAATAGTGGAGAAAGTGATATTCATCTCCAATCTAAAGTTGGCACAGTAAAGAGTCAGGGGCGCATGGTATTGCAAGCTGGGGGCCTTTTTGGATTCAGGTACTAAAATGATGAGCATCACAAACAGGTTTCTTTCTTTATGCTAGCCAGACTTTTATTGAGAGATTTTCGTTTTGATTTCCAAGCCATAAACCTTATTGTTAATGCCATGCAGGTTATAGCTGTATATGTCTGTGTTTCAGCTTTAACTGTCGTTGACTGTCAATATTCTTCCTTTGTTTCTTCTTCCAGACATCAAAGACTAGGTAATTTATATCAAAATGGTTCCATATTGGAACACTTCCTCAATGATCTATGTGACCAAATTTCCATTTGTTCAATTCTTATTGTTTGCTATAGCTGACTGAGTACCATGCATTATATTTAGATGTGTTTCTTTCTTTATGTTCTAGGTATATATCCAGTATTTTTTAAATATGGTTTGGCCGATCTAGATCCCTGATTTCTCGTTACATCTTCAATTCATGTTTACAGAACAGACATTTGAAATCAGTTAGTATTTTGTTTTATATGGTATTGTTTGAACTACTAATATAAAATGACTACTATTTTCTGACTTCCTCAGTGCTTTTTCTAGCCGAGATCACCAATACTGCTCCAATTCCAGAAGGTGAAGCTGAACCATGTGAATCAGCTGGCGAATTAGGTGGATCATCAGCTGGTGAGCTAACTGCTTCTTTGGGAACTTTCTCAAGTGGAGATTCAAGTAGTGATTCAAGTGATTTAAGTAACTTGATATCTGATCTTACTGGCTCAACATCAAGTTCTCTATCATCATTAACTAGTTCTCGGTGATTTGGGTATTGATTTGATTTTACTTTACCATGCAGTGGTTCTGCTTCTTTATCTGTTGGTACCTTTGACCTTCCATCTGGCTGTATTAGTATGGATTGTTTTACCTCAACTATTCTTTCTGGCTTTACTGCTGAAGTTGGGTGTACGAGTTTAGCTTGCGTTCCAAACATCGCATTGCCCACACGTGATTTATCAGGACAACTAGGTCAAGCTATAATTGGTGATATTGGAGATGGCTTAGGTGGTTACTCTGGATTAGACTTTATTTTACCATGTGGAGATAATTCATCTTCATTAACTGTTTCTGGATTTGATCTTCCGTCTGGATGTACTAGTATAGATTGCTTCACCTCGACGACTTTATCGGGTTTGACAGTAGAATCAGGATGCACTTCATGTGGATGTATTCCAAATATTGCTCTTCCAGATGGTGAATTAACTGGTGCTATCTCAGAATTGGGTAATTTGGTTGGTTCTGGTTCTGGTACCGCTACTAATACCATTACCGATATTGGTGCTGTGACTGGTACTGTTACTGTCTTAAATATTGGGTTTTCGCCCGTTCGAGATACAGTTTTTCTCAGAAATTAATTATGATTAATTTTTACTTATATTTTACTCTTCGTGTAGTCTATTGCAACTCTTATTGTGTTTTTTCTATATACTCTTTGCGAATAAAGCCGGAAGCCTGTTTCTGAATAACACATTTTGCTTTTGAGTACTCGGGAATTGTTAGCTCATTTTGGGTGCCCCTTTTCCAATTACAGCGAGATGGGCCCACAATTGTCCGATACAGTTCCTGCATAATCCTTTCCAGGTCTTCCTCCTATTATGAGATTCCCTTGCTCCTTTCTCTAGATTTTCAGAAAAACAGAGCATCAACTAGCTAAATACTCTACACAAACTATAATAGAGCTTAGGCTTGAAGAAGAGCAAAACTAAACTCCCTGGCTAATGTCAGCAAGGAGGAAAGTTCGGTGGTAGATTCGCTACATTAGGATTCCGGACCGACTTGGCTCCAGTTCCGGCTTTTGCTAAACAAGGTACTTAAAAACTGCCTTAAGTATGGATTTTACTAAACATCTGTTACTCTGTTTTTCTTTGCAAATTTCTTTGCAATTCCTATATCTCTTTAAAACCCACTCATGAATACTGCAAAAAATACCAGCATGGGCTCTTCAGGTGACTCCAGATCATCCTCCACTTCTGCTTTCACAGATCTAGAAAACCACCCCTCTGCTCAATACGAAGGTGAAGCAGCTGACCAACAGCAGAATAATGGTTTACTAAGAACAATCACACAATACACCGAGTACTCAGTTAATACTGGTGTTGCTTTGGAGCAGAAGATCAGTGAAGATGAAAGAAAGAAGAAAGGTGGGAAAGCACCAGCTCCAACCAAGACATACAGCATTCTTTCGAAAGAATTTTATCAACCAATGTTCATTAAGCAATACGTTATGATTATTTTGATTTTAATTATTTTCTTACTATCTGTGTTCTCCATATATTGGGGTGCTCTATATCAAAAGCAGAAAAGACTTGTGAACTTGAAAGTGCTAGTTGTTTTAGAAGATGATGCGTCAGGCATACTATCTCAAGCAGTTAATCAAACGGCCCACACATCCCCAGTTAGTAAATTGGCTGGTTGGTCAATCCATCAAGGATTAACTGAAAAAGAAATCATTCATAAAGTCTACCAGCAAGATTATTGGGGTGCAATTTATATTCCTCGACAGAATTCTTCTGCATCTCTAGAGTCGGCCTTTGCAAATGGTGAATTCTTCAACACCACAGGGGTTGTGAGAGCATATTATGAAACTGGCAGGGATCCAAATGGTATGAACTCATATGTCACTCCAGCTATTAAACAGTTTGATTTAGTGTATCAATCTATATTGGCTGGCAAGGTTTACCCTGAATTAATCTCTAACATGTCAAATGATCAATTAGGCAAACTAAGAGATTCTCAAATGTTAACTACGATTCCAGAAATTCAACTCACAGATGCTATTCCATTATCAGATCCTGTTTTAATGGCTCCTTTACAAGTTGGTTTGATTTTCATTATCATTTTAACGTTTTTCCAAGTGATGTGGTTTATGAAACTTCATGGTGAGATTGCTCAAGTGTTAAATCCTTTATCTTATGTTGTTTATAGAATGGTAATTATCCAAATCACATGTTTGCTGCTATCGTTGGGTATTACTGTCTTAAATAGTGCATTTCAAGTTAGTTATAACAGATCCTGGTCAGGCGGATTTGGTGTTGCTTGGATGATTTTCTATCTCTGTATGTCTGCTGTTGGTGGAGCTAACGAAAACGTTGGTTTGATATGCTTTGCGGTGTTGCCGCCAACTATGGGTTTCTGGTTATTGTTCTTTGTTGTTGCTAATATCTCCGGTACATTCACACCTATTGAAACCTGTGCTAAGATATTCAGATTCACTCATGCAATGCCAATTAAAAATGCTTACGAATTGTTGAAGATTTTGTTTTTTGATACTACTAGAAGACGTTTAGGTAGATATATTGGTATTTTGGTTGCTTGGATTGTTCTGAATAATGTGTTGTTACCTTTTTGTTTAATGTTTTTTGCAAAGGTTACCAAGAAGAACGTTGAAAAAGCTGCTGAAGAAGCTGAAGCCAAGAGAGATGAAAATAATAATTAGTGATATATATTACTATTTTCATTATTTTGAGTATGATGTAGGTCATACATCCATTAATATTTGATTGTTCTTGTTTAAAGAGCCATGGTCTTTACATTTGGTTGACTTATGTATTCATTAGTTATTTATATCACAAAGACCCATAATTTACTGATATCCCTGCTTATATCTGACGTTTTCCCGTTTTCCCGTTTTCCCTCCATTTTAATTGTTCTTAATATTTTTTTAATACTATTCTTGTACATGGTTTCCAATATTTCATATAATACACATCTTTCCAGTGTACAGGGGGCGACTGCAATAATCGCTGGCAGGCTTAGACCCCAGATCTCACGAGGTAGTTAATTAAACGGCAAGTTCATTGATCCACTAAGATGTGAATGAAGATTTTCCAGCTTAATAAACGGCCTACTATATATAGCTTAGCTAGGCTTTGCATCAGGTGTCTCTGTTTTGTTTCATATATGGTTATTTTAAGTCATAATGGAATGATATTAGGGAAACAACTTGTATGAGTCTCACCTTCTCTTCTTTTGCATGGTGTTTCTTTATCGCCAGCAGTACCAGCACATTCAATATAACGTATAGATAACAACACCACTAAAGGTCAAAAAACAAGCAACCCATAATAAAGTATCGTGCCCTTTGGTGATCTCTCTCAACATGTCTATTTCGAGAAACCTTACATCAAAACATTACAGTCCAATCTCACAGTCTACTGAAGAACCTGATAACGATCGCATTACGAACAACTCCCAATCTATATATGAGGGTTCATCCTATTACTCAGATCCGCAGACCCTCGATGCAAGCCATCGCTCAAGAGCTTCAACATATACTCTCCAAACCAGCTCTACTAAACTTATTATTAATCAAGGACTTGCAAGACCATGCTTGGATAGATATCCTCAAGGTTTAACTAGCACTTCTATAATTGGATCAAAGGATTCGGTGCTCCAACCACCACCACCACCACCACAAACAGCAGCGACCACTACCACATCAACAGCAACAATAACTCAACTAACACATAACAGCACCTTACAAGAACCCACACCTTCTCCTACTAGACTACTAAGATCAGGATCAGAAACATCGAGCGTAACTTCAAACAAAGTCATTTTAGATAACGCGTTTTCACCTTTCGGCGGCTATCCACAATCAGATTTCCCACTTCGTCTAGATGAACCAGAACAAGATGACTATCTTCACAATCCGGATCCAATACTGGATAGCGAGTATGAAAGGCATAGATTTAGGAGTAATTTGAAAGACCTTGATAAAAGAAGCTTGGTTCTTGTGGGTGGGCTGTTTTTTGTTTGTATTGGCGGCTTGATTGTTTTGTTCATCTTGCCCGTTTTAACTTAATTTTTTGCCTTTTTTCTTTGTACGTATTTAAATAAATGACTGTTACATTTTAAGTGCTATCTTCCCTGACTGCGGTTTATTCCACGATAGACAAAATAAAAAATAGGTGTGGTTGTATTAAATTAAAAGGTATACATTTGTAAGCCTAATGGAGAATGTAAATCCTATAATAATAAATTATAGATGAATTACTTCTCTTTAAAATATATTTGTTAATTTCCAGAACTCCAACAAGAAATGGAAGGAGAGAACAAAGAAAATAGTAATCAATTCTTGATAGTAATCAAGGATACTGTTTACCTCCAAACAAAAATAACGATAAAAAAAGTAATAAAACTAGTATTGGAAAATACTGTCTCATCTTACACGGTTAACCCCATCTTCAATCTCTTTTGTTGTCTCTTTACCAAAATTTTATCACTTTTCCAGATCAACAAATAAACAACGATGGTACCAAGAAAAGAAATCCCGGCCATAAAACTATACGTACCACCGAGAGTCATTGCACTGTTCATTTTAGACAAACAGCTAATGAAAATAGCACTCATTCCACATCTAAAGAAATTAAACATTGAGGTAGAGGAACCAGCTTTTTCGGGATATAGATCCACCAAGATAGTAGCAGCTGCAGTTAATGGATACATACAACCAACCGACAAACCAAACAGTGATACTAAAATGGGTGCCACGTTGATTTGCTTATCTAAACACCATCCAAAAACTAACGTGAAGCAAATAGAAGCCAAATAGGGTATTGCAACTAAATTCATTCGTGCTTTGACTATATTGAATGGTGGGATAATATCTGTTTCTGGGCTTGATGACTTTTCGTTATCCTTCAAGTATTTCTTATCATACTGGGTTTTCATCTGTCTGTAGCCATAATTTAAAGCTCGCCCTGAAAGCAAACTACCCACCATAAAACCACCACCAGCAGAAAAAAAACACAAACCAACTTTTATGGTTGAATATCCATATGATTGCTCTAGGACTGTAGATAAACTGGCTTGAGTCATATTAAAAGTTGAAAATAAAATAGAAGTAGGTAACAAACACATTGTAACTTCTGGGGCTAGAATAATTAAAAATGATTCAAATGGATTGAATTTAGCTAAAGATTTCTCCTCAACAGTTTTACCTTCCAAATCAGTCAGTCGACCTTTCCGTTTTAAATACAACAATGCAGGGCTTTTATGAATTATTGATTTAGGGGGGTACCCCAAATTGCCAACTATAGATCGTCTGGTTTCAGGTAGCATAACAACTATCATGCTAAAAACAAGTCCATCAAATGCAGCACTGAACCAAAAGATAGCTCTCCATTTCCATGCCGTGTCCATAACAGACCCAATAAAAGGTGCGATAGCTGAACCAATTAAGGTACCTGCATTAACAAGACCAGCCATACCACCCCTATTGCTTCTAGTTGTAATATCTCCAACTGCAGACATAGTTATACTAATAACAGGAGAAACAAATGCAGCTAAAACACATCTCAGAAACACAACTAACCAATAAGCATCGGAAACGGCTAATCCAATATTGGCACCTACACCACCTAGCAAGCAAATCAATATGATTGGGCGTCTGCCAAAAGAGTCACTCGCATTAGCAAATAGAACGGGCGATATGGCTTGTAAGACTAAGTAGGCGGTAATTGTTAAGTTTGTTTGCTCTTCAGTGATATGGAAAGCATGTTCGATTTCGGTTAGTGCAACCCAGTAGATTGGCATGCTGATTGCCGAACATAACCCAACGGTTGCCAACACTGCTGAAACAAGATAAACTTCGAATTTTGATAGTGTTGTATGTGGGGGTTCAACGCCTTTGCAGACGTTATCAGTTAACTTGAGTTCACATGAGACGTCTATATTGCTCTCAGGATCGCTTGCTTGCTTGCAAGATGAGATTGGGGGTAAGCTTGACGAAATTGAATGAGGAAATCTATGGTCTCGTTTGTCGCTGATATTAGAGGTCATACAAATCAAAAATATTAGATTATGTTCAACTGTTAATTTGAAAGTGGTTGGCTTTTTAAAACATCATGTTCTACTTAGTGGTCAGTCAGAAGGAAGGAAAGGAGCTTCATTTATATCCGGAAACAATAGATTAACTCCATATCCGGAAACAATAGATTAAGTCCAGAATCTTATTGATAGCTTGTAAAACGATAATGGTTAATTCTGCTTCAACTATTAACAGATAAAGAAAAGACATTTCGTGTTCTCGTAATCTATATTTGAGATATTAAGTGGATAAAGGCTTCTAAGAAACAATAGTACACAATCAGATTTGAATGAGAGAAGTATTTGTTCTTGTCATTTTTTGGTATTAAAAGCTGATCAAGTCCAAAATTTACTTGAAAAGTCTTAAAAAGTGAACACAAAGGTACAGATCAGACAACTTAGTCTATTGTGGTACGAACTGGGACGTAGAATTCCCAATATCCCTTACATTGATTGGGGTTCGGTAAAAAAAACGCACTCTTTCCTTCTGTAAGCGCCATTATCCGGACTTCTTGATACACCACTCGATCGCACCGGTGACGGGAATCATACTAAATGAGAAGATATGACTTGTTATAAGTGACTAGTATTACTAGAGATAGAGTTAAAACAATTAGCTGACTTTGATAGGAAAATAAGGGAGAAGGTTCCTGCTCCTAAATATACATTAGAATCTGTTAGATCACACAACAGAGGTATCGACTATGACGATTGCCAGAATTGGTCAAGAAATGTGTTCAATCATTTTGAATAGTATTTTTTGACAGTTTTTTTAACTAAGATTTTACAACAAACACAAATTTCAATGATTAGAAGGTTAAGGATTGGAATGGTCTTTATTTACTTTGTTTGTTACGTTATTTTTGACCTTATTTTATATTTTGTATTGGTTTTGTACTCTATATACAGCAGTTTTCAACTTATCTTTAACCGAAACTAAATTATTTTACCATATCATTCTGATAGAGACTTTTTTTAACAGCATAGAGCAGTTCAAGAGGCATATGATGCATCAGAAACTTGTATCCCTCAGTCCATTAATTTAATGAAATTGAAAGCTTGAAGAACGGAGTAATTATCAAGATCAATTACTTCGAGAGACATGCCCTGTTTTACTATGACCAGTCCCAGCTCCTCAGTCTTAACAAGTTCTTATACCATGGTTTGGGAAATGACCAAACTAAAAATATAAAGTCACCACTGATGGCAAAGTATTCAAAAAGTGACTTACATTGACAAGAAGCAGCTACAGCATTGAAGTACAGTCCAAACTACAATTGATCAACAGAATCCCCAAATTCAACGATGAGGTTAGCGGCTTTTCTCTACACAACTTCAACGATCTCATTAAAAACATCCACCTCCAACTATAACAATAACTTCGGACTTACGACCAGTACACAAGCAGCAAATAGAGAAGTCCAGAAAATTGCAATAGATCCTCACGCAGGTACAGATACAAGCCACCATATATTTGAAAATAGAGGAAGAGATACGGTACTCTCTGAATCAAGCGGTTATTCTTCTAGTTCAGATATCTACTCAAGTAACAACGATGATTCACCTTCCCTAGATTCTTCCAGTGGATTAAGCAATACAGAATATAGTCATAACAGTAGTGACTACAGCATTGATTCCACGGATGCTTGCGACTATGCCAGTAGTTGTTACTCTGCCGATGACACCTATGATTACACCACTTCAACCAGCAGCAGTTCATACGCAGTCAACACTTCAGCTTCATTTGATTCAGCTGCTGCAAGGTTAGCTACAATACAAGCACTTCAATATGATCTCTCAAAAAATTTAAAGAAATATCAGCTAGCGAACCAAACGTTGTACAATCAATACGTAACCATGAACAATTACGTGAGTACAATTACTGAATCTGGATTTTATGATAACGTAGTTGCGTATTCAATCAGAAACGTTATGTTACAGTTATATTCCAACTTGCCAAAAACTGATCAACAAGTACTACTGCCCGCCATATCTTCATATTATGGGGAATTTTATGGGATTGCTCAAACTGATTATGAACCCGTTACTCCTAGCCTAACGACTACTTGGGATACAATGGTTACTGGAACAACAGGTTATTACTCTGACTTTTATCAAATTGCTCTAGGTCAAGCATTATATAACGATCTAATTGCATATGGTCATTATTACAATGAGTGGAGTACTACAATATCAAATCATACTATGTTTGAGCAAATGAAGCTCTTGAAAACTTGGATTACCAGTTCTGAAAGTGCCCCTGAAATGTTACAGTATTTATTTGAGCTAAGTGTTTTTATACAACATTTACCTGATGATTGGAAACCGAGAATATTAGCTAACGCAAAATTGGAGTATTATTCAAGTTGGGCTACTGCCGCTGGTGGTCAATGCATTGGGGCTAATACCTGTATACCTTCTAACATTGTACATGAGTCAATCGTCAGTACACGTCAGGTTACTCTTACTAGTGGAGAGTCACAATTATTTGCAACTTATTATCCATATATTATTTCTTATGAAACTGTGCTCACCAAATCATCTTCAACCAGGATCACTTCGCCAATGGCAATCACAACTACTTTATCTCACGAGGTTACTATCACTGGTCCAACCACCACTAGTAATAAAATTACCACTACAGCTACCTTTAAATCGGAACTTGCGGCTGCTGTCTCATGTGCCGTATATGCATTAGGACAGAATTATTATCTTAATGACACCCAATTTAATGAATTCATATCTAGTTCAAATTCATCAGAGTATATCCAAAGCTATCAATCAATACTAAAACAATATAAAACAGAAAACATCTTCAAAAAAGCAGATTCTTATAATATTGTTTTGACCAGCTTTTATAATTTTATTTTTAAGTTGCCCGATGAAAGAAAGTATAATGTTTTAGATGCTTTAGGTTATTGTTACTTGCTAAGAGCTGCTGCAATACCTGATAACGAAGATGGTATTTATACTGTTGGAAGTGGGTCTTTGTTCTTGTCAATGTTCAGGTTCGGCGATGGTGCTGACTTGTATCTTGATTTCAGTCCTGTGACTCTTTCAAATGCTGTAATCCATCAGGCTTTTGCAACCACGATTGATCCTGTTTATGCTGTTGACTATGGAATTTCAAGTAGCTCTAGTGGTGAGGCTCTTACAACTTCTTCATTTTTGATCTTTCCAACTACTGTCGTTGCTCATGACACCACTGATGTTACAGGTGCTCCCGGCTTAACTAATGTTGTATTATACGCTGATAATAATGGAAATGGAGCTGGTTTTGATTATGGATTATTACAGGGTTTGATTCATACTGGTTGATCTGCTATGGTGAGGTGGTTTATTCATATTATTAGTTTTCCAAGTTGTGCGATTCTTTTGAGTCTAATATTACAAACCCATTAATAGAGTGACAATTATTTAAATCAATGCTTTTAAACTATAAACTGCAAACTAAAATCCACAGAACTAATACCTACCAGTACTAAGAGATAATACAAGTTTAACCGTCACTATGACGTAAAAAACGAGGGGGGGGGGGCGAGTAGGTTGATGTCTACGGCCAGCATAATACTTTATTCCAGGAATCATTATCCCCAAAAATATCCTTTGCTTTGAACTCATCTAGAATATCTTGATATTCTGTAATAAATTCAGATTTGTTCTCACTATTTTCAATGTATTGATTAGACTCAGTTGTATTCTTATAATAGTTATGGACCAATGCATCAATAACACAAGTGATTGCAGCTTGAACATTGGAGGAAACAGTGCCTGTGGTAGCAATCAGGTTACTTGTAGTTATCGCATCAGTAATTGTAACTTCATGGGAAAAGGTTGTAGTAGAGGCAGTAGCTATAGTGACATTTTCAAACCAAATTCAACTTTTTTAAGATTAATTAAACTCAGGCCTAAAGGTTTTGAATATGGTTCAGGCTTAGTTAGATAATTATTCAATTTAGAACGCTATGGAATAAAGTGACGATAATATCGAATCTTATGAGTTCCGATCACACTACACTATGTTAACACAGTATTATGGTTATTATGTTTAGCAGACTTAGTACTTTGATAGGAAATTTCATAAACTATCAAGAAAAGTATAAGGAACTATTAGATGAGTTTAAGGGCAGTTTAAAACAGCAATTTTTGAGGCACTAATTTTGTTAAAATATGAGTATGTAACTTTCAAAGAAATTATGCATATGGTAAAGAGACACATTAACTAAAATGACCAAGCCACTACTATTGTTAAAGTAATTGAAGTATCTTCTCTTACTAAGAATTTGTTGTACTCCTCTTTATTAATTATATGGGACTAAATCTTTAAAAATACTTTCAATTAATTATAATTCTCCAAAAGTATTTATAAATTAATATCTAAGGTATCACTAAAAAGGAATTCAAAAGATATCACGAAGCTGTACCTTACAGTCAACACAGAAAAGAACAAAAAATAAGAAAAGAACTGAAAAAAAAGAAACAAGAATAAATGTACATTGATCTATTTTGAAACAAAAGCAAACACAAAATTACTAGCTTTTAAAAACATTATTTTAGCGACGACAATGAACATTATTATACCCAATACTGCAAGCTGTCTTGTAGACGTCTTGCACAGGAGCAATAAATTCAACATGACCAATCCAATCACCACACATGCCATTACCTTCAGGTAGGGTACAGTGTCTACCTTTAGCAACACCATGCATCATCATTTGAGAATAAAATACTTGAGCAGGACCATCGTCATAACTCCAGGAACAAGTGGTTTCACCTTCCATTTTAACTAGCTTTAGCATATCCGTTGACTGTTTGAAATCTTCCGCATATGCATCATACTCAGTAATAAAAGTAGGATCAATATCATATGCAAACGGTATTGCGACCCTGCAATGAAGGTTAGGTGGACTGCAGTATAAGCATCTTGATGCTGGTTGCCATGAACTCCAAAACATTTCTTTGGTATGGAACATCCAATCATTAAGAGACTTGTCACCTTTCTTTGCCATTCTATCTGGAAATTTTAAAATGTTATCAAACGATGGATCCTGTTGAAATGTGCATAGGATTGGAAGTTTGTACATAGTTGCATAATCAGAAGCTGTATTGAAATCTGTATCATTAAGGCATGATGTCAAGAGGTAAGGTGAACCTCCTGTAAATATCGTTTCAAATGCCTGGACAGATAAGCTGAGCAAAATCATCAATGGATAAACTGGAAGCATAACTCTAGATATTTTTAGGTTTTGTTGTGCAAGTATACCCTTGAAATAATTGAGTGGGTGTAATAGTTTCAGATGAGAGATCCAAATATCTTAAATGAGATAGTATTTTCCTTTTGGAAAGCTCTTTATTAAAAATATGTTTCAATATTTCTCGAATTCTTACAAGAAGGCTATGATCCAAGGAGTTTCAATACATTTGTAAGTTCAAACGAAAGTCTCCCCACAGGCTCGCACTCCCAAAGCCTACAGGGGTAAAGGCTTATCTTACTGACACGATTACACAATGACAGACTTAATCAGAGGCGGTTTTTGGCGTTGCGGCGATTTTATAACTTCTCTAATAAATTCTCATTTCATTTCAATAGATTCAATTCTGTTCAAGTTATTAACTAAATAAGAAAAGTTGAAATATTGGTAGAGTTCTTAAATTTGGATGATCTAACAAGGAAATTTTCATAAGAATCTACTGATTCGGAGAATAATTAGAAGATATATTTGGGAACTAAAAGTCCACAAAATGTACAAGAATAACATTAACCATAAAATACGAAACCAAAAATAATTAAAGAAACAAACTTGAAGTGAGATATTACACACTTCAATGAGATATTAAAACAAATCATGAGAGCCTAAAACATCATTGATATTTATAGGATTTCCAGGTACATTGAGATTGGTAAATTCAAAAGTTGGAGAGCTTCCAACATCGTTAAAAACTGTACTGGCAGGCAGCAAAATATTAAACAGAAAATCACTCTCCATTGGCATACCTTCCTTGAGTAAATCCGAAATATCATCAAACCCAACCGGGGTAGATGATGAACTATTTGTTGAGGAATCATTAGTAGTGCTTTTAGATGAGTGGTCTTCCTGCGGACCAATATCGGGAAGACCAAAAAGAAAATCGCTGTCAGTTGAAAAAGAGCCAGGAATTACAGATATGTTAGCTGTATCATGCACTGTTTTATTTTCAATTCTATTATTAAGAAAAGAAGATAAATGCTTAAAATTTGAAGTTTGCTGAATCTCAGAAACTTCATCCAAAAGACCAGAGACATCAAGGTGTAAATTTCCGCTAGTTTCCATCACAACATGAGCAACAATATAGAGCATACACTTCGAGACAGCATTTATGAGAATCCATTTTTCAGGGGAATGATTGGCTTGAGAAAAGGAAGAAAATAACTCCTTGCAAGAAACTTTCAAAAGTTTAACATCTTCAGAAACACCATCTCTAGAGGGATTTTGTAAACAGAAAGCAGATAAGGTCAAGTAAGCACCAAATGTGTAAAAGAGGGAAAGTGCACAAGCTTGTGTAACAGTCCGACCAATGCCAATAGCAACATTCAAAAGACTTTTAGCTGTTTCCAAGCCTTGCCTTGCAAACACACTTCGTTCAAAACCAGTTGAATTTTTAACCGCAAGCATCTTTAGCATCATTTTAAAATAATAATAACTCAAATTTAAATCAGCAACCACAAAATATTTGCAAATCTCCTCGTCAGTTAAATTAGGAGGGTTGCTATATATAGATATTGGACCCTCAGGTCTGATAGACTCAGGAAAACATAACTTCCAATTTTCCAAATCACGCAAAATGGAGTTAATATTGTCTAAAGAACGGGCACGGTTCAACGAGTTACAATATAATACATTCACGTGTAATTTGGAAATAATAGTGGCGAAATCAACTTGGATAATATAATAAAATTGTTGGATACCCTTGTCTCTTGGTAAAAGGGGAGTAACCTTTTCTGCAATTTCTTTGTGAAGTTCATTTCTTCTTAAGCCAGATCTTGGCCCATATTCTCCTAAATTATCACAATACTCTTGTAGATGAGGTAATGGAGGAGCAGTGATAGTCTCGTCATTCATCATTGGTGGTTTTCCTGTCTTTAGAGCAGTGAATTTATCAAAGTAGTAGCAAACCCACCAAAGACATAGAATATTATCTCTCTGGGCTCCGAGATCACTATAGTAGTCTGCTCTGTGTAATCCAAGATCCTGAGCACGTCTAATAATATGAGCAGTTATTGAGTGAGTTGATTGGCTGAAAGAATATAGATCCGCATAAAAGCAAAGTATTGTTAAACCTTTGATTGATTCAAGACCATCATCCATAATAGAAACCCTGTGAAAATAGTATAGTGTATTGTCAAATAAAAGCTTTTCATATAGCTTGACTCGTTCATATGATAGAGTAACTCCAGGAACCAAGCCAACTCTTAATTTTTCACAGTAAATATTACATCCCATTAGCACACAGGAATTCAAAAATAATAATTCACCATAGCTAAAGTTTTGCTGGGGAATCAATCCGTCCCTGCAATCGCAGTATCTTTCAATTATCTCATTTACCTCCTGTATGTAAGGGAGATCAAAAAAACAAATTTTGCTAAATGATGAAATGACAGCGTAAATAACCTTTCTTGGGGGTAGAACAACTAATCTGGAACTATCAACTGGATCAGTCCAAACAGATAACAAAGAACGCTCCATGGTAATAAAATTCGATATTAAATTTTTAATTGGAAATATAACAAATGGATCCTGAATACGGTCAGAAGCCCAATCTAATCCATTTTTAGAAAAAGCTGAAATTGAGAAGTAATCCCCAGAAGCGATCTTATCATATATTTCAAATGTTGAATTATTAAAGTCACGTCTAACAACAAGAGAATCCTCTATTGAACGGACGTTCGCTTTAGCATCATTTTCATTCCCCGAATCTACGGTCATTTCAGTGACAAAATCAGTACACTGACCAGATGAATCAGACTCCGTTGAAGCAGTAGATGTAGTAGTGCCTGGATCACTTGTTTCATCCTTATCTTGGTTATGCATTTTCTTCAAAAACATTTCTAATAAAGATTCAATTTTCGTAAGGCGACTTTCAAGATCAAGAGTTCCATTCTTTGAATCAGTGAGTTTCTTAATAACAACAGCATCTGTAGTCTTTTTGGCATAACGTGCAATTTTCTTAGGAACATGATTATAAGTACATTCAACAGAGTGGCGTAGGCAGTATCCGCATGGTTTTGTGCCTTCACATTTAACTTTCTTGTTACGACAGGTGTCGCAAGCCTTGATCTTACCTCTCATAATGTAGAAATAAGAGAGTTGAAGAATTGTATCTTGCTAAAGCATGGGGATAACCATAACCATCTTTAACCATCGCCATTGGATAATTTGATTTCAGTTAATTTATCCAAGTTCGCCATATTAGAAAATATTCTTAAATCCACACCCTTCTATTTCACCGAGTTTCCGAACTTGTCTTTATGAGTGGTCGGCTTTAAACCCTTAAATGTATCTATTTACGGTGTTGGCTTCTTAATGCTTTCTAACGGATTTCTTCATTTTATAAGTGATACCTTTCTAAGTATTTACAGATGATTCATCGGATTTATTAATAGTGTCGAGGAATTGCCACAACAGGTAACCAAAAATTGAATCATTATACATTTTCAGCTTATACATTCTTTTATATGTTTAGTTTGTCATGTTGAAGTTATCTATAAACACACACATTGATACAATTCGGCTTAAAATTCGGGCAGAACTATGGGCACAGATAAACGCGACGATATTTGTCAGCTTTTGGGAGGAACGTAGGTAAAGGTGGTGTGAATAAGTGACTAATTATGTCTGTCTGGACTCTTCCCAAGTTGTACCTTCAAGGACACAGGGCAGAGAAATTTACCACGTATGACTTTCAGGCAATTAAGTATACAGGTCTATAAAACTCACCCAACTGACACTTTGACCTCATGCGAAGAGACAAAACGGTCTTCACTCTGAACTCAATCGTTCATAGTGGAAGAGTAAACCATCGAACAGTGAGAAACTGACTCTGAACTTACTGTTTCTACCTCCATTATCATGCGTGCTGCTAAAAACTATCGTGCTGATGAATCAAATGATCCAGTCTTAGATGGAGTTCGTGAATTACACTTATTCAATGAAAAAAAAAGATGGAGCTAAAATGAGTGTTGCTGAAGAAGCACATACCGAAATCAACCGCCAGAGCAAGGTTTCAACTACCACTAATCAAGGACCACTGGAAGATTCAGATTGAAATGATCTGTATTGGCAAAAGACGATAAACAAAGTTGTTAAAACAATTGTTTCTATTCATTTCTCACATGTTGAATGATTCGATACTGCAAAGGCAGGCTATTTTGAAGCTATTGGATTTGTTGTTGACTCTGAATTGGGTATTATCTTAACTAATAAACTTGTCGTAGGTCCTGGTCCTTTTATTGGTCATGAAACTTTTAATAATCATGAAGAAGCTGACCTAAAGGCCTTATTTAGGAATCCTATCCATGATTTCGGTTTCTTAGAATTCCAATCCAAAGGATAATAAGTATATGGAATTAGGCCAACAAGAATTAAGACCGGATTTAGCTAAAGTGGGTTCTGAGATTAAAGTCACTGGTAATGATTCTGGCGAACAATTATCTATTTTAACTGGTGTCAACGCAAGATTAGACAGAAACGCCCCATTTTATGGATATTTGAAGCCCAGCGATTTCAATACTGAATACATTCAAGCTGCTGCTTCTGCATCTGGTGGCTCATCAGGATCTCCTGTTGTCGATATTGATGGTCATGCTGTTGCTTTATAAGCCGGCGGCAAGTTTCTCTCAGCTACAAACTTCTTTTCTCCTGTTTATAGAGCAGTGAGGGCACTTAGATGTTTACAAAATAAACAACCAATTACAAGAGGTACCATTCAAGTTCAATGGAAATTAGTATCATTTGCGTTAGCTAAGAAGTTTGGACTTACTGCAGAAACTGAAAATCTCATAAAAATTAAATTTCCTTCGATTCATGGCATTTTAGTTTGCACAATTTGTCTTCCAGAAGGTCCAAGAGATGGCTTGATTAAAGAAGGCGACTGTTTAATATCCATCAATGGACAATTGATTTCCACATTTATTACAGTTGATTATATTCTAGATACAAATGTTGGAAAAGAGATTGAAATTTTAGTTCAAAGAAGTGGAAAAGATTTCGTTGTTAGATGTGTTGTTCAAGATTTATATTCCATTACTCCAAATAGATATTTGAAGGCTTGTTGATCTGTTTTTAATGAAATAGGATTTCAAATTGCTCTACCATTTGGAGTTCCTGTCAAAGGGGCCATTCTTCACTCGGGTCAGGGTTGTTGTTTTGATTTTATTTGTCTCATAGGTTGATTCGATAGATGGTATTGTCACTCCAGATTTAGATTCACTTATTGAAGCTGTGAAAAAAATACCTAACAACTCGCATGTTGTTCTAAAGTACCGTAATCTGTTTGATCCAGCCAAAGGTTCTTCATTATCCACCATTTTTATTAACAAAAACTGGAGTTATGACCTTAAACTTGCTACATATAATAATGATACTGGCTTAATGGATTTCACATATGTTCCTTCTGAAAAGATGAGCACAGTTCCACTCATCCCTAAACTTGTGAAATTTGTTGACTTACCAGTTGAAGATGTTAACTTGAAAGCTATATCTCATTATTTCGTGAGCTGCTGTTTGCAATTTTTTGACAGTCTTTTGACCACTGTAAATGGTCTTGTCATTGATTCTGAGAATGGTTTTGCGATTGCATTTTGTTGTTCTTTCCCATATGATATGCTCGATGTATTTTTGGAATTTGCGGAATGTGTTCTTATTCCGGCTAAAGCTGTATTCAGACAACCAACTAAGAGATATTTTATTGCTAAGTATGATACGTCCTTAGTTTTACCTGCTGTTCCATTTCCTAAGTTTACCGATAATCATCATGAAGCAAATGACAAGGTGTCAAGTATTCGTTGCACTCGTGGTGGAAATTTCACTGTTACTAATAATAAAGTTGTTAATATTGTTTTTCCCAGCGATCAATTCCTTGATGATGATGATCTTGACAATTTCTCGATGATTCCAAGAGTTATAATTGATTCAGACAGTTCTCCAATTGACTTTGGATTGTTAGTGGATAGTGATATTGGTACGTTTAAGGCATATTCTTACAATGATAAGTATATTGATTTTAATGATATATTATGGGAGTTAAAATTTCAAAAGAGGAGAGCATTTCCCCTAGTCTGAAATTCATTGATGCTGGATTTGTAGATGACACTGTTTTGAGCGCTAGAATGAATGGTGTTCCAGATGAATGGACATATATATATCTTGAGAGTTCAGATATCTGGGCCTTAATTACCCCGTTTCGGTTCAAGTAGAATGACCACAGAGTTCAGGTAGAAGGTACCAGCTTCAGCATTCTTCGTTAATTACGATTCATCAGCTCATATGATCTTGAATTGCGCGTTAAATTTGATGAATGTGTTTTTTCTTTGCAAAAAGTGGTGGTTCAAATTCATCTGGTGGCCATATATAACATAATTCACAAAATTCGAGAAATTCAAGAAATAATATTTCTAAATGTTTATATAGATAGCTAAGTGTTTCGCTTGAATCACCCAATGCAAAATGAGGCTTTCTCTCCTTATTTCATACTGTACTCTTAAAGGGGTGATATATATATACATGATCACGCTATGTACAGTTACCCCATATTTTATCCCCCAGATTAATTGAAACACTTCTTGCATGATGATGATTTCGACTCTTGAAAATACGTGTACTGTACTGTATTGTACTCAGGTGATAACAACCTGAAGAAGAGCTAAGTCTGAAGTCATGCAAGTTAGGACCTGAGTTTCCTATTATAGAGGAAGTTGTCAAATTAATCGACATCTAGCAACGAATTCATCACAAAATACTACATATATATCACGTGACTTAGTTTCAAAGCTCAAATTAACTTCTGCAACGGGTCCAACCCTATTTCCTAATTGGCGTATGGCTCCGATTGCTTCTCACAGAATCGAAGAAAATCAGGAAAAATCAATGGGAACTAGCTGAAATGGACCAATAGAAAACGAGATGAGAATCCGGAGAAATGGAACCGGGGAAGTTTTTCCATGGGTTTTTCCAGTAAGCGGGTGCATGTCCAGATTAGGCAACAGCCTCCGGTAACCAAGTGGCACTCCCCCACAAGAGATTTTTTTAGAGACTCGGCAACGGCAGGGTTGTTCCGAGACTGTCTTGGACTCTCTTGGGGGGTCTTGGATCTTGGATAAAGTTAAGATAGATCTAGACTACTAACTAGCACTAGAAACTGTTGACAAAGATTAGTATTGCAATTATAGCAACAGGAAATTTCTTTTGATGAGATGACGTTAACGGTTCAAGAATTAATTCTTTCTTTTCTGGAGATCCATATGCGCCGCAAGCTACTAGCTTTAGGATAAGTTATTGTTTTGTTCATTGTGGAGCCATTGTTTTTCCCCGTATGGGGAACTCCCTTGCATGTTAAATTTCTGATCGGTGATGTCTTTGAGCGATTCATATAAAAGGAAAGAGATTTTCCCCCCATCCCATTAGAATAAGCAAAGGTGAAAAGACTTATCTTTCCTTATCACTTACTACTCTTTGAATTACAAAATGTCTGATCACGAAAGTGCTGATATCGAATCTCAACAAAGTGTTGAGGTCAAATACGATGAAACCTCAAAAATAGATAATCTAGAAAAACTATATGGTGCTGATAACGTTGCAGCCAAGTATGAAGAGTTTGAAAGACTTGCTGAAGAATACAAGCAAAATAAAACTCTTTGGGATAGAGTCATCCTAGAAACAGGTGTTAAGGTTAACTTCAAGAACAAGAAACATATGATTTACATGTTGGCTTTCTTTGCCTCTTTAGGTGGTATGTTGTCTGGTGCTGATCAATCGTTAATTTCAGGTGCCAACGTTACTTTAGTTGATGCTTTAAACTTAACTTCTCATGAGCAATCCTTAGTGTCTTCCTTGGTCCCAGTTGGTGGTATTCTTGGTGCTTTACTTCTATCTCCTTTGAATCAGTATTGTGGTAGAAGATTTTCTATTATGATTGCTTGTATTGCTTATACCATTGGTGGTATTATTTGTGCTGCTTCTCAAACTGTTAATCAATTATACGCCGGCCGTATATTCATTGGTATTGGTATTGGTTTAGAATCCATTATTCCTGCCTATGTCTCTGAATGTGCTCCTAAAGAAATTAGAGGTAACTTAACTTCTTTGTTCCAATTTAATATTGCCTTAGGTGAAGTGTTTGGATATGCTATTGCTGCTATGTTTTATGAATTAGATGGTGCTTGGAGATATATTCTTGGTTCATCTTTATTCTTCTCAACTATTTTATTCACTGCTATGTTCTTTTTACAAGAATCTCCTCGTTATTTAGTCGTCACTCAACGTAAAACTGGTGCTGCTTACTTAATCTGGCAAAGTCTAAGAGATATGAGTTTATTAGAAAATAAATTAGAATTTTTAGATATGGTTCAATCTGCAGAATTAGCTGAATCTGAAAAGACTCATCAAGTTAAGAAACATCAATGGATGGATTTCTTCACTAATGCTAGAGCTAGAAGATCTTTGATTTATGCCAACATGATGATTTTCTTAGGTCAATTCACAGGTGTCAATGCTGTCATGTATTATATGTCTACTTTAATGGGCTCTATTGGTTTCGATACAAAGAGAGCTGTCTTTATGTCTTTAGTTGGTGGTGGTTCATTATTACTTGGTACTATTCCAGCTATTATGTGGATGGATAAGTGTGGCAGAAGATTCTGGACTAATTTCTGTTTACCTGGTTTCTTTATTGGTTTGATTCTACTAGGTATTTCATATCAAGTTCCACTTACCGCTCCTGCAGCTAAAGGTTTATATTTATCTGGTGTTATCTTATATATGGGTTTCTTTGGTTCCTACTCCACTGCGACTTGGGTTGTTCCAACAGAAGTTTATCCAACTTACTTAAGATCTTACGGTATGACCGTTTCTTCAGCAGGTTTATACTTATGGTCCTTTGTTATTACCTATAACTTCAATGATATGTTTGAAACGTTTACTCCAACTGGTTTGACATTAGGTTTCTATGGTGGTATTGCTGTTCTGGGTTTTGTTTATCAACTTATGTTTGTTGTTGAAACTAAAGGTAAGACCTTAGAAGAGATTGATGATATTTTCTCAAAGCCAACAGCTAGCTTAATTCATTTGAATTTGAAATCTACTAGAGATGACGTTAAAGCATTATTTAAGGGTGACGTCAAGTCTGTTGCTCTTGGAAAGCATATCTACTATTAAAAGTAGCTTTGATTCTTTTATTGTCTCAATTTTTGTGACCTCTTTTTACGATTTTGTGTTTGCTATTCTGGTTTTTAATTAATGACGTATTATTTACTTTAGCTAATCTTGAGACTGTACTGTAGTGTAAGGGTTTTTATATGATTAAGCTATAAAACAGATTTTTAACTTAGTTCTATCGCCTTCTCTCATTTCACCTTGAAAACTAACTTCTAATTTCGAATCCAAACGGGTATTAAGTGCGATTTGCAAGTACTTCAAGTTGGTGTGTGATTGGAACGGCAATTCAATTAGTGACTTCTGCTTTGGAACTGCTCATATTTGATAATTTCATGTATTAATGATGACCGAACATACAAAACAGAATCAGGTATTATTTCATTTAAATCGAGATATTCAATACTAAACATCTTAATTGTTAAACAAAATAATCGCTTGAAATTATCCACATTGTATCACGAAAAATATTTAGAGGGAAATATGTGGTATAGATCTACGCTAAATTTCTGGAGGATATCAGGTAATAATGCAGGAGTAATGACTGTAGTAAGAGGAGTAACATCAATATTTAATGTTTGTAGTTTCCCAGGAAGTCCACTTATGTGCAATTTCTGTTCTAAAAAAGATCCCAATGCTGATATTTTTAACTCTTCTAGATTTATCAGGTGTTCAAAATTGAATTTAGAGATTCTTAATATTGAACGATCATATAATTCAAAAAACAATCTTCTTACAAATATAGGTAAGCTACCCACAAGTTGTTGTAGCCATTCACAGTGGGTTTTTGTGATAAATGTAAGATGCACTAGTCTTAGTATTCTTAACTGATATTCTACTAACAATATCAAAACCAGAATTGAGCATATTTGTCATATTTAAATTGATTGAAAAGCACTCTAGTTTTGGAGGTAACAGTCAAGATCTTTTTGTATCTGATTGAGGTGTAAAAGAAACGTTTAAACTTTTCAACTGTCTCAATTCAGAAAGACCACTAATATTAGTAAAACGATTTAATATTTTTAAGTTTTCCTTATTTTTCAATATTCCAAAGGGGATACAGCTACTATCTTCAAGATTTCTTATTCTTAGCTCATTAATATTTCTGTTATCTAAAAGTTTGATAATTTCGATCTTACTATCAATACTGATTGAATTTAAGGAAGAACATGAGTTCCAAATGTTGACTGTGGATGGATCTCTTATATATGCATTATATGTAGCAATGGAGCCTATATAGTTTTTGATAGGCCTTATGTCTTCCGTATGTAAAAGTTCCCTCCAAAAATATCTTAAGATCAATCAGCTTGTGCCTGGCAGCTGTTTCAATTATAAACTGTTTCAAATAATTAGAGATCCCATCCGGCTGTCGCATTTCAATGATGATTGTTCTCTAAATTTTTGTTTCGAAGACTAGCTTGACTCCTTTAACATATCAATATAATCATTTGAGAAATCCCTATTGACAACCATTAAAAACTCTGGATTGCATAAATTTGATAACACATCTGAATCTTCTTGTGGATAACAACAGCCTATGACGAGTGCTTTCACAATCCCAGGATATGAAGCAAGAAAATCAGGATGATAAGAACGCACCAAATAGAGCCCACTACAGCAATACTGGACAAAACTAATACTGTTTAACATTTGAAAAGAACTATCAAGCACGTTAAAAACCTTCCACTTGCCACGCTAATATTCAAACATCAATTTTTGGAATTTCGTATGAAAAATAAAAACTTCAACAAAATTAATAAAAATGGGAGATTCACAAAAATGGGACGACAGTATGATTAATTATGAACCTCCGTCATTTTTTATAGATACTCTACCATCACCATGTTTATAGTCATACTCTAAAATAAACTCCAAATGGCCTATAACGGATGAGCAGAGATTAGTAAATGAATTAAATTCGAGACAGTAGTTGGAAATGAAGTGGCAAAAGCCAGGCACTGAGATATTTTGTAGCAATGACAAATTGGAAAATTGGATAGAGAAGTTTATTTGAAAATTCTTCAAGAAGATTTAAAACTCGATTTACTGTGTGCATTGTTCTGGATATTCTGCTGGATATGACGTCTATGAACGAAAAGGATGTGTATAATCACAGGAGGGAAGCGACTCTTTATATGGATATCTTTTGTGCAATACTTCAACTAGTGAGTAATTCTGATAAAGGGAAAAGTAAAGTCAGGACAACATAATGAATTAACTAATTTTCAAGTTTTTCTGAGATGGGAACAAAGGAGGGGGCTATCGCCATGAGAGATTGAGTCAATAATTAATATACTAAGAAAGGAGTGACAGCAGAATTCAAATTAAATTTAATTGATGAGTTGTCGACCCTCTTCAATCATCATGACTTGAAAACCAAAACGGCGAGCAGCTCGAGAGTTCTACAAAAATGATGATTTATGATATTTCAAAAGTAACTGTAAAAAAGAATGTATTTTCTTATTAAGATATATAGTTGGTTTATATATTCGATTCCTTTCTTTTAGCTTCTGCTTCCTTTGCTGTCTTTTCAATACTCTTTTGGGTCATCTTAGAAAAGAACAATAAGCAAAAAGGTAATAAAACATTATTCAACACAATCCAAGCAATTAAAATACCAATATATCTACCCAAATGTCTTCTAGTGGTATCGAAAAATAGAATCTTGAACAATTCATAAGTATTTTTAATTGGCATAGCATAAACAAATCTAAATATCTTTGGGCAAGTTTCAATTGGGAAGAAAGTAGCTGCAGCATTTAAAATAATAAAGAAGATGATCCAAAATCCAATCAGGGGAGTCACAGTACAAAAACAAATTAATCCAGCATTTTCGTTTGCACCACCTATGGAGGACAAGCATAAGTAATGAATCATCCAAGCAACTCCAAACCCACCAGACCATGATTTGTTGTAATTAACTTGGAAGGCACGAGTCAACACTGTTAAACCTAAACTTAACGTTAAGAAAGTAATTTGTAAACTAATCATTCTATAACCAATATAAGACAACGGTTTTGCTGTTTTAGCTACTTCCCCATGAAGTTTCATGAACCACATAGCTTGAAACATAGAAATGACAAGAATAAGAATCAAACCAACTTGTAAAGGACCCATTAGCACTGTATCATTCATTGGGATACCATCAGTAATTCTGATACTCGGAAATGAAGTAATCATTTGATTACTGTTTAATTCACTTAATATGTCATCCGAGAGGTTTTGCAATAGGTTTTTGTAAACCTTTGTTCTCATGATTGTTAGATATGATGCTGCAAACTCTTTAATAGCCGGTATCACATACATATTCATTCCATTAGGATCTCTTCCAGTTTCATAATAAGATTTAACTAAGTTAGTAGTATCCATATACTTACCATTTTGAAATGCCGATTCTAGAGATGAAGATGCATCTTGTGCAGAAATATAAATAGAGCCCCAATAATCCTGTTCATGGACTTTATAAATAATTTGTGATTCATTTAAACCTTGATGAATATCCCAACCTGCCAACGAATTAACTGGTGCTGTATGTGCGGTTTGATTGATTGCTTGGGAAAGCATACCGGTTGAGTCATCCTCCAATACAACTAATACCTTTAAATTTTTAAGTCTTTTGAATCTTTGAAACATGGATCCCCAAAATATAGAGAAAACGGATAACACATATATAACTAAGATTAGAATAACAAATAGGTATTGTCTAATAAACAAAGGTTGACGGAATTCTTTTGAAAACAAACTGTAAATATTTGTTGGTGGTTGAGGTTTCATTCCTTTTCTTTTTCTTTCATCTTGAGTAATTTTGTTCTCTAGAGCAGAGCCCATATTAACTGAATATTCAGTGTATTGAGTAATGGTTCTTAATATGGTATTCTGCTGACTCTCGTCCCCATTTTCAACTGATGTGTATCTTTCAATATCACTACTAATTGAATCTAAAGCATTACCACTATCGATTGAATCTAAGGCATCATGGTCAATATTTCTTTCACTGGATTGCATGGTGGCTTCCGCTTGATTTTCTTTGGCAATAGTTTGAACATTCATAGTAAAATGTTTTTTTGCAATGAAAAGTCAGTAATTCCGATCTAAGTTAAGAATGGAACAGATATGAAAAGAATCACTAGCCAGACCTAGTCCTTAAATACATCGATTCAGATCTTTGCCAGTCAAAACAAGGTAGCAGACCATAAATCAGTTCATTGAATCACTCCGAGCCAGAGGTAGGTTTAGCCATATTTCGGGTAGTTACTTAAAGTCCATTCAATTATACGGTGTAGTTTTCACTTTAAATGAGAATTGAACATGCACGTCATTGGTTTTAAGGGTCTCTAAACCTCTGGTATGGCTTTCGGCCAAACCGCGCCTAATCAGGAAATGTCATCACCGAAATGTTAGTAACACGATATTCGATATTTCTAAAGAGTCAGATTTTTAGTAAGTGATATGTAATAGGAATATATAATCATGAGCGAGGCAGAAAACACCTTTATCTTAAATAAATAGAAATAACCAGAAACATTTGGCCTATTAAGCTCCTTTTTTCTTGGACTCTTCTTCCTTTGCTGGCTTTTCAATTGTTCTTTGCGGTAAACCTGAATAGTTTTGGGCATATTTTAATTGGGGAAAAAGTGGCTGAAGCGTTTGTAATAATGAAGAATAACATCCAATAACTAACTAGTGGAGGCTATCTACAGAAGCAGATTGAACACATATTTTAGTTAGCACCACCAACAGCGGCCATACATAGATAGTGAATCATCCAAGAAACTTCAAACCCACCTGACCATGATTTACTGTAATCAACTTGGAAAGCGCTATTTAACACACTCGATTCTAAAGCTAAAAGCAAAAATGTAACCTGTTGGTTAATAATTCTATAAATAATATAAGAGAGTAGTTTCAGTTTCTCAGCGACTTTTATAATAAATCAAACCAACTTGTAAAGGAGCCATTAACACTATATCATTCATTAGGATACCATCAGTAAACTTGATACTCAGAAATGAAGTAATCATTCTATTATTGTTTAATTCACTTAATATGTCATCCGAGAGGTTTTGCAATAGGTTTTTGTAAACCTTTGTTCTCATGATTGTTAGATATGATACTGCAAACTCTTTAATAGCCGGTTCCATATACATATTCATTCCATTCGGATCTCTGTCTGTTTCATAATATGAACTCACTAATCCATTTGTATTGAAAAGTTTGCCATTTGTAAAGGCAGATTCTTGTAAAGCAGATGAATTGTGTTGAGGAATATAAATGGAACCCCAAAAGTCCTGTTCATGAACTTTATGGATTACCTGTTGTTCTGTTAAGTCTTGACTAATTGTTCAACCAGTTAAATGGCTCACTTCTGGATTGTGTGCAGTCTGATTAATTGCTTGGGATAATATACCCGTTGAATCATCTTCTAAAACAACCAAAACTCTCAAGCTGACAAGTCTTTTGGTTCGTTGAAACATAGCACTACAACAACAGTGAGTAAAAGCATAATGCTCTAGTATTCGTTGATAAATAAAGGTTGACGGAATTCTTTTGAAAGTAAGTTGTAATCAGTTGGTGTTGGTGTTGGATTAATCTCTCTTTCCTCTCTTTGATATTTCTCTATCTGACGTTCTGAATCAGAACCATTAGGGCTATCAGCATTAGGTGTTACTCCGAGAAGCTTTGGCTGAGTGGCTGTCTTTTTAAAATCTTTAGTTAGTTCAAGGATGGCCGAGATTCTACCAATCTGCGAAGCTTGCCGGAAGGATCTGCTATTTAAGCAAGATGCTTAGGGCCAACTGCTTCCACCTAAGATCATTGAAGAGCATTTATAAATTCAAATGATCAGTCTCATACATGTTCATGTTTAGTGCAAGTAAGGGATATATTTGAAAAGAAAAGATATAAAAGTATTAAGACGGCTCATTGTAGTGTAATAAAAGCCAAAACAAAAACAAAAAAAACAAAAAATGAATCAGATTGGCAGATTGGACAGAATAGTATGACGTACCCATTTGAGGGAATAAAGAACAAAAGTAAGGCTCCTATCTTAGAATTCTTTCCTTTATTAATTTCTGATAGTACAAAACACCAGATTCATAACTTGGATGCAAACAACCTGCTTCGTAAATACCATTATCCAAATTCCGTTGAGTGTTTTCACACAAGTGTAAATCTTCAATTTGAACTTGTCTTGAAAACTGATAATATTCTTCAAATTCTTCTTTGTCATCACTTTCAAAATAATATTCAAACTCCATACGACATTCATTCTTGCTGATCGGATTACATCTAAATAAACCCAACCCACCACCATAATAGTTAAAAGTGCAACTTGGAAAAAAATATAAAAACAACCCATCACCTTCAACTTTTCTTTTAGCATTGTCTTTTGTATCAGCAGGTGGGCTGATATGTCTACAGAAGTTTTTATGCGGTTCAACTTTATAGCTTTCAAATGGATACATCTTGGCTAACCCGGGGTGAGCAAACTTACAATGTAAACACTCTTGATAACCATCCAAGAAAGTTAACATGTTATAGTTGCACTCATAACTTAATCTTCTTTTTAATTTAATATGTTTGATGTCAAGTCCAGCTAAGTATTGATTTAATTGACCTCCGAAATAATCTTCAAATGATTCTTGTGGTTCCGATTCATGACAAACAAAAATCAAGCCAGATGGAGTAATAATGTGGTTAACTTTTCTTAAATCAGTTAAGCAAGTACCTCTAGCTTTAATATCTTTATAGTTGCCATAGTATAACTTCAATTCAGCAGCTTTAGAAACATCACGAATATCACAAACCCCAAAAAACGGATTACCAATGAAATCGAACTGAACAACTCCATCCTTGTCTGTAACGTTTCCAACTTGATCATCAATAGCAGCAGTGACTTCAGCAAATGAGTTAATTATAGTTAAGAAGTGCCATCCTCTATCAAATAATTTGACCTTTGCTAACTTGATAAAGCTTTCCGAAGTGTACCAAGCTCCTGGTAGTGTTTTCAGTGGTTCTGAGGGGGAAGTTGTTTCGCTCTTTAGCATGTTATATGAGCTGATTATTAAAACATTAAAGCTATTCCATCAACTTTAAAACAAATCATCTCAATTTTCATCCAAAAACAATTTATACTGTATAGTAAGGCTGCTACGAGCGCTGCTAGTGATAAGGATAAGAACTCTCAATGCGGAATGAATTGCGCGTTACACAAAAAGAAAAAGAACATTTGATAAGCGGACAAATTTCCAAAATGACCGCCCTGGAGCCCTACTCACTCATGTTCGTCAATTCAAATCAAGCCAAAATTGCAAATAATAGAAAGTAAACTAGCTAACAGAAGACATAAACATAAATCAACACTTTTTACCAGTAACCCTTTCTTTGATTAACTTTTGGTAGAAAACAACACCGTTTTCAGCTTCTGGGTTCAAAATACCTTTTGGGTAAAGGCCCATATCTAGATTCTTTTGGGCATTTTCACATAACTCGATATCTTCAATAGCAACCTGTCTTGCAAACTTATAATATTCCTTGAAGTCTTCGTCATTACCATCAAAAAAATATTCGAATTCCATTCTGGTTTTGTTACCTGAAACTGGAATTGTTCTGAATAAGCCTAATCCACCTGCATATTTATTTAAAGCACAACCTGGAAAGAAATATAAGAATAAGCCGTCTTCATTAAAACCATCTGCTGGATTACAGTGATGTCTTGAAAAATTGGTATAATTATCAACCTTGTAAAATTCAAATGGATAAACAGCAGCTAAACCAGGATGGGTATATTTACAATGTAAGCATTCTTGATAACCATCCAAGAAAGTAATAAAATTATAATCACACTCGTAAATCAATCTTTTTCTCAAAACAACATTTCTACAATCAACCCCTTTTAAGAAACTTTGTAATTGATCACCACCAAAATATTCCCACATGTCAACCTCATTGGGATCATGAGTAATAAATAGCAAACCACCTTCAGTAACATAATGCCTAACTGGTTTTAATGATCTAAGCTTGGATAATTTTTCCACTTCCGTAGTACAACCTTCAATAACATCTTCATAAAAGCCGTAATATAATTCGACATCCTCCGTTGCATATGGATCATCAACTAAACATAATCCAAAAAATGGATTATCAATAAAATCGAATTGTAAAGCTCCTTGCAAGCCATCATTTTTAACTGGATCTTTGCTAAATGAACCAATTAAAGTTAAGAAATGCCAACCTTGATCATATAATCTAGCTTTGGCTAATGGAACAATTTTATCATTAGTGTACCATGAAACTGGTAATGTAAAAGGTAATTCTTGCTTTGGAAATGAACAGGAAAGTGGAGCAGATGGAAGAGAAACTTGGGGAGAAACTTCCTTAGTAGCAGGGGTAGCTTGAGAACCAAAACCAAATATACTTGAGATTGAAGTAGCTAACATCTATGAGATTGTTCCTGGTGATTGATTTAATCCTGCTCAATCTCTTGATTTTGCTTGTACATACTTGAATCAAACTGGATAAGTCCTGATATTTATACGTTATGAAGAGAAACCTGAGTAGGTGGAATACAACAAACGGGGATTCCATACAATCAAACAAGCTATGATATTTAGCGAGCATGCAGGGCCGGAAAATTGAGTTGAATCATAGTTATCACTAGTTCATCTTAATGAAATTCTCTCAATCCATGATATTCTTATGAATTATTCCGATGAGGGATAGCAAAGTGTTATATTCCGCTCCTTGCTTTTGTGTGAACATGTTTTTGTTCAGAAAGTCATACCAGACTTGGGAACTTGATAGTAAGATAGCATCTCAGCTGTATTTACCCTGTTCGTTGTTCCTAGTATAGTAATAGCAAGTCAGTTGGAAGTGAATCAGCTTTTGATAAGAGACTTTGAGGGGGAAATTTGCGAATTCTAATCCATTTGATATAAAATTGCGCAGCAGTAGTCGACTAGCTCGACTACTCGACGGAAAAGTCCCGCTTGTTCGCTTATTGCGTGAGAAGCTAGAGTAACAAAATAATAAGAAATAAATAATTAAATAATTAAATAAATAAGGAAATAAAAAATTGAAAATAAGAAAATAAGAAAATAAGAAAACAAGAAAATAAGAAAACAAGTAAATTTATAAATGGGATACAAAGACAGGAAAACAAATAACGTGCTTAAGTAAATGGAAATACAGTGTCGTTTCTTTCCCCAAAAAAGGCATGATTAAAACTATCATCTAATTTAAACAATCTTCCACTAACCTTATCATTAAATCTGATTCTTCTCTGAATCCAAATTCTCTTGACATTATCAATAATGAGATTGGCACTTTTAACACCAACAAGCAATAATTTGTGCAGCAAATAATCAACGATTAATTTATCAGTAGCTTTTAAACAGCTGAATCCGGTGATTAACAAACACCATTGAACCATACATATTCTATGATCTATTGGATCATCCGTTAAATAGTCTGATATTTTAAAATTATCTGATCTTAAATTAACTTCTTCAACGATCTTATCTAATGCTTCTAACTTCAATCTGAATGTTGTATTTTCAATATCAAAATTGCTTATACCATCACTACTAATTAAAATATTGGAATTATAATGATCTTCTAATTCTTGTAATTCCTTTTCAGTTAAATTATTTCTCAGTGAGATCATAATTGAACTGTCATTTATTATTTTGGAGACTAATGATGTAACTGTTGGACTATTAATTCTAATACCTAAGAATTTTGGATGAGTTAAAATATATAAATACAGTGTATTCAATCTAAATTGTTGTGAGTAATCATAAAACGAAAACCATTGGCCTGAATTTGGTTTATAAATATAAGCAGATAAAGGCAACTTACATTTATCAACACCATCATAAAATGGATGGAATTTACTCTGAATTGGAATTAAAAATGGATGTGCATTGACAACAATTTGAAAACCTGAAGCTTTATGAATCAGTCCCATAATAATAGTTATATGTTCAGGCAAAACTGATCCATTGCCATCGCTTGTTTCATTAACTTTTTTCTTAGCATACAAAATTTGTTTAACAACTTCAATAACATCATCATTAAATCCCATATAGATTTTGAAAGATGCAATTTGACATTCTAGTTCTCCTGTGTATTCGCCATAGACATTTTCTGAATTTCTATAGCCATCAATAACTAATCCAAAACGACTTAATTGAGGAACAGGACCATGATTTAAAGGAACAGGAATCCATAAATCTAATTCATCTAAATCTAACGAAGAGCCATTTGGGTGTGCCATGCCAGAAGAAATCTCCAAAGAAGAAAATAAGTATTTCGAAAAGTGTAAAGCTAGGCAATCATTATTAGACAGGCTAAATTGGGAATTATTACATTGTTGTAAGAACTGTTTAGCACCTTTTAAATGCATGCTCCATTTTTGATCTTTACTGGATGATAAATCAGCAGCTAAAATTAATGAGGTTAATAAAGCACTCTCAATATCATTTTTATGTTCCAATCCAATATTTAATGATTTTAAACTTTCTAACACAACCTTAAGAGAGTTAAAACAATTTGTTAGATAATGAACTCTATGTTTATCATATGTTTGAATATGGTCATCTAATGTTTTCAAATAATTATGATCTAAACATTTATCTCTTTTTTTAAGCATTTCTTCTTTATCAATTTTTGCCTTTTCACATAAATATCTTGCACCAGATGCTAACATAGCATTTAATAAATAGGGACTTTCTTTAGCCTGTTCCAAAAATGAGGAGATGAAAGGAGATTTTAAAAATGAGGTAGTTAAAGGAAAAATGATACAATGGACATCTTTAATAAACACTTGTAAATATAATGATTCAAAAGAATTAGAAGAAATTTCAAAATTAAAAAATATTTTATTTAACTCAGCTTGACTTAAAGACTTGTTGAGATTTTTAAGATAGTCATATTCTAGTACTGTAGCTCTATCATTATGTGGAAAATATCCACTTGAAGTACGACTAACTATGGGCCTTGATATTTTGTTTGATTGTTGACTAATAGATTGAATTGTGCTCGGAGATGAAGTAGGTGCCATCAAACTATCAGTTTCACGAGCATTATGAATTGAGCTTGGGTCCATGCTAATATCTAAAGTCTGGAAATATTCTGCATTTTGAAAATCTGGTAAATGAAAATCATCTTTTCCGTTTGATGTTGCTGGATAAGAGGGTTTGAAATCATCTATACCTACGATATCACCTAACAATAATTCTTGATTTAGTAATAATTCAGTTAATCCTTGGTTCATATCATTTGGATCAATATTATTTGAGTGATGTGATTGATGGAAGTCCGTTAATGGTGGAGTAGCACCTGATGTTTTGTCGTTGCTGTTGTTGTTGGAGTTTATATGAGCTGAGAAAGAAGACTTGGATGAATTGGGAGAGCGACTTCCACCATTATGTTGTACAACATCAGAATTAATGATACCACCTGATTCTTTACTACCAGCCATTTGTATACCATTTGTTGTGATCCCACTAACAGCGTTGGTGATATCATGTGATTCAGCAACGCCAGATTGAAATTTGAAAACACGATAATAGATGCACTCCATTTTTAATCTGTCACATCTACCACAGATTGGTAACTTTTCGTCGCATTTTATTTTTCTTTTCTTGCAAGCAGCACAACCATTTCTACTATATTTCTGTCTTTTTCTTCTGGTTGTCACAGACTTTTGAGAACTTGTTTCGGTTGAAGGGTTAGCTGTTGTAGCTGTTCCAGTTAGAGTTGCATTGAATACAGGAGGTTTTGTATCTGGTTCAGATGCAGTTTGGTCAGCTGGGCTACTTGGATATGAATTCCGAGTCTCTGATAACCTCTGTTGTACTGTCGGGTTCTGTTCTATATATTTTGGAGGTAGTTCAGGTAAACAGTTTTGAGGGTTGGAGTCTGGATTATCTGGTGACTTCAAACCTCTTTTCTTAGAACGAGTCATTTTATATGATCATCAGTCGATTAATCAATCCAATAGTGTAGACAGAGCTCAAAATTTTAAGAAAGAAGGAGGGACTGTTTCGGTTACCTGCTAGGAAGTTCAGGGGATTTTTGCTATTATGTCTTTTTGAAAGAAGATTGATTTTCGAGCGATCGATAAGACGTGTGCGGCCCTACGTCTGTTTTTTCCCAATTTGGACATGGACATCGCTTCAACGATTGCCAATCTGACATGTTAATGGAAGAAATGAACTTCTCAAGACTATCATAACCATTAATACTTTCACTTCATCAAAAATCTAGAGGTTGCAGGAAAAGCTTTTGTTTGTATTAAATTGTAGAAGCGATTCGAAAATCATTTATTTCATGGAATCTGTGGAGAGGGTTCTAATGGAAGGTGAAGTGTGAGGAATGTGGTGGTTTGAGTGAAAAAAAAAGACACAATCTCAGAGAGACGTGATTTAATTGGGAGTAAAAGTCTTATACTATTATTTTAAGGAAATATATCAGCAAAGTTGTTAAAATTTTACGCAGTCTACAGTACAACACGCAAAAGAAACAAGTGGTAGTAAATAAATAGAAAAATTCAATAAAAAACAAAATAAAACTAAGAGCGAAACTGAACTAAACTAAAGTTTAACCATACCAGTTCTCTACTCAGCAGGAACAATCCAATCCAAGTATCTACGAACTGTGGAAATTTTCTTAGGACCACTAACTGCATCCAAGTGAGCTAAGTACTTCTCATGAACCTGAACTTCCTCTAAGCCAGAAGTAAGATCCGCTTCTAATGGAGAAACATACTTAGTTCTCTTTAGAAGTTTCCAAACAACAACTAAAGCAATATCAACAAACACCATCAGATAAGCGAATAAGAAATCAGTAACAGACCACCAATCAGAACCTAAGAAAACAGTATAACCTTGGGTACCAATCATACAGACCATAATAGTCAAACCATAATACGCAGTATAAGGTTGGTACCAACTCTTAAAAGTAAATGACTCTCTATCGACACCTTGAGCAATAACGGCTTTTCTGAAATGCAAGAAAGTAATTAGAATAACACAGAAATTAATCATTTGAGAAGCAGTGACTAAATTAACAATCCAAGTTAGAACAGTGGCTGCGTTTTTACCCAAACCCAAGAATGCTAAAAATCCCCAACACAAAGATAACAAAACTGCATAGATTGGCACACCATGGAGATTACAGTGACTGAAAAATTTTGGGGCTTTGCCATCTAAAGCCATACCGTACAATGCCCTAGATGAACTAAAGGTATATGAGTTACCAGCAGAAAATGCCGAAGTTAGTAGGACAGCATTGACAATATGTGGAAGAACCTTAATATTCAGATTATTCATAGCAATAGTGTAAGCAGAACTACAAACAGTAAAGGGTTGAAAATAAAGTTAGTATTGAAACATTCAAAAATAATTTGAGACAGAAACGAAAGTGAAAACAAAAACGGAGAAAGATAAAGATTCACATACCTTCCAGCACCGGGCTTTGAAGCACTTAAAGCAGCCGCCAAACCTGGGTCTTTGTATGAACAACATGTCCCCATGAAGAAAGCACCGCCAATAAAGAAAATAGTCAAACGGTAGAAAACAGCTTTGTAGGCAGATGGTAAAGATTTTCTTGGATTTTTGACTTCAGAAGCAGAAAGAGAAATGTACTACATTAACATAGGATGGAGTTAGTAAAACGTTTGAGAACTATTGGGAGAAAGATAACAGAAATAAAGCAAAGAAAAAAAAACATACCTCAGGACCAGCCATCAAGAAGGAATAACTAATACAAGCGGCTAACCAACCCTGGAATCTTCCTAAGTCTCCAGTATTAATATATTCAGCCATAGGAGGCTTCCAATTTCTAAACCCATATACATCATGCTTTGGATTACCACCCACCATAGTGATAAACACAAAGATCATCAATCCAATAGCCAATAAAACCTTTCCCATTCCTAACCAAAACTCAATTTCACCATAGTACTGCACAGCAGACACATTAATCAGAAAATACGCAAACATCATACAAACAAAGATAATAGCAGGAGAATAACTATCATCCCAGAAATGCACCAAGGTGTTGAATAGTGTTAATTCCCAAGGAATCAAAGAGCCCTGTAAGACCCAGAAATTCCAACCAGCCATGAACGAAAAGGATTCATCCACACAACGCTCGGCTAATCTGATAAATGGAGAAGCAATTGGTAAATAACAAACCATTTCCGCACATGACACAGTAACTGCGAAAATTGGAGTACACCAAAAAATAGAAGCTAGGAACAAAGATAAAGGACCACACTTGGCTAAAGTTGAAGAAACATTCACGAAAAGAGCAACACCAATTGTCTATATTAAAGTTTAGTTAGTTAGTATAGCGAAATCTGACGCAAGGGTCCAAAAATAAGGGGAACTGTGGCGCAGCGGCATCCAGGGAAAGAAATCCCAGGTCTACCGCTTCCCATACGCCCATATGTGTATGTCAATAAAAGAGATAGTCCTTAACACTTACACCACCAATGGCAATCAACTGTAATTGACGGCTCGTCAGATTTCTGTGGACATGACCTTGCGACATCAAGGCGTACTCATTATCGACGTCTGAATCGTCTGCACTAGAGGAGTTTTGAACGATGACGTCAACTCCAGTCAATTTCTTTTCATCGTTTGTGACGATGTGGGAAGCACGTGATTGAACGTATTGAACCTCTGCTTTACCTTGAGGTCTAGCAGGAGGAACTGGAATGAAGACGTCAAATAGCTTTTGTGCAACCTTGTTTCTGGGCATATTGTGGGTAGCTATGATTAGTTGTATTTATAATTGAGAGATCTGTGATAAGTAAATTTTTTAAAAAAGAAGTTGGTGGGTTTGCCGGGACAGTGAAAAGTTTGGAAACAAGCTTGTTTTTATATTCTCCGAGATTGAATGTAGCTAAGCGGGGGAGGTGTAATATCAACCGTACGATATAATTGGAAAAGAAGAAAGAAACGAAGTGAGAGAATGAGGCTAGATATGAATCTAGAGAGATAACCAAGATAAAAGAAAAAGATAAGCGCGTGCTGCCTGGTAATTTGTTTAGCTCGATGAGATTACGTGGATGCCGCTCAGTTTAGCCAAAAAGTTGTTTCGACGCCGAGTTAACCACTCCAAGGGGTAGGACTTTGTCATATCTAGTGGTAGACTCGTAGCAACGGGAGATAGATACACTGCCTTCTGGCTTTACAACGACCACTGCTTAGCTGAAGTCAGGACTCAAAACTCAGAAGTTTCCAAAATCAAATTCAAGATTCCAGTTATATAGATACGTGAATCATAATGATCGGCTTTCTAGCTACGGATTCGTTACAATTTCTTATTTCCTCGGGAATAATTGGTTCAGGGTTCTTCCTCTACTCCAAGATGCATCAGTACTTCATCTTATCCAGCTGTCAACGTCAACACTAACTAGCCTTGAAGTCTTCAATGTCAGCCACATTCAACTAATCCATTCTATATTTGAAAAATACATTATTGGGTTTTTTTCTTGAATTTCAACATCTATTCGGCAAGCATTCAATAAGTCAACGTCATATATAAGCCTTATTTTTGATCATCCATCTGCAACTTTAAAAATCGTATCTTATCAGCCCAACTTATCATATTCACGGGAAGAGCAGTCAATTTATCCATCGAGTTCAGTTTATTTAACAAAGGTCCCAGTTTGCGTCGTGTTCTCTTTCGACTAAATCGACGGAATATTCCACACTGGAAAACTGGTTCTTTTAACAGCTCTTCAACCTAGAGGCCCATCTTTCGATTCGGGATATTTGACTATCTATATAATCTACTTGATCTGTAAACATATCTCTAACTAGACATTTTAAGTAAAACACGACCGCTTATCAATCCAGATCTGCATCTAATACCGTTATCATTAGCATCCCACCTACAGAATCACAAACAATCGGAAAATTTCGTACAAACAGATAATACAGTACACTCTATAGTTTACCCATATGTATGGCTGCAGGAACATTTGCCTGTTAAAGTTAAATTATATCCATCCTTTCCCCTTATCTTTTGAACTTGCTTTTCCACAGTACACTTGCGCAAACACAACATGAGTCGGTCACTGATAAGAGGAATATCCCGCGCTGTATCGGTATCCCAGCTACAATTCTTAATGTAATTCATTAATTTGTTGACTCTTAACTATGTAAATCTATTCTAACTGATATATCTATATAAATCCACAACTGTGACATCTGTATATTTATGGTCCACAGTTGGGTAAATGAATTGTGATTGGTCAGTCACACCTAACCTGATATGCTGGCCACTTCAACTATCAAAGAACCAATTTCAACTAATTCTTCCGGATCTGTTGATTCTCCAATCCCTCAAACTCTACCTTCATTATGGTACTCGTCCGATAGATTCATTCAATTAGCCAATGAGAAAATTTACAATAAGGGATGGCATTTCATTACTATTTTAAATTCTTTCGTTCCAACGGAAAAGAATAGAGAAGAATTAAGTACTTGTGATGGTGGGGCTGTTCAAATGAACTTCGTTGCTAATCCATTTTTTGGCCTTGTTGATTTAAAAGGCATTGAGGGTGTTAAGAAAATTAGACTATACTATGGTATTTATGATGACATTGTTGAAGGTTGTTCTAACAATGATGAGAGAAACGCCAAATTTGCAGAATTACCTAGAGTTAATCATTTCATTACTGATTCAGGTTTAGTATTTGTTTGTCACGAAGATAATCCAGCTAATACCTGTTTTGAATATTACGGTAACCAGCTACAAGAATTCACTAACATGGTTGATTTAAAGTCTTTAACTTTAAAGCGTCGTTTAACTTATGAATGTGATTACAATTTCTTGACTTTCCTAGATGGTTATCAAGAATGCTTACATTGTAAGACCACTCACCCTGGTTTTTCTAAATTATATCCATTTGAGACTTATAAAGTAGAGGAGTTCACTAACTTCTGCAGGCACCTCTGCACTCCAGGTGAAGGTCAAGCGGGTGAAGGTGCTGGACTTTTCTTATATTTTTTTCCAAGTTGTACTTTCAACTACTATGGAGGTGGCCTTGGTTTATTTAGATGCAACCCAATTAAAGGTAACAGAACTAGGATGGAATTTGAATTCTATTTTGATGCTGATGGAACCGATGAAGATTTTGAAAAATACTTTAAATTTGCTAGACAAGTTCAAATGGAAGATATTTGGTTATGTGAAGCTACTCAAAAAAATTTAGATATGGGTATTTACAAAAAGGGTATATTGAACCCAATAGCTGAAAATGGTGTTGTCTTTTACCAAAATTTGATCAAAGAACGAATCTTAGCTGATTAATTCTTGTTGTTAGTTCTTTTATTTTTTTTACTTCTTTTTTATTTTATTTCTTTTTTTCACTTGGTTTTACTTCACCTACAAGACATTCTTATTATTTATTGTTTCGTATAATTTTAGTTATCATATCACATTATATTGTTCTCCCTGTATACCAGTTTCTCCTTTATACAAATCCTGAATAAACGAATAATTATATTTTCAACTCAGGTGGTATGGCATGGCTTGGCACATTAGAAAGCGTATGAACACTGTTCAGAGTACAAAATACTGTAAAGCAAATATAAAGAAAATGAATAAATAGAAGTAATATATATATTCAAACTAAAAATTAACGAGTTTGTGCTGATGTGTCAACTTGCTGATTCAATTAGTTTTTGTACCCAAATTTTTCTCATAGTAAGATTGAAATTGTTTGTATTGTATTTTTCTTCACGTTTATATGTAGATGTTTTGTTCAATCTTGGCATTGAAATTATTGACATTGAAATTGTCTTTGATCTGGGCGTGTGGTGACTTCCTGTATACCCAGAGCCGTGGTCAATTTCTTTCACTCTATGTCCGCTAGCTGGCTTCTACTGCTTCATGATTAATTACTTAATTTACACCTTATATATCTTGTATCCTTATTAACTAAGCTCTGCCCTACTGTAACGCTGCTCGTTTGTGTTAGAGTGATCTAGCAAATTCATGGGATACCGGCCACTTTCACCATCAAATACAGTTATTAAAATAATTATTGTTTTTCCTAGTTGAAATGAAATGAACAAATAAAAAAAAACAATGAAAAAAAACTCAATACAAGAACAATGGAGAGTAAAATAAAATTGGGGACAAAGAAAACTCACTGCAAAAAAATTGAGGACAACAGAAAAGGACTGAATAAGCTTGAATAAAAATGCATGATTTGAAAAAGAATGAGAATTAATATTAAAATAAATAAATGAAGTGGGTCTTAGTTAATTCAATACTATGCCTTCAATAATAACAATAATAACAATAATAACAATGAGCAGAGTACTTGAAACACTTACGTTTCGTTAATCGTTTACCTAATACCAGTCTGCGCACGACCTACTCCTGGCAGAGATGCAAAATTAATGCAATTCCATTGAGAACAACGCAACAAACAGTTTTGTCCAACGGCAGCAGAGAAATACTTATTATTTCTGTTGCCTCCGTATACTTCTGCCCCCAAAGATAGACGTCATGCGGATCATGAAAAACATTTGTCACTCAAGTTTATCACGAGCTTTTCAAAGTTAGTGAAATGAAGCTTTTGAAAGCACTCAGAAATAAATGCTCAAAGTTTTAACTAGGATGAAGTGATTGTTTAAGTTTTGCAAAATTTTCTATTAGCTTGGTTTCAACTTAACTATTTTCATTTCAAGTTTTGAGACCTCCTGGATTCAAGTAGTATTGGTAGGATATTGTGTCTGGACAACTGGATCCATCTTGTCGAGTCAAAACATCCTGTTGGTGCTCTCTCTAAAAATAGCTGCAGAGACGAATACCTTGGTTTGAATATCGTTTTTTTTTTGATGGCTTTTTCTGGAGTACAATAATGCTAATCAAAACATGACGTATGGAAAAAAAAAAAAATTCCAAATTAAACACATCTTCAGCTACCACCAAGTTCAGGAAATTGATCCAACATTAGATGGTGCTACTTGTACTACTGAACAAGTGTATCTCCTATCTAAACTTGAAGTTCTGTTTTTGGTATTAAAGCTACAAGTCAAAATTATGGCCAATGAAAGATGAAGTCCCTACATAACACGAAAGCTAAATTGCTGTAGTTGTCAACTAACGTGAAATGAAATAAGAGCATATAAAGGTATCAATAGTTAGATAAAAGAAACTCGAATCTGGTTTATAACACAGATACCGATATACTAAGAAAGACAACTAACTACAATTGCTACCAAATGAAAATACTTGCTTGTAATTTGTTTGCTGTCCGTTTTAAAATATTCTGAAATGAGGGTTACGTAAGAAATGGTGTGATAATTTATTTATTACCTACTTTCAATTACAAATTGATGATGAGTATTTAGGAATTTTGAAGCTGTTTTTTATTTCGAAATACGAAAACGGAAACAAAAAAAGTTGCATGTGAAACAGAAATCATGAGAGATGTAAAGTAACATGTGCAAATTATTATGTATACTTGAAATTGAATACCTGAGTGAAGAATGACTCTCTACAAATTCTTCAGTAGGATTTTACTGCAACAACTTGAACCATTCGTTGGTGAACCAATGAAAATTCAACTATACTTACCTATGTATTTTCGGAAGATCTTGCGAAGGAAATGAAAGACTTTAGAGTATATAATAAATAGTCCAGGAAAAAAAAATTAATACCCTACGTGTTCGGCATATTACCTTTAAAAAGGGCATAAATCCAATACTTTAGAAACGGCATATGCATGCATATGAACAGTTGAAGTCATCGAGTTCACGTAATACAAAATCTTCGCTGCTGTTAGTCCTTAAGGCTTGTCTCTCTCAGCCTTATTCGCATGATTGTAAAATAAAAAAGTAAATCATAAGAGATTTAGCTTATATTATATGCAATCCAGATGCAATTCGGGAATACCTAAATCTTGGTTCTTTCCCCGATCGGAGTAGAAGGATGCCACATGATGACTTTGTAAATTGTACATATGTACTAGCATGCATGAATCATATGTGAAGAGCATCATCCTAACGATCAATCGAACGATCCGTTCTTCTACATACAATAAATTCAAGTGTATTTATTCTATATATATTATTGACTGAAAAAATATATATATGGGAGTACAAGTTTATTGGAAGACAAGAAACCTCCTGAGGAATCAATCTCTCTTGCCCTTAACCGACCCGACCTACATCTGACATATAAAAAATTAAGGTATATAGATGAGATCTCAAATATATCTATTAATTAACCATTCAAAGTGGGATTTATCGCTTAAATTGTAATATTCATATATTATATATTATATATATTATATATTATATATATTTAAACTCTAATTTAGCGATTATAGATATATGTACCGAAGATGATGCCCGTTCAATGATTGCTTTGAAGATAAAGCCTATGTATCGAACTTTTCAAACGCCATCATAAAAATTACAGCTTAGAATTAATTTGAGATTTCAGAGAGCACATTTATAGAAAAAGTTGCGTTATAATTACCGATCGTTAATTCGCCTAAAATGCGCGGCGGAATGCGTCAAAGCCTTTCTTGTGGAGTCATTAAAATTTCTAAACTCAGAACTAGCTAGTGATTATAGAACTGATGGGGAAAAAAATTTGGGGAGGGGGATATCCTCTTGAATTTTCCTGATAACATACTTTTTCTCACACAAAAAAAAAAGGAGGAGAGGGTGGGGCAGAGATGATGTGTATCACCTCTTTATACATCAACCCCAGGATTCAGCCACCAACAGAGCTTTCTTATATCTTCCGATACAAGCCCACGTGTCAAAATCTGACTCCTTTTTAAAGCATGTCCCTTAACTGGATGTATAGGGATCTGTTCTGTACCATCTTTAGCTACAATTGGATGTGGTGTATGACATATCCTTCGTCGAACCAACTATCAATCAATTTGCTCTGCCAATAAAACAATACTATCGTGAAGGGAGCCCACATCAAGGAAGATTTGACAAAAGCATAAGAGATGCCGTTTTGATGTGAGAAACTGGAGTAGCATGGGTGATAACTAAAACTAATCTCTAATTTTGAAGGCCATGTAAATGCACAGAGAGTAAGTGTATCGATTATGCCATATAATGTAATTTAGTCTATCAAAAAAAGTTGAATTTCAGCTATCTATCACAATATTTTGATTATCAAAGCATATGCGGTACTTTAGCGAGCAGTAAGGAGGCAATCAATCTGTCTATATAAAGTTTTGAAATTTATTTTATAATAATCATTTAATTGATCGCGCGAAGCCTTTTACATAATGCTCAAAGGTGCGGCTATTATGAAATTTCTTACAGCGAAGATTCTGCATATATATTTATGGGTCAAACGTTTAACTTCCCAAACTATATAAAAATGGATACGCGAAATATCACAATCTTGATCGATAGCACCAAAACTTCCCTAGTGTACGTAGAAGGAATTAAGTTATTTTCTCGAACGTGGATATCGATGGAGATCGCTTGACTCCTGTGAGTTTGTTCATGTAGAAAGGCTTTAAATCAATTCATGTGATATGTGATAGTTAGGTAAAAACAAACGCGTAGGTGTCACTACAAGACGTATTCAGAATCAATCCAAGAACTAGCAGCTATATATATAAAAGTTATACTCTTCTCGATCTCAAATTCGATCATTTCGGCTACATACGAAATATCTGAAACAGATCGGCGTCTTACAAGAGGCACTATATATTATTGGGTAGCGCGATCGTGGGATAAAATAATATAGTTGACATTTTAAAATTACAGGAAAAATTAGTGCTTTGTGCGTTTTCGACGCCTGGCCATAAATAACTAATTGGGAAATGGGGGCGTACGTACGTGGTGCGTACATATAGATGTGGTTGGGCAATCTATTGAGGTATATCAATACAACTGATAACGATCAAGATTATATAGGTGTACTAGTAGGTGTGTATTCAAATGAGAGGATACATACATATTGTTAACAGGCGGGAACACCGTGGTGAGGATAGTACGGACTTAAAATATTTAAAATATATTATTTAATTGGCCAATAATTTGCTTCTCCAGCCGCACCAGCGAATATATCACGGAAGTCGTCCGTTCGTTGAAAAGAAGAAAGAAAGTCTTGTTCAGGGGGAGGGAGTGATATTAACTATAAGGCAATTTATACAGCTACCACCTCGGCTTGTTCCGCAACCTGGTGCCGCAACCTGGTGCCGCAAGCTGTACTAATTACTGAGGCCCTACCTTCGTGAAGGTCATGTAAGGGAAGGTGTAGCCTTGGTAGATTTCGATTTCCAAGAGGGTATATATGGCTGCTGCTCCCGTTCACTTAAAATGAAGGTGGGATTCAGTGGCATAGTTTTGTTCCAAGAGCATGAGTTTTTTAAGCGTAAGATAGTGGTAAGTCTGATAGATAATTATAACCTAATTTATGGACTCAATGCAGGTGTGGCATATGTTTAGTATGATTGCTTCCGTTCTGTATTCAAGCCCACTGGAGGGGTGCTCGCCTCAGGTTATGAACTATTGAATCATTTTGATAGATCATGCTGATATATTAGTTATCACTTAGTTTATATCGTTGAAAGTAGCTTAATATGTCAATATCATCATTTTGAATTTGGGAACTTGTTTGGTTGTTTCGAGGGAAGTTGGGTGAGTGATGACGACTTCCTTTGTTGTTGCTCCAAGGGCTCACATAAACAGGGTTCAACATTAATGGGCAGCTGCATCTTGCATAGTCTGGATTCAGTGGTGGACTAATGCATCAGGGAGCTGGTGTCTATATTGTACAAAGGCAGTAAACTCAGGAAGCTGACGAAAGACTAAAAATTAATTGTGTTGCAGAAATGCGTCTCAATTACTCAAATACTGAAACACACACAGATTACTTTTCCCTCTAGCTGAACTGGTCTATTTTTTATTCCTTCTACTTCTCTTACCGTGCCTACTTTGCTTCCGTCTGTAAGCCTTTGAAGTGTTTTCAAAAGATCAAAGTATCTTGCTTACAAAAAATACCAGTTTCCTATTTCAAACACAAACACAAACACAAACATAACAGCCAACAAACAGCGCATCAAAGTTAAAGTACTCTTGATGTACTCACCTAACGAACAAGGAGAAAGATCCAATATTAGCTTAATTACATACTCCAGAATTGAATGAACTGGTAAGATTCCTTCTTTATACGTGATCAACCTTCACATGAAACTTTCAGTTCCGTTTGCCTCCTTTCTTTTGAGATGGATCAGTATTTTATTCATGGGCATTATTTATTCATGGACAATACTATATCTGATTTTAAATACCCATCATAGATTCAGTTTGATATTGCATACTGGACACTGAACACATGACTTTGGCTATATAAGTTTAGGTGGAACGTGGTTATCTCCAAAATTAAGTTTCGAGTTAAAATAAGGAACGGGCATTTCAAATTTAACCTCCAAACATTTCAGCTGTCAGCAACAGTCTTAATGGTATCTTTGGATACCGGAATACCTTGAATTATGTTCTATATTATAACATATGGGATCTAGAAAAATTAGCTCATTTGAATTTGTTCATGGGCAATCTCTTGGAACACCATCAGCAGCAACTGTTATACTTTCAGAATTAAGCTTATTACTGAATGCTGGCAACATTATCTACTCAATTTACCACATTCATCAAGAGCATACACTTAAAGTCATCCATCCAATTAGAATTTGGCAAGTCCATTCTCACGTTTAAGGCTAGACGCTTATATGCGAGAAAAAAAACTCTCAAAACAGCAACAAAGCAAAGATCCCTCCCTCGATGAGTTTGGGTTTTCTTCATGAATAACAAAGGTCCAGTACATATCTCAGATGTTATACACACAAATCACATTAAGTTTCCTGGATTTCATTATTTTAATTAGACACAGCTGGATTCTAAAACCGTATCTTTTCAATCTTTGATGAAGATGCGACTGTGCAGATAATGAATGGAAGGTAAGAAGCCAAATTGAAGCTGCAAAATACATTCGCAAGCTAAATTCCGGGGTACCAATACATTAGGTCCTTCAAAGCTAGATGCAATAGCTAATTATTCAAGAATGCATGAAGGTGTTTGTGTTGTTTCGAAAGATTATCTCAATGGTTGCTCTGTTCTATCATTTGGTGCTTATTTTAATTGAATTTAATAATCAATAAATTAGTTTCCTTTAAGAGTGTTAGGTTTTAGCAACCTTATAGTGTCATTAATTAAGTAGCTTTAAAGTTGTTAAGAACATTTATTCTGTTCCAGCATCGTGACTGGCACTTCCTTTGGTATGCAATTTCGTCTATGAGGGAAAGCAAAGCGGACACATTCATTACACACTACTCAAAACAATTATCAGAACTGCTGAAAACTTAAACAAGAAAAAGGGAGGGGAAAACAACAGAACTTTTTCATGTCAGATTAAATTTATCAATATTGAATAATTCAGATTGCATTATGCAAGGTGTGTAGATGAAAAGAATATAGTTTGAATCATATATGAAATTGAAGATTAGCCATTAGTATTCTGACTAAGATTAAGGTTTTTTAGAGGCTTTTCTGACATGAGTTGAGGTTTACTCATAGAATTTTATTTGAATTAATAACATTGTAGTATAAGGTGGCTTATTCTGTTGCTTACTTATAGGTTTGGAAGGCGACCACTCCCAAAGGAATAGGATATTAGGGAAATATATAGTTTAGGCTTTATAGATTTAAAGTGAGCAAATAGGAAATGAAAGTAAAAAATAAAAAATAAAAAATAATAAGAAATAAAAAAATAAGTTAAGTAGCCAGTATCAAAGCAAAGCACTATGTGTAATATAGAAAGTTTTAGGTATAAAATAGAATAATAAAGTTAAACATTAATTTACAAACCATTCCAAATAGAAGAGCAAAAATAAATTAAATCTTGGAAAGCAAAGAGTACATCTGGTGAAGGGAGGACTTCATATGTAAAAGAAGTATAAGAGTATGGAGTAACTGAAGAAAAGGAGATAAAACGGAAAAAAGACAATAAAATACTAGAAGTAGAAAACACATATATAATTATCAAAGCAAGAGCAATTTAAAATAAAAATAAAATAAGGGAAAAAAACAATTTAAAAAAGGGTAATGATTTTGTGGAAATAAGATACAGAAAATGAAGAAACAATAGCAGAAACACCAACAACAAAACTAGAAACAACTTAAAAAGAGGGTAACCACCATGAAAAGACACCAAGGTTGAATAAATGAAATAAAAACACAAATAAAAGAAAAATCAGATTCAAACTTGATATAGAGGAAAACTTAATAAATAATTCAACAAAATAAAATAGGAGGGGGAAGGGGGATGTGAGGGTTAAAAAAACATGAGCAATGAATATGGAAACTTTTAAAAGACTTCAGTTGAGCTAATTAATACCAAATGAGGGGAAAACTTAAAGACAGAGCGGCAATCGCACTAATTATACAAACAATTTAAAAATATAACACAATTAACAAAAAAAGAGGATGAGATAAAATGAATGAAAATTAAAACCAAAACTAATAATTATGTAGTTGGTTATGATAAAGAAGATGATACTTTTAAAAATATGGACACAATCAAGTAAAATTGTGAGCAAACTGGAATGAAGTATAAGATGAGAATATACTAATAATTTGATCAACAGTGACAAGTCTGAAAAATTTCAACTCATATGTTTTTTAATGCCAAAGAAAGCCAAAAGAACAACTAAAAATAAGACAATTATGAAACAGTTAAATAAAACCTTTTAGGGTGAGAGAAAAGCAACCGAGAAAAACTATGGGTTTGGTCTACCATCAGGAACTCCAGGTAAAGTAGAGGTACCACTGGCTGCTTGAACAGGAGGGTATGGTAGACCAGAAGCATCCAATCTAGGCAAAGGCTCAATCAATTCTCTGATATTTGGTTCGAACAAAGGATACAGGGCATAATAAATACCTTCACGTTGGGCGATAGTCGAAGCTCTTTCTAGTGGAATCCAAACTCCTTTGAATTTCATTGGACCTGTCTTAATAACATGTCTCTCCTTCTCTGATTTCAAGATTCGATCTCTACGGCCTCTTGTTAACTTAGCCACTTTGAGTAATTTGGTACCATTAATCAGGCTATTGTCTGCTCTTCTTAAAACTGGTACGCCGCGAGCTTCAACTCCATAACACATCGTGTTTTGATAACCCCATTTTAATGTAACGATTTTAGGAGTGAAATTAGGCTGCATTATTGGTGCTCTTATCATAGTTCCTGGGTAAGGTGCTGGAATGGGATAGGGGGGGTATATCTGTTGTTGTTGTGAAATAGGAGGCACTTGTTGCATGTACACATCTGTTTGACCAGGCAGTGCACGATAGTCAGTAGCTTGAATTGGAACACCTCCATACGGATTATAAGCATAAGCTGTAGGAACCGCTGCAGCGTTCGATGAACCCATGACTTGCTGTTGCGGTTGTTGATTGGGATCATATCCTCGAACTTGTTGTTGTGAGGTTTGGTACTGGGGTTGTTGCTGTTGATAAGAAGGGTCTGGTAAGTAGGTCCCATATTGCCCTTGGACTGGCTGTCTAGATATATAAGATTGTGTTTGCTGTTGCTGAGAAGTTCCAGTTACGGCCACTTGGGGGGGAGTGAAACCCACATGATTGGAAGTTGTTGTTTGTAATTGATTACTGGGAATTGGAGGATATTGATATGCTTGTTGAGAATTGGGTTGAGCTGGATAAGGCTGCTGTTGAGGAGAATGAGAAGTAGCAGATCCCGCTGATGTGGGATAATCAGGGCCATTAGAGAAAGGTCTACCCGTCATGCTAGAAGGAGCCTGTTGTTGTAGTTGTAACTGCTGCTGGGTTAAGCCAGGGTTAACCTGATTAGGGGATCGGACTTGAGAAGCAGGCAAGGGTTGTCGATGAAATAATTGTTGTTGTTGTTGTTGTTGCTGTTGTTGTTGTTGTTGTTGCTGTTGTTGTTGAGGATAGCTGTAGCCGGACCTGTAATGGGTCTGGTCAGGATTGTAGGACATGTAATTTTAGCAGATGAGGTCCTGTAAAGCTAAGCTCTAAGTAAACTAAGTATATGAAACAGCAGCACAAAGGATGTTGATGAGGTCTGTATCTTTCCTTTGTTCACTGAGAAGGTTGAGAAGTTGCCGTGACTCGTGATGGGTACGGTGACAAGCCAGAGAAGAAGTATCTTTAGGACTGAAAGCACAAGCACAACTCTATCTGGAGACCTCCGTCTTGCAATTGAAGGATATAATACTCTCTATATATATTCCTATTAATTGAATAATTGTTCCATTGCTGGCGCTGGCTCCATATTCGAATTTTTAAATTTTAATTCGATCAATTAATTTCTTCTGCGGCCGTATTCTGTGTCGAGCGGTGCGCACCATGGCGCGTGCACTCTGCACGCAACTTGCACCTCCGTATGCCACTTCTCGCCCGCGTCAAGATCGTATAATATTATCCTGGCCAAATCTGCATGAAATCGTTTAGGGTTTGTCCTTCTGATACCTAATTCCAATTTCTAACTTTACGTCGAATCATATGTAAATTTCTGTCACAATTGACAGTTAATATGCATAACTCTGTCCATCGAATGATTTTCAAATATGACAATTTAGATCATATGTGTTCGATGGAAGTCTGATTCCATGCAATTAAAAGTTCCCAATCCCCATGAAAACTCGTTTGTACTTACGTTCAGAGTTCGCATTATGCAATAATTATTAAGCCCGCGCAATTCACTGTCAGTTGTAGTATAATTATATCTTGATCGCGATATAGTATTGATTGTACAACGTAGGATATGGATATATTTCTCAAACTGGTAAAATGGGTCAAAGTGTGCTCTCAATAAGTTGGGCTGACAATGCAAGTGCATGTGATTAAAGCTATGTGTAGTGTCACGTGATCTTATTCAAAATCCCTCAGTAAGTTGAGGCTCGCCCAGTGAAATTACAGCGCCACCTCCCGGCAACGCATTTGGTAGAACTTTCCTAGTGCATATATGATCGCGATCTCTCGTGGGATTTGAAATGTATTCCATGGAGTTTGCATATGGAAAATCTATGCGCGTAGCAATGTGCTGCTTCCACCGCCTGATTTGTTTAATAAAATTAGCCCGGCAGACCGGCCGCTTTTGACTTGCATATTTCAACACGATAATTTAAATTAAAGCCTCTATAATATTTGTTATCACTTAACTGTTAACTAAATTATAGCAAGATTGATTGATTATGTTGCCAAAGAATATCTTTATGCCTAAATATTCTAAATAAGTATCGTAGTTACAAATGAGATATTGATTCTTGACCCCACGTTTTGCTAGTTTTGATATTTAAGAAATTTCGATATATGTATGCAGCTGAGATACAGCCGTGCGTCTGTGAATCTCACCTAAATATCACAAGACTTCGAAATTATTTAAATAGCATGAAATTTCGCTATTTTATATATTAATTATATATATATATATATATATATGGATTATTTTAATATATCGCTAACTTTTATATCCATATTGTTCTAAATTAATTCCATACATGACAATTTATATACACATTTATATAGTGCAAAATAAAAGAGCAGGTCAAGTCAAATTTTCTTGAATTTCCATGTCATTGAATCATTTCATTAAAAGTTGAGAGTCATTCCATGTACAGCTGTAACCATAAATTGGGAACTAAAAAGCAGCAGGAATTCTTCACTCTGTATAATGTGGAAATCTATTCAAAGATTTAATTGCCACTTTGTTGTTTAAAAGGAATATCAACAAGAAAATGAATTACATCCCTTGGAACACAATTTACTAATGAAAACATTTCTTAACTGAGATATAGATATATGACAAAAAACATAACTTTCCTTTTTCGAAATCAATCAGTTGTAATCAGATAAACTAACTTTGCTAGGTCACTCCTGACAGTAATTTGTATACAATCGATGGAGTCCCAAATCTTCTATTGGAGACCATCTTTCAAATCAAAATCTGACAGATTAATCTCCGAGAGCTTATAAAACATTTACAAATTTAATTGAAAGTTCCCATGCATTTACGGCTACTTTCACAGCTCCCTTTGTTTAGATCTAAAAAAACCAACTTTGACACGGACGATTTCTGTACTTTTCCAACGTATTTTATAGTTATATTGATTGAACCACAATCTTCAGTAGGTGGGGTAAATATGATTTATTAAATACATATTTTACAAAAATGGGTAAATACTAAATATTCTGAATAGAAATTTTAAATGATTAAGTAGTACCATTTAAATCAAATATTTAGCAATATTGTTGAATATTTTTAATTCTGATCTCTATATAACCATCTAAGCAGGTATAGCTTATGTGCTTAAATTATATAGCCATATGATTACCTTTTAATGACATGAAATCAATTGTAGATTTAAGAATCATATACTCAGGATCTGATATACATACAGAATTAATCTAAGCTTAAATCTTGGAATTACACATATACTTCTATAAGTGCTGCAACTCACGCGGTGAAAAGGTGTTACGGCTTGGAAATCGGTAAAAACTTGGATATCTGTCGCGATAAAACTGAATTCTATCGATCTGTACTCTCCGGTGAGCGATCATCGAACATTTCACATTTCCATATCTCTTTAAATCGAGTTAACAACCTAGTTCAACCACTGCCCAAAACGTATGGATACGCGTAACAAGTTTTAACAAAATAAATAAATTAACTGGCTGTTATCAGATCTTAACAATAGTCTATTCCCCTCAACCATTTACTTTTAAGTATACACATATCTGTATACATTAATAGAAGTTTGGAATTTAATATTTTTTTGTAATTAAACTTAGAGCTATGCTAGAAGTCGCTGTTTAATTAATATTGGAAACGTTAAATTATTGGATAACATATGAATTCTGAGGAATTAGAAGCTTAAAGAAGTTGTTCATTACCTTCCGATCATGAAAAAGTTGACTGTGTGCATATAAATGAGAATTCCTGAATTCCTGAATTTCAGCAAAAAACTGTTAAACTGGATTAAATTTTTTGATTATATATTGATATTAAAGTAAAATAATGATTTAATCCAAAGAATGAGAGTACAAGTAAAATTGCAAGGTATGAGGGGTTAGAAAATATTATAAATATTCCTATCTAACTACAATTACAACTGCACCGCAATTACTTTAAGGTTATAGAGAATTTAGGGACGCACTCAAGATTTCAATATAGCCTTGACTAAACCTAATCAATTAGTACATAATATGTTAATCAAGTACTCAAATTTATTTCTGGAATTAAACCTGAGGTACATTGACTGTTGAAACCCTCAGGGGTTTAGAAGAAAAACCTACTTTTGATTATTACCTTTAAGATACCACATTTTAATCTACTTAGCAATTGTCTACAAATTGATTTTAATGGTCATCGTACATAAATAAAAACGATTTAGTGCTTCCCTAAAGATCCGATGTGCATGGAAAACTTTAGGGGTGTAAAGATGAAGAATAGGTGCATGTATATACGCCATAGGTTTCTAAGCTTGATGTAAAATTAATTGTAGGACAAGTTTATTCCATTTCCTGGTCTTTTTCCTTTATTATATCAATTCGAAATTAATCTATTCCTACATGTGTCCAATGTAATTGACTCTTGACATTTTTGTGAAAAAAGCGCTGTATAGGTTAGATGAAGAACCCGGAGAATACCAATATTGGATGAAGAAGTAAAGGTAACCAAGTAACGAAGTCTACCGCATACATTCTGGAAACTAAAGTATAAAAGTTAAAATTTTGAGCGTATTATTTTGTTATAATTAAAGTTCAAAAAATTTACACTTTAACTTACACCATATATATCTTACCGAAATAGCATCTATTTAGCCAAAAGAATCACTCAAATTACTAGACATCTACACCAAAATTCTTTCCTTTATTGTTTATTTCGTTGCATGCAAGATTTGAAGGTATATCTACCACCAGTTTTTTCAACTTTATTGTGACAATCAAGAATATTAAACGAAAACTGCTTTAATGTAGATCAATACGCACAGCTGCCTGCCTCAGAAACACATCTACAGATCTGAAAGTCAAACGAAAATCTCTGATGGAGAACATGTGGCTGGATGCTTCTGTTACCTCGATATATATTTGTAAGTACAGCCCAAACTAAGAGTCGATGGTTATCCTTAATTTTATTAATAGCACTATATATATTTCTGCCGAAACGAACAGTATTGATTATATTCTAATTTAATTTTGATTCTTTTTCCAATTCATCAGCATAAGATCTTCTGTTATATAAAAATCTTAAGGAACCAGACTTAACTATTTCAGTGTCTCTATGTTTGAAAAATTGATCTTGACTGATCATATCAAGTTCGGGCTTATTTTTGGCCATTCTTTTGGACGAGTCTTGCTCCATTTCTATATGCTCGATATTCAAATTAATAAAAGTTTCATTCATATTCTCAGAGGGAATTCCCAACTCATTAATACAAGCCCTAATAAAAGTCCAATCATAGTTATGTAAGTAAAACTCAAGAAGTTCACTAACACCTAAATCAATATTATCATAATTCACTTTGATTCCCAATTTCCGAAAGTCAACCTTTACTTTATCTTTCTTTAATTCATTCCAAATTCTTAAACCTAGCTCAATTGCAACCATACCATTGAAATGTGCAGGTAACTGAAGGCTTAATTCAGTAAAGTAAAGGTCATTTGTAATTGACCATATTATAAAGCAAGTGTCTTTATCAAATTCAAAAAACTTGGAAAATTTTATAACAAAACTTTCAATTGAGTAACTTCTAAAGTCAAACGATCCAAACTCCATCATTTGTTTTTCTAAGCGCATAACACGACGACGTGTTTCATCTATATTGTACTCAGTTATATTTCGTATTTTTTGAGCTTCCATAATGACAATGTTTATTTTCTTAATAAAGTCATTAACTTTCAATGATATAAATATGCTAGTGATGGCAACCTCATAATTCAATTTCAAACATTTTTTGAAATCATTGCAAAACAGATAAAATCGTTGATAAAGGTAACACGCATTTTGTAAGATCTTCGTTGGGAACTTCAGAACTTTAGTCAATTCGATCATGAATTGGAAAGCTTCACGCTTTGTAGTTCTATACAATGTTGATAATAGATCATCTGATTGGATGGCATTTTTGAACATGTACGATATTTCATTTCTCGTTAAAAAAGGTTTCGCTAGTTGAACGTAATTCAGAGTTATTGCTGGTGTGTTTGATACACTTCCAGGTGTTGACGGGGACACAGTAACTTGCGGAGATGAAACCATGGTTGAAGCAATTCTCGACTCTGAATGCAAATAGGTGACGGGTTAGTATTGATCTGGTGGTTGACTTCAATTTGTTTATCTATCTTTTAGCGATTCAACAGAACGAGGTCGTGCGCGAGCTGAGAACAGTCACCAACTCTTCGTTTTACCACATTGAGTGGAGCTAGAGTACTTTTTAGACTCACCCAGTCTCACTGATTGTAATATCAGGTTACACTAGCAACTTATTACAACCACTATTTAATCACTAACAAGCAAGCAAGGCAATCATGAGAATTAATGTTTGTTCCTTTGGTTCGTGTACTGCAGCATGAGAGGGGGGATGGCCAGATGTTTATTTCTGGATAATTGAGTGCTACATAGGTGGCCTTTCAACTCTCCCTGAATCAGCAGTTTGTGTTCCTAGATTTTGCAGTAAGAACCAACTTGAATTATATCTTTACTATTGGCTTTAAAACTTTTGAGTGAGAACAAGCTATCTAAGACATTTTTTTGCTGGGTTATCAACAGAGTGATATCCTTTCTACCAGTGGTCCCAGGAGATAACTTTAAGTTGCATGATTAGCGTAGCGGTAATCCTGTATCTTTGCGGAAAGGCTGTTTATTGGTTCTGCTTTGTCTTAGCTGAACATCTAGCGGCACAAAGAAATATGCTATATATTTATGATCAACCCACAATCACTGTCTTAGTTCAAATCTTGAGTGGGTCCACATATACTTACCTTTATTATTCCCAATATTCATTTAGATCGTTTTCTTTACTTCTTGCTTTCCATCTAGAGGTTAACTTTACCCTCAAATATTTCATAACTTGAACGAAAATAGTTGATGATTCTATGATAGTACTGCAACTTGTACTTTATTCAATTTTCTTCAGCGAATAGTGACTACGGATTGAGTAGGAATCAAGATCAAGTCTCCATGTGCACGAACAGTCTAGTAGTACATGACATAGTCGTGGTCTCATATCAGATGGGTGAAGTAATGTGTAAAATCATTTGAAAATTGAAGTGTTTTGGTTTGTTTTTTCTGACCGTGTAATTGTTTCAACTAGAGTCTAGACCTTAATTATTTCTTTTTTGCTCTTCGCTCTGCGCTTCTTTTTTTTGCAAACACTGGCCGGTTAGACAGCGCTAATTTTTCTTCAAATTCTCTTATTTCAAGAAATGCCATATGCCAATCAAGTCCAAGCTTTTCATATATTTATATATCGGTATACATAGTTGATAAGACTGCCGCCAGCGCTTTGGAAAATGACGACAGTAAAAGAGCGCCGCAGGAGTACCAAGAGTTTTTTGGTCACGAGAAACGACTTATTCATATCAATTCTGCCGAGAAAGCCATACTAACATGTTATCGAGGGTACTTAAAATTACGATACATAAACAAATGGACCCTGAATTTCATCAATCTATTCGACCATCTGCTACACCCAGATATGCCGATTATATATAATCATTCATAGAGTATATATCCCAAAGTTGATGACATAACATCATCTGCCAACTTATCACACACATTCTGGATGGATGCGCCTTGATCCTCAATGGTCTGATTTAATCAAGTCATGGTAAACTTCCAAGAAATCAAACCAAAACCAACATCACTACATCAATGCCCCTATATTTCTCCCATATCTATATGTTATAATTCTACAGCTAGCCAAGTACGAACTTGATCATGTACATTTTGATTTTGCTGCCCCAAACTACCAAGAAATCGCTTACCCATGTCGAAATAAACCGCTAGAAGATATATATCATGCGATATAGCAATTGACATACGTATATACTATATTGGTAGATATGGCTCAGAACACACGTAGATAAAGCTTTAGGAAACTTAATCCCAGCTGAGAGAGATAGCGTTTCCTTTTCGAACTCTTGGTATTCAAGGCTCCATTAACGATTGATCGTCTCTCGAATATAAGAACTTCCTGATTTCTCCACTTTGGAGATGATATACTATTTCATAATCTATCAACATAAATTATTATCTAATTATTTATTTGCCAAACCATGGGATCAGAAGACGCTTCCAAAAAGAATTTTGATATCGGAGTTGATGACATTTCAACTACAGATGCTTCTAAAGATGATTTCAACTATGAAACTCAGCGTGGATTGAAATCAAGACATGTTCAAATTATTGCTTTAGCTGGTGCAATTGGGTACGTTCCATTATTAATTTAATTGAAAACTATACGTATTAGGTTTTGCTTTGAAAGCAATGGACCATCTTGTTACTAACGTATATACTCTCCTTAATTTAGTACTGGTCTTTTTGTTGGATCTGGTGCTAGTTTGGCACTTTGTGGTCCAGCTGGGTTATTAACTGGTTATGCAATTCTTTGTATTTTTGTTTGGTTCATTATGAATCAATTAGCTGAAATGGTTACTTATATTCCGGTTTCGGGGAAGTCCACGATGTATGCTTTGTGCGAGCGTTATACTGGGAACAAGTCTCTTTCATTTGCAGCTGGTTTAAATCTTTATTATGCACAAGCCCTACTAGTTCCTACAGAAATTTCGGCTGCTGCATTTGTCATCAATTATTGGTCAGATGCTAATGTTGCTATGTATGTATTCAGTGCCTGAACAACTTTGAAGCTCTTTCACCTTTTGTAAGACATTATAATGTGTCGATGGCTGTTTCTTATTTATCAGTCTTGTTAAACTAAATACTAACTCCAATTATACTAATGTTAGCTGGATTTCCATTTTTTATGTTACTTTGATTGCTTTAAATTTCTTAGCAGTTAAGTTCTTTGGTGAGGTTGAATTTTGGATTGGATCAATTAAAATCATTACTGCTACAGGATTAATTATTCTTGGTGTTATTTTATTTTTTGGTGGTGGCCCTGAACAAGATGGTGTTTTGGGTTTCCATTATTGGAAAAATCCAGGTCCATTCGTTGAGCATTTGTCTAGTGGTAACACCGCAAGATTCTTAGATTGTTGGACTTCAATTATCAGATCTGCTTTTGCCTTCATTCTTGCTCCAGTACGTATAACCTCTAATTCCTTCTTTATTTATGCCTTTCTGTTACTAACAAGAAATTTCTATTTTAGGAACTTATAACCTGTGCCGCAAGTGAAAGTTACCAACCAAGAATCAATCTACCTAAGGCAACCAATAGATTTATTTACAGATTAATATTCTTCTATTTCTTTGGTCCATTGGTTATTGGTGTTATTGTTGCTTCTAATGATGAAAGATTGATGTCTGCTATAGATTCTGGAAAATCAGGAGCAGGTGCTAGTCCGTTTGTTATCGGAATCCAGAATGCTGGTATTTCTGTTTTAAATCACATCATTAACGCCGCTATTTTGTCTTCAGCATTTTCCTGTGGTAATTCATTTGTCTACTCTGCATCAAGAACACTTCATTCCATCGCTATTGAAGGACAAATTCCAAAAGTATTTGCTAGATGTACAAAATCTGGAGTTCCATATGTCGCTGTTGGTTTAACCGCTGTCATTTCTTTAACTTCATATTTGAATGTTTCAAATGATTCTTCTGTCGTTTTCACTTGGTTATCAAACATTTCTACTGTCTCTGGTTTTATTTCTTGGATTTTTGTTTCAATTACCTACATCAGATTTAGAAAAGCTTTAGCATTCCATGGATTAGAAGATAGAGTCGTTTATAGACCTCCATTACAACTGACTGGTGCCTATATGTCTTTAGTCTTTTTCAGTATTGTTTGTTTAACTAATGGTTATGCAGTGTTTTTTGATTGGGATGCTTCTTCTTTTATTGCTGCTTATATTACATTACCAGTTGTGGTAGTCTTATACGTTGGCCATATGCTCTACACAAAGAATTATAGACTATTCGCTCCTTTAGAAGAGCTTGATTGTCTAACTGGTTTAGATGAAGTTGAAAGGGAACAAGCTGAATATGTTTCTAGAACACCAAAGAACTTCTTACAAAGAATATGGTTTTGGATAGCTTAGACTTAGGTACTATTTTACTTCCGTCTGTTCTTTTTCTTTTGTTTTTGTCTTAGAGAAGTACTCCTTTCAATATTGTTTCTATTTGATTGTATAGTTTCAAGAATATTATGTCTTAAATTTTTTTATCCATTGAAATATCAGATTGTTGAAATGTAAATATGGGTATGTGAACTTATACAAAATGCAACTATTAATTGCATGTTTCCCATTCACAATGATATGATTATCAAAATATTATCTCGATACCATTAAGATATCAATAATAAGATAAAAAGCAAATATAGAAAACTCAACAAACACATTGAATACTTTTGACAACGAATAATGAACAAAAACGTAAATGATGCTATAATTAATAATTTTTTTTTTTTTCAAGTCTAGCTTGAACTTCCTTTGCTGATTTAGCAACTTTCGTCGCACTTAATTTACTAAATGGAAGTAAACAAAATGGTAATAAAATATTATTAGCTACAATCCAACCAATCAAAACACCAATATATCTACCCAAACGTCTTCTAGTAGTATCGAAGAAAAGAATTTTAAAAAATTCATAAGCATTCTTAAGTGGCATAGCATAAGTAAATCTAAAAAATCCAGGACATACTTCAATCGGTGAATAAGTAGCTGAAACATTACTAACTAAAAAGAGTAGCATCCAGAAGCCCATTGTCGGTGGTGAAATGGCAAAACACAACATAGCCATATTTTCGTTAGCTCCTCCGACTGCAGACATACATAAATAATGAAACATCCAAGAAACACCAAACCCACCTGACCACGATTTACTATAATCAACCTGGAAAGCAGAATTAAGAACAGTCATAGCTAATAATAAAAACAGACAAGATATTTGAATAATGATCATTCTGTAAACTATATAGTTTGCTGGATTCATCACATTTGCTATATCACCATGTAGCTTCATAAACCACATAAATTGAGATAAAGTTAAAATAACAATAAAAATTAAGCCTATCTGGATAGGGGCCATGATAACAGGATCAGTAAGAGGTCTACCATCATTCATCTCAATACTAGGAACAGCCGTTAACATATCTAAATCTCTCAATGTTGATAGTTGTTCATTCGTCATGTTGGCTATTAGTGTTGGGTAAACTTGACCCAATAAAGTAGATTTATACGTAGAAGCAAATTGCACTAGTGCTGGAGAGATATAAGAGTTCATCCCATTAGGATCTCTACCTGTTTCATAATATGACTTGACTAAACCAGTTGTATTGAAATAAGTGCCACCATTAAGTGCTGAGACCAAAGCCTCGGATGCATTATCTTGTGAAATATAAATAGAACCCCAATACTTCTGTTCATGAACTTTACCAGTCACCTCCAATTCAGTCAAATTATCACAAATGATCCAGCCTGCTCTTTTATTTAATGCTGTTATTTGGGAAGTTTCAATCAAAGCTTTGGATAATAAAGCATCATGATCACTTTCAACAACAATAAGAACTTTTAAATTGATTAATCTATCAGTTCTGTGGTACAGGGAACCCCAATAAATAGAGAAAACACTTAAAATGAAAGCACATAATAAAAAAACAACACCGAAATATTGCTTAATGAAACTTGGCTTCCAAGCTTCTTTTGAAAATATTGTGTATGTATTTGTTGGGAGTGGAATTGGCTCGCCCCTAGATTTTCTTTCATCATCTGCAATCTTGTTTTCCAACGCACCACCTGTACTCACAGAAAATTCAGTATATTGAGTAAGTGTTCTTAGTAACCCTTTATTTCTTTCCAATTCCGGATTATAAGAAGCTTCAATATCTCCTATAGGTGTTATATAATCTTGCGCAGTTCCGGATGACGTGTTGGCAGTTGTGTTATTGTATTTTGTTTGTGGAGTGATGTTCCTGGTAATGGACCGATCACTCATTTTGAGATAAGCGCATATATGAGATTAAATACTTAAACCTTAAACATAATTGACTGTAAGCTAGGACTAATATTTATTTGGAAAGACCTAGATATCAGGGCATTTGAATATCAGTTCAGAACGAACTAATTAATGTGATCGTTCTGTCCCAAAATTAGGCTGATCAATAATAACTGTTTGCTGTAATACCAAATCTGTTAAAGAAGAAATGTTAGATGACCACAAAAATGGAGTCTAAATGCCAATCAGATAATATACAAGATCTTCTACGGCCGTAACTGGAGTTAGAAGGAAAATACGCAGTTAAGAGGAGTCGGAGGTGATTAAAACTATTATTTAGTCAAGCTAAAATGATTTTTCAAAACTGGCGCCAATATATATTGTAAAAGGTAGTATAGAATATTCAAAGAACATTTGAATGGAAAACTAAAGTGTCATAAAGTAAAACTAAGGTAAGAGTAAGGGATTACCTCTGATAAAAAAAATAGAAAACAAAAACTAACAAAACAATAAAAGAAAAGGAACGGAAAATTCGGAAAAATGAACTATTTTTCCTCGGAATCAGAATCATCAGCAAAAGAATCACCTGAGTCACCATCGGTATCGGAGTCGTCGTCTCTCTTGACCTTTCTTCTTAATCTTCTTCTTCTTGCTAAGTTTCTCTTTAACTTTTTATCATCATCCGAATCCGAATCACCATCAGTGTCTGTATCAACATCTCTCTTCAACTTCTTGTCATCGTCGTCGTCAGAATCAGAATCACCATCAGTGTCTGTGTCAGTATCAACATCTCTCTTGACCTTTCTTCTTAATCTTCTTCTTCTTGCTAAGTTTCTCTTCAACTTTTTATCATCATCCGAATCCGAATCACCATCAGTGTCTGTATCAACATCTCTCTTCAACTTCTTGTCATCTTCATCGTCAGAATCCGAATCACCATCAGTGTCGGTATCAACATCTCTCTTCAACTTCTTGTCATCTTCATCGTCAGAATCCGAATCACCATCAGTGTCGGTATCAACATCTCTCTTCAACTTCTTGTCATCTTCATCGTCAGAATCCGAATCACCATCAGTGTCGGTATCAACATCTCTCTTCAACTTCTTGTCATCTTCATCGTCAGAATCCGAATCACCATCAGTGTCGGTATCAACATCTCTCTTCAACTTCTTGTCATCGTCGTCGTCAGAATCAGAATCACCATCAGTGTCTGTGTCAGTATCAATATCTCTCTTTCCAAGTTTTAAAAACTTTTGAATTTTCTTAGTGATAGAAGGAGCTTCAGTGACAACAGGTAAAACACCTGAAGGTTCGAATCCATAAGAAGCCGAGTATAAACTAACATAAGAACTAGTGACGGCCGGTTGAATAGAATTATAGCTACCGGATGGTAATTCAGAGTAAAGTGAACCGTAGACTTCGGTTAAAGAATTTAATAATTCAACAAAGGTTTTAGTACCAGTAACATCATCAAGCTCTTTAGTTAAGGAATCTGCAGATTCAAATAAGGTTTTGTCAAGCTTGGAATAGTAACTTGAATATTGAAAAACATCACCAGAAACAGCATGAAAAGTAGCAGACTTACCAACTTCTTCATCGTAGTTTTCTAAAGTAGATAATTCAGCACTGGTATGCTTTCCAAATAGTAAAACAGAAGCAACCAAAAACAAGGTCTTTTGGGACAAAAATGTCATCGTAGATGTTATAATTGTAATTAAATTCTGGGAGAGAATAAATGCTAATTATTTTTAATAGAGCAATTAAAGGTGGAAAATGGGTGATTTAAATATTTCTGGCGAAAGTGGGGGAGGGAAGCACTTCACGGCAAAAACAAATATACAATTTGCCTTCATTGTGTAAGTTTGCTCTTAGGGTGGAGGCGCAAAGAAACGTAATGGAGATCCTAATGATCAAACATTAATCGCAAGCCTAGCTTAATTGCAAATAGTGTGGTAAACTCAACTTCTTCATCTTCCATGATATTTCAAATGTTTCATTTTCACTTGAACCCCCTAACTTGGCGGGACGACGGTGTGGCTCAGATTCACGCATGTCCCCTGGGTCGGGGGCCGATTTTCATTTAACCTACATAGAACTAAGGGAAACTAAGGGACTATCTGGGAAGCATCATCATGAATCTTGAACATTTTATTCATAATAGCTTTGCCACCGTCCTACTCAGTATATTTACCAAACCAAACTGTACAGGCTGTTAGAGATTGTAGAATAGAAGAAAACCAGGGCTGACGAGGTGGCTCAAATAAACCCAGTCCCTTTTACTTCAGATCAAATGCCAATGAAATTTCTTTACAGAAAATCAGTAAGTCAATTTCACCATAGCTGGGTACCATACTATTTTACCAAGCCTATATGATCACTGGAAAATGGTTACACAGGGGGAGACATTGTTATATGTCTTTTGGCCTTAATTTTAAGATTGCAGCTCACTCTCCAAAAGTATGTTGGGCACGGGGTTTGATCCTTTTCATGAATTTTTGTCTTTTGCAAAAATAGTTATGTTATGGAGTAACACATCTAAAATTATAGAATTTATTAGAAAAGTTGGTTTTTCTAGAGGTAATTTTAATTAGCCTGGTCAAGGCTTTGGCTAGAGTACTGCTTTTCTTTTGGTCCCCAAATATAGCTTCCTAAATTAACTGACGGTGGAAATAGTGGTGAATATGTAGAATGAGCCATCAGTTAAAGTATTACTACCAGCTCAAATGTATCTATGGACTTGAAGTACAAGTAAAACAATACAAGAACGTATATCTGATTCCCTGAAATTCGGTTCTTGGTATATATATCACAGAGGAGAATTTCAATTTCACAATAGCTATAAATTAGGTAGATCCTGAATTAAATGCCAACTTATTGAAGATCATATTTTATTAAATATATTCTGCATTCTGACTTATGAAGAGATCGGTTATATACTTGTAGGCTCAGCGTGTAACTCTCGAATTCTTGGTATAATATGCGCTCTCTCCTTGGAGTCTTTAGGATATCAACAGCATAATACAAAATAGAGAGGGTCCGATCACAAAGCATATGCTGAATATGTCTACCTACCCTATATTTTTTGTTTGGCGATTATTTTATTTTATAGCCCAAAGCAAAAGATATATGAAAAACAATAGCTATTATTTTATTTCTACATCGGGACTTCGTAACGTAATGAATTTGATCGTGTGAAATTGGTCAAAGCCAAGACTACCCATATTGTATTAAAAATGTATTATTCTAAAACTAGTGGTAGCCCAAAAGAAAGAAGCTTATATAAATACTCCCTTGACATAGCTTCGTTAAAATCTCAAGAATCTGAAGACATATTCCTTATTTCTCAAGAAGTTACTGATTCTAAAACCTTGTTCAATCTATAAATAAAATTATAAAACACTCATGACCTAAAACTGTGAATGCATAGCCAAAATCAAATATGAATTATTTTGGCTGACGTAGTCGATCAAAACAATAATCTGAATCATCTGATCGATTTTACTCGGCCCCAGCATTTGTTCCTCCAACCGTAGCATACCTATTGATGATTCTCTTAAGTTCATTGCTCATAAAAGCAATGAATCATGGTATATCTAGTAAGTAAAACATTTGATTTTATTTTGGCATATGTTCTTGAATCGGGAAACTACTCGGGTGACATTGCTATTAAAGTTTTCATCATCTTGAGATCTTCTTTCATTTATCCCTGTGCTCTCAATCGAAATCTTAATATTTAAGAAAATACTATATTTGTACCTTACAACCATCTTATATAACTGGAAGAAGTCTGACTCCTCTAATACTTAAGATACCTACCTCAAGTTTCGTCTCTAAACACGTGTTATCTTGGCTAAGGATCCATATTGATCATTGTTAGTTTGGAGACTTGGCCTGGTTTCTTGAAGATGAAATTTCTATTTTCCATAAGTATTAGAAGCAACATAATGATCTATTTAAATTATTAAAGTGATTTTAAGCACCATACCACCAATTGAAAGCTAAGGAGTGGCTAACAATTGTTAAAATTCGAGACTTCAGAGAAAGACAGGCCTTCCTGGCACAATGCGGTCATTAAGGAACTTGGCTTGGATACTTAGCATCCGGGCTTCATCATCCTTTCTACTACCAACTTTCCAATAAAAATAATCCTAGAGTGTTGATTTGAGAAAAACTTTGAGCTTATATATGCACCCTAAAGAGACTACTAAAAGCGAAGATTTAAAGCCATTTTACAGGTATAGCAGCTTACATCAGAGGTTCAAATCAACGTCCCCTTGTCAATTCTCCCGTTCAGGTATTTTGATTCTTCTGACTATGCGTTTATACATAATGTAGCTGTGATCCCGCTTTCACCTCTTTCTTGTTCATTAATAGAATTTAGTGGCAGTACAATTTTAACACCCAGTCATACTATAAAGGCTCACCCATTTTAGCCTTCTCATCTGAACCAACAAGTCTCTCTATATCAACTCTCAATATATATGTGAAGTCTAAGTATGATCTCGAATGATTGGATACGAATATTATCCAATTTGAAAGAAAATTCCAAATTTCTTCTAAACCCAAAACTACCAAAATGAAAATAGATAGAGTTGTTACCGAAAGATATTTTTATCGGCTGGTGCTGATATATTCCGAAAGTAATATTTTTGAAACAAAAACAACTTTCTTTGACTAATCATTACTCCTCAAAAGAGATCTGTTCAATCCATGGAAGATATAAGTGGTCTCTAGTAAAACTCTAAAATTCACGTCTTGCATCTCTGCAACTATAAGTTTTGGTAAGTGTAAATTATTGAAATATGTCAAGTATCTCTCAAAGGTTTAACAGGAATGAAATGAACTCAAATCAAAATCATAGGAAAGTGAAGCTCCCGCGCCCGATCGATCATGGTAAAATGAAACTAAATAAACTAGCTTTGCTTGTAAGTTTGTCAAAGGCAAATGGCAACTACATGAACCTTTCATTTGACAAGTCATGCTCTTAAACACATTACTCACTTTATTATGAGAGGTAAAATCAGGGCCTGTGACACTTGCCGTACCAGAGAAGTCAGATGTGAAGGCTCAAATCCATGCCAATACTGCCAAACCCACACCATTGAATGCACTTATAATCATATCCCTAAGAAAATAGTAGGATATTCCATAAGCAAGAAGCAAACAATCATTAGTGGAAACACAACTTTATTCCTAATGATAAGTATACGGAACCCAATTGTCAAAATTTAGATATTTATTAGATAATGTTCTCACCAAATTAGAATGGCACGATAATGATAACAAAACTGTCCCCTCTATTCTTTTACCTGAATCTGGTACTTTTACCACATTATCCGAATTTTCTGGTAGATCAATACCTAAGTTCTTCAATGAGAAGGGTATTAAGGTTGAAGAGACCTTGTTAGAAAAACCTCTTATTGTTAGAGGCGAATTTAATGTTTGAAAGCTATGACCAAATGACTTCTGGAGATTATTTTTCAATTTCAGAATTTTCTGTTAATGGCATAATGTGGGCAGTTGGTCGTATACAAGATCCATTTTTCGGAGTTCAAGTCAAAGATTCAATATCCAATTTTTCTTTTTTGAAGCGTTCTTTGTTATCTGGTTGGATTGACCCAGTTAGTAGCTCAAGACTAGATGCTTTACCTTCGAGATCAATCATTAACGTTGTTCTTGGAAAATATAATCAAGTTTGTCTATTTGATCATCCTTATGTGAAAGATGTGTTGGAAATAGTCCTACGACCAAACTTTACTCATGCTGAATTATTATTTTTGAATTCCTGTTTACTTGTTGGATGCACTATTTACTATCACAAGCTTACAGAGGGGGTTGTCTCTAACCCTATAAGCTCACCTGAACAAATTAAAATCTATGAAAAGCTTTTGCTTGATAATTCGTTATACTATTTTCAGAGTTTCTTTGTGTGATGATGGCATTGACTCCATTAAGGACTTGACATTACTTTGCCTTTACACCGACGTTTATGTTCTTACTCAACCGTATCGCTCGATAGCTACTTATATCGCTAGACACGCCCAAGATCTTGGATTACATAGAGAGGAATACTATCGTCCTCTCAATGCTACAAAAAAGTATAACGCTTTATGTTTATGGTGGAGTTGCTATCATTTAGATAAATTCTGTGCTCTCAAAACTGGAAAGTTTCCAATGATTGATGATAAGATTGTCACAGCTCCAGCATTGCCTCACCTTGAAGAGTATTGCCACAATTTTGGGGATTATGGCCCTAAAGCTGGTTTAAGAAGAAACGAATTACACGAGGATATTTCTCAAAAAAATAAGTACATTATCTCCAGCAAAAATGGGATCCAAAAGTTTTACTTTACTATAAAAGTTGATTTGGCAATTATTATTTCAAAACTACATAGCAATTTATTATATTGTAATTCTCATGAGGTTGACCATTACTGCAATCACCTTGATATTCTTTTAAATGATCTAGAGAATTGGAAATTATGTCTACCAGAATCGATGAGACCAACACCTAATTTGGATGAAGTCACAAAATTCGCTAGTAGGGGTATCTGCACTTATTTTGTAGTTTGTGCATTGAGTTTTAATTTTTATTATTTAAAAATGGTATTAAGTATGCTTGACGCTAGAAATTCAACCGGGCCGGATTTGCTATCTAATGCTTGGAATCATCTAAAAACCTTTTGAAATTAGTTGTAGGTGGTAGTCGGAAATTTTCTGGATTTTCTCTTTTTTATACTTTGAGTGCTTACTTGACCCTAGCCACTTTTTGCATGCAAGACTCTTCTGAAGATGACATTTTTGAAGATGTTTTGTTCTTGATGGATTGCCAAAGAGAATTATTTTCTTGTTGTACTCCAACTGAAAATTGCCCCGAAAATGGATTTTGGTTGGAGCTGTTTCTATATGTGTTCTTTATGTTACTGTTCACATTGTTATGGAACATAATGAAAGACTTTGTTTTGATGTGAATGGTCTCCTAGATGAAGCTGCAACAATTCAAGGAAAGTTAAAGTTCAAACATTTATCTTCCTCTTTGCATGACAATGAGCAAAAGGCACCTATGATTTCTGGAATTCCACTTTCTTGTCCTTCAAGTAATAACAATGACGGTTTTAGTCCACCTTTGTTTAATATTGATCAACCATCAAATGAAAGCGGAAAAAGCGGAATCAGTAATTAATATCATCTAGTACTTCAAATTGTGATTTTATTTCTGGTTTGCTGAAAGAGTCTTATTCAATGGGAGGTGACTTTATTTCAAATGCAGGAATTCCAGTTGATATTGTGGGCAGAGATGTTTCTGATAAGATTTCTGCAGGAATAGAATCTACTAACCATAGTCAATTGGAAGAACTTCTAAGCCTCGCCAATGTTTTCAACCCATATGACGATGGAAAACACTGAGGCTAGTTTCATAAGATACGATGCTTCTGTTTTTGCTTTCTATTTTCTTTTAGTTTTTATTTGCAATTAAATTTCAAGATCGATCCAATACTGTATTTCAAGTTTTTTGCGTTTTTCTGAACTAATAAACTTGAATATTCTAATTTGTTTTGGTGTACACTGACAATTTAGTTAAGCTATACAATTTTGATATCCAAAGACTCCAGCATCCTTTTGATTCTCAACTCGATTCCCTCAATATGGACCACCAATGTCTGGACCCACATTAAAATTGGTGACTTGCAGCATATGCCTATTTTATGTTTTCGCTTATATTTGTGTTACTCTCGTCTTAGATTTTGCCTTTTTGCGTCTTCTTTTCTTTTTATTTTGTGCTTTGATAGTATTAGTCCATTAATACCCTTTGATAGATATAGTAGAAGTCATATTACAAGACTAACTTTTATACTTTGACCTTATCTCTTGGTTCTACAGCCTTGCTAAGTGCAGATGTTTCTTCAACTCTGGTGTAATAAAGTCTTGGTAAAAGTAGTCTTATTGTAATCTTCTTCACACCATCTGATCTAAATCTAAATCTGAAGCTCGACAACTTCACGACCAATGGCTTAGGTGAAGTTGTTAATTTGATCAGTTTCAATTTGGGGGCAATTTTAAGCCTGTGAAATAATAAAATTGGTAACCTACAACAATCATAACAAAAAGCGGTACGTTTATTGACGCCTGATACAGATTGATTAATCAGATTATTCATGGTGAGGTCAATCTTTCTTTCGAATATTTGATTTTTATTTACTTTATATTGGCGTCTACCCCTAGTTTTAATTATCCCGTACTGAGCTCTCTGAAAGATCGAACAGTGCTGTTCTATTGTTTAAACTTTGGTTACTACACGACCCTGAACCACCTGATGAGAATTTATTTTTATCATCATTATAAAAATACTTTCATCACATACAAGTAAAACTGTTGTAAATGGTTGATTGTTTCAAACGATCTTCGGTGATCAATTCATTATGATTTGCAGCAAGTTTTCAATCTTTGTTAAAGTTGGAATGTTGTTATTGTGGTGAAAGATGTTAAAGTAAAGTTTCTGTGGGAAAACATGATATAAAATTTAATTCATTGAAAGCCATACAAATACAATAGAAAAAAAGTTTTATGAATTTACTTAAATTGAGACCATTCTAAATTAATTGATCAATTAATACATGGATAGTATGAATTTGTTTAGTTGAAACCGGTTTCTCCATTAGGCAACATAAAAATTGGAAAAAGGCTCTAGATACAGCCTTACGAATTGATCGATTGGTTGGGGATCCCCGCTTATTGTAGATATCGGCTGTACTGTCAAATGGGACTACCGGGATCTAATATGGACGGGTGGCTGAGTTAGTGCAATAATCCACAATTTTCAATCAAATGAAGTCGACAGTAAATGTTAAACTATATATTAAAAGCTTCTTCAGAATCTAGATGGCTTATTCACACTTACGCGAATGTAGAAACCAATTATTGATTTACCACTCTTTTATACCCATATCCAAAGACTTATTTACCATAGACTGGTATCCTTTTCTATCAAGATTCAGCATATACATTAATTGCCTAGTGATTTTTAATTTAATATATGCATAATGCTTTTCATAAAATTCACCCTTACCAGACAAATGACTTAACTTGATTCCGTAAAACCATTTAAAGGATTCGGTTAAATCTGATCTATGCCTTTAGTTTGTGGACTGGATCCAGCCAACCATAACAGGGTATTAGATAATGCTCCGAGAAGCAAAAAGGGTCCTCTGAGATCGGAGCGATCGATGAGCTGCCACCTCTGTTATTCGGACGTTTGGGTGGCACACGCAGACCCAAATCTCTCGGCAACTGGCTCGATAATTTTTGACCAACTTACAGCAGACCTTTTCTTTACAATTTTTTGTCGACTTACTACTTTGATCACCAGATTCACCACATTTATATGCATATAGCTAACCTTCGCCTGGACCATATATGCAATATAAATATTCTTCCGCTTTAGAACATGCACATCTTTAAGTATCCTGACAACCCGACTAAAAGCGATGCAATTGGTGATCAAAAAGATAATTATTTAACTGAGCTAAATCACCTATTCTACCAATGGAAGTCCCACAAACTGGGGTTTACTCATTAACACTCGGAATTATCGTCACTTTAGCATGTTTATAGCTAGGTCCATATTCATTTATTCACTCACTTCTATGAATCTAGTCAATTTCTATTCCCAGAAAGGTAATTTCTTAAACCAATCAAGAACTTAACTGAACGACGACAATGTACAGTGACCGGTATGCATACTCTCCACACGGAATTGATGAATATTTGCCATATGGTTAGTTGTATGTCCTAGATGGACCTTTTTAATCATAAACTGGCATATATATATATATACCCAATCATTTCCTTTTAATAGTATGGTTTAATCTCCTAAATGATACTTACCTCCACCTAACTACTCGCTTTCGAAATACAACTCCCCACAACATGAAGATACCTTCTGTTCTCTCATTCGCTTCACTCTTGACTGCGATTGAGGCCTACACTCTAGTCATCTCTCGAGATGGTGCAATATTTTCAAAGACTTTAACTGCAGAAGCTGCTTATGCTACAATCTACGATAACGTTTCTACTATCAAGGTTTACACTGTTGGCGATTATGCTGGTTCTTGTGCTTTCTATGATGAAACCACATGTACTACAGATGTCACCACCTCTTCTAGCTCTACTTCAACTTCATCCACCGTTACCAGTACTTCAGCAACTTCTAGCTCTTCTTCTAGCTTTTCGTCTACAACTTCATCGACTTCTAGTTCTACTGTCGAATCTTCCTCCGTTGCATCATCTTCAACTTCAGCTCTTGCTACTCCAACCTACACTGGCTGTCACTCAGATCCTTTCTTACCAAATATGAGATACACAGGTTCTGGTTTCTCTGCATTTACTGCTATGACTTATGATCCTGCTTCTGGTCTACTCGGTTACTTCCCTAACTCCACAGAATCTTACGAAATTACCGCCGTTATCACTGAATCCGGTTACATATTATTAAGTAATGGTTTATACGTCACAGTTGCAGATGATGGTGCTGTTAGTGCCACTACCTCACCAAGTACTTCTGGTTTCACCATTGTTTCCAGATTATTGTACCTAAATGGTGCCAATGGCTGGACCTTTGTTGAAGTTGTTGATGGAGATGAGGTCACTTACGAATTGTACTGCACTAGTGTTGCTGGTTACTCTCAATCCGGAACCACCTATGGTGCTGTTATCATTGACACTTATCCAGATGGCTCTGTCTATGGTTCTTTTGACCCATCCACTGATTGTTCTTCTTCTTCATCCTCTATTGCCTCTTCATCATATGTTTCCTCATTTGTGTCATCATCATCCATTCCAGCTTCTTCATCAGTCGCTTCCTCCTCAGCTGCTTCCTCCTCTTCCTCAGCCTTAGCTACTCCAACCTATACCGGCTGTCACTCAGATCCTTTCTTACCAAATATGAGATACACAGGTTCTGGTTTCTCCGGATTCACTGCTATGACTTATGATCCTGCTTCTGGTCTACTCGGTTACTTCCCTAACTCCACAGAATCTTACGAAATTACCGCTGTTATTACTGAATC